>CM076573.1:92931753-93279137 GCA_034641835.2 Pinus albicaulis
GTGTAATATCCCGAAAGGGAAATAGACAGCAATACAAGCATACGACAATATGGAAAATGCCAGAAATAGAACATAAAACAAATACTCATAAAAATGTCGGGAATGGTAAGCCATTTTATTAATCTGAGAATATAATGAAATACAATGGATAATCAGAATGATAGCACCTATTCTTGCTCAAGGCAAGTGACGAACTCTCTCAGAAAGATAGGAAATGGCTGCCACAAGAAACTGCGTCCCAGCTGCTAGGAAACTGCCGTAAACTGCTACTGCTGTGGGAATGAACTGAAACTAGGGGCTGATCCCCTTTCCGGAATGGGCTGAAAATCTGCAAATCACCTATACTCACCAACCCGGACCAAACCCAGAAACCATAACAAAAATGGACCACCTCCGAAAATCACCAAGGAAACCCTCTCGAGAGTCTGACTGTCCCTCCAGACAATGGATACTGTGCTTTTTTAAGCAATTACAAACTCCGGAAAATCTCCAGTTGGTAAGTGAGCCTCACACCGGATCCTCAGCAAAAGAACTCTACATGAGAAAACCCGCTTACAAGAACACCTCAGCAAAAAGCATGTCCTCTCTCCCCCGAAGTGAGTCACCGAAAGAAGCCGAGCTCATACGCAAAAAAACAACCCGTCTCGTAAAATAGGAAAAACAGCGAAGACACTCGAAGTCCCAGGCTAAGGCGAGATCTCGGGCAGAGGCACTCCGCGCACTAAACGGTCTGAGACAACGACAGCAGCCGAGCGTGCTCAAGAGACAAAGTCTAAGCTCAAATATCATCAACAACAAGAATGCTGATGAGATGGCTCTCCACGCATTTTTACTCGCGTTGGCCTCTCAAAAGCAACCTAAGTGGCCCTCTCTCTCCCACACGTGCTCCTCTCAAGATTCTTGCGACTCAGAACTACGTGAGCCTCCTCTCATACGTGGTGTGGACCCCCAAGGCTCCCCCTTAAGTTATAACGTTGCACCTACTAGGGAAACACTTTATTTTATTTAAGTGAGTTAGACCCCCTTTCTCACTTTTATTTATTAATAAACTATAGTCGGAAAAACTATAAAAAAATCAAATATTCCAATTAGCGTTGCTAATTAGGAATATTACAGTCTCCCCCGGAAAAATGTTGCTTGTCCTCAAGCAACTGAAGTGATGGATGCTGCAAAATCTTCTCATTCTCCCAAGTGGCATCCTCATCCGGCAAATTATTCCACCTCACCAAGAATTCCCGGACCGTCCTGTTCCGCAGCTGCCTCTCCTTGGTATCAATAATAGCCTCTGGCTGCAACACCAGATGCCCCTCATCATCTGTTGGTGGTAGCTCATCCGTGACTGTCACCTGCTGGCCCAATGCCTTCTTCAGGCATGATACATGAAAAATGTTATGAATTTTGCTGCCTTGGGGCAGCTCTAACTCGTATGCAACTTGTCCAATCCTGTGTTTCACCCTGTATGGTCCATAAAAGCGGGGCTTGAGCTTCTCAGCCCCCTTCTACTTTAATGTCCACTGTCGGTATGGCTGTAATCGTAGGTAGACCATATCTCCTACCTCAAACTGTCTCTCCACCCGACCCCTATCAGCATATAGCTTTTGCTGATTATGTGCTGTGGCCATGTTGTCCTTGAGAGCTCGGAGGATGTCCTGACTCTCTTGGATCCAAATCTTGGCTCTCGGAGCCCTGCTAACACCAAACATCACATCCACAAAAGATAAAGGATGATACCCATACAAAGCATAGAACGGTGACATACCAATGGACATGTGATGCGTCGTGTTGTAGCAATACTCTCCCAAATGCAACCACTTCAGCCATGCTCGCTGCTACCCACTGACATAGTTACGCAAGTAGCCCTCCAGCCACTTGTTAACTATCTCTGTCTGCCCATCCGTTTGTGGGTGATAACTAGTGCTCGGTGTCAACTCTGTCCCCACTAGCCGGAAAAGCTCCTGCTAGAATCTACCCATGAAGCGGCTGTCCCTGTCACTGATAATGGTCTTAGGAAGACCATGCAACCTGAAAATATCCCTGAAGAACAGCTCTGCCACCTGTGCTGATGTGTAGTGTGCGGATATGGCGAAAAAGTGAGCATACTTCGTCAATCGATCAACGATTACGAAGATACAATCCTTGCCCTGCACCATGGGCAACCCTGTGATGAAGTCCATCGATATGCTCTCCCATTTCCCCTCTGGAATGGGAAGAGGCTGCAACAATCCTGCGGGATGGCTCATCTCTCCCTTGTTCCTCTGACAAACATCGCACTCCCTGACATGCTGGAGTACGTCCGCCTTGAGGTCCTTCCATGAGAACCTCTCTCTAATGGCCCTGTAGGTTTTGGTAAACCCCTGATGGCCGGCCAATGGTGAGTCATGTGAAGCATGGAGTATCTTCTTCTTAAGCTGAGATCCCTCAGTCAAGAAGATCCTGTCCCTGTAATAGATAATCTCATCAACCACCCTGTACCTGTCATCTGCTACCTGTCCATCCAACACCTCACATGCAAACCTGTCCTTGGAGTACTCCACCAACAGTCGAGCCCTCCAATCTGCGTCCAAGCTCATAAGAGATAACGTGGCCGGTCTACGTGAAAGGGCATCGGCTACCACGTTATTTTTGCCTTTGACGTACTCAATGTCAAAGTCATAAGCTTGGATCTTACTGATCCACTTCTGCTGCCTCTCCTGCAACTGCTTCTGCTCCAGAAAGAACCTGAGGCTGTTGTGATCGGATCTCACCCTGAATCTGCTGCCCACTAAATACTGCCGGTACTTGTCCAATGCATGCATAATGGCCAACATCTCCTTGTCATATATGGAATACAACCTCTCATGCGAAAGGAGCTTCCGGCTCTCAAAAGCTATAGGATGACCACCCTGCATCAATACCGCACCAATCCCCTCTCTTGACGCATCACACTCTAGGACGAATGGCTGCGTGAAATCCGACAATGCAAGCACGGGGCAGCTACTCATCACCTCCTTGAGCCTTTCAAAGGCCTGCTGTGCTGTGTCTGACCAACTGAATGCCCCCTTCTTTGTCAAATCTATGAGGGGTGCAGCGAGCTGTGAGAAACCCTTGACGAACTTCCTGTAGTAAGTGCAAATGCCAATAAATCCCCGAAGCTCAGTCACGTTCCTCGGCTCTGGCCAATCTCTGATGGCCCTGATCTTCTCCTCGTGGACTCTCACCCCGTCCACTCCTATAATATGTCCCAAGTACAACATCTCCGTCAATCCAAACTCACATTTGGAGAGCTTGGCATAGAACTGCTGCTCCTCCAAGATGCGCAATATTGTCTCAATATGTTGGAGATGATCCTCCCAATTCCTGTTGTATATGAGTATGTCATCGAAGAAGACCAACACAAACTTCCTCAGATGACTGCGGAAGATATGATTCATGCACGACTGAAAGGTGGCTGGTGCATTGGTCAGCCCAAAAGGCATAACCAGAAACTCAAAGTGCCCATAATGACACCTGAAAGCGATCTTGGGAATGTCCTGTTCCCTCACGCGAATCTGATGGTACCCAGATCTCAAATCAATCTTTGAGAAGAACCGTGCTCCTCTCAACTCGTCCATCAACTCATCGATCCTGGGAATGGGGTACCTGTTCTTCAGGGTCTTCTTGTTCAGAGCCCTGTAATCAATGCACATCCGCAATGTGCCGTCCTTCTTCTTCACCAACACCACGGAAGAAGAAAAAGGACTTGTGCTCGGCCGAATGTGCCCAAGGGCTAGCAACTCCTGAATAGCTCGCTCAATCTCATCCCGGTAGGCCTTGGGATGCCTATAAGGTGTGGTGATCACTGCCTGTATACCCTGCTCCAGCTCAATGGTATGCTCGAACCCCCGATCCGGTGGCTGCCCTGGCGGAATATCCCCGAATACTATGGCATACCTGTCAAGGATGGTCTGTACCTCTGGATGCACTGCCTGTCCTGTAGTCGCTGCCTTCGAAGCCCCCAGGTCTACTGCCCACTGTATGTCTCCCTTACGGAAGGTTGCCTCCATCCGATGTGACGAAACAGTCTGAGGTGGGTATGAGTGTTGTCCCCGTATCTTCTCATGCCTCCCTGTCTTGGGATCTTCCCACTCCATCTCTAGGGCCTTCCAATCTGTCGTGACTTTCCCTAGAGTAATAAGCCACTGAACACCCAGTATCATGTTGGTGTCCGGAATATCGACCACAAAAAAATGATCTGTCAATGTATAGGTGCCCATCGTCATTGATAACTCGGGAACATATCGAGCACACACCATGGTCTGATCTCCTGGGACCAAAACTGAAAATCCATCAAAAGTCTCAGTCTGTATACCTCTCCGCTCAACCATCTGTGCATCGATGAAGTTGTGGGTTGCCCCACTATCAACCAAAACTGAGACTTGCTGACCACGCACTGTCCCCCGTACGCGCAGCGTCAAGTACTTGGGAACTCCCCGCAATGCGACTAGAGCTCCTCCAGTAGGTGCAAACGACGCACCACCTGCTGGTGGTGGTGGAGGTGGTAAGGTATACTGTACTGCACGACAATCTCCTGCCTCCACATCATCCTCCTCATCCTCTTCCCCATTTCTTTCAGAGAAGACCTCAATGAAATGTGCTTTCCCAGCAGCACATCTATGTCCTGGTGCCCATGGCTCCTGGCAAGTGAAGCACAACCGCTTCTTCTTCAGCTCCCTCATGGCCTCATCATCAACCTGCACATGTCCAGGATTCCCCTTGGGAGGCAGAATCCTTGTGTCCTTCCCCTTAGGCTGGAAAGCCTGTCTCTGGGGGTAAGGTGTTCGAGTCCTGGGCAGGACATCCTGTAAATCTCGGGTCCTGCTGATGGCATCCTGAAGTGTAGCCGGTCTAGTCGACCTGACTAGGCCACGAAGTGGCTCTGCTAATCCCTCCACAAACATGTAGATCATCCGGGCTGCGGATAGATCTGGCACCATCACTGAGACCCTCAAGAAATCTGAAATGTAAGTCTCAGGGCTCCCAGTCTGCTTGAGCCTCGTCAGCTCAACAAAGTGTTGTTCCGGATCCCTCCGGTCAAAACGCTCTATCACCCTCCTGGTAAACTCGGCATATGTCGTCACGGTGGAATGCCCGAGTGTCGTCATCCCATGAAACCACCAGTCCTAGGCCTCACCATCCAAATGTAATGTTGCCACCTTAATGGCTTCTGACTGCGACACTTGATTAAGCTGGAAATAGATGTCCAGCTTTTCTACCCAAGACTTTGCCGAACTGTTTGATGAGCCATCAAACGTGGGCAAATGGAATCTGCTAGCTGCGCGGTGGTCATCATGATGATGCCTGTGCCCTCTGTGATGATCACGGGGTCTACTGTCACGCTGGAGCTGAACAAAGTCTCTGAATGAGATAAGATCTCTGATCTCCGGCCCGTATGCCCGGTATTCTGCAATATAGGCGCCCATCTGGCCAGGCTCAGGCTCTGGCTCCTGCTGTGCCCCCGCCCCTGTGTCCTCCGCTAGGAACGTGGGCATAGTGGATCGCGTTGGTGCATGCGATGCCATAATGGGGATAGCCTCACGCTCTGGCATATGGTGGGATGTGCCCGATCCCTCACCAATCTGAAAACCCCTTGGGGTTTCCCGCTGCCTAACCTCCAGCGCAGTGAGTCTCTGTCCCATCGTCTCCATCTGTCTCGACAGATCCTGCATTGTTTGGAGGAGTGTATCCCTATATCTCCTCGCATCCTCCTCGTCTGCCATAGGATCCTACTGCTCTGCGTCCACCACAGGCTGCTCCTGCTCTGTATCTGTCACTGGCTACTCCTGATCTGTATCTGTCACAGGCTGCTCCTGATCTGTGTCCACCACTCGAACACAGTCCCCCTCTCCGTAGGTGTTCCCCAACCTACGCTCAATGTCTCTATATCTCTTACCTCTGTAACAGATGTGGGGTCTATCCCTCGGCCTCATAGACTGCTAGCTCCACAGGCTGAGCCAGATCTATGCTCTGATACCACTGTAATATCCCGAAAGGGAAATAGACAGCAATACAAGCATACGACAATATGGAAAATGCCAGAAATAGAACATAAAGCAAATACTCATAAAAATGCCGGGAATGCTAAGCCATTTTATTAATCTGAGAATATAATGAAATACAATGGATAATCAGAATGATAGCACCTATTCTTGCTCAAGGCAAGTGAAGAACTCTCTCAGAAAGATAGGAAATGGCTGCCACAAGAAACTGCGTCCCAGCTACTAGGAAATTGTCGTAAACTGCTGCTGCTGCGGGAATGAACTGAAACTAGGGGCTGATCCCCTTGCCAGAATAGGCTGAAAATTTGCAAATCACCTGTACTCGCCAACCCGGACCAAACCCAGAAACCATAACAAAAATGGACCACCTCTGAAAATCACCAAGGAAACCCTCCTCAAGGAATTACGCTATCCCTCCAAGCCCAGCGCAGATGCCAAATGATAGATGCTGAAACAGAGCCATAAACTCCCCAGAAAATATCCAACTGGTAAAGGTTGAGCCTCCGCACCGGATCTTACTGAAACTCCTACATAAAACCCCGCAACGGAACACCTCCAACAAGAACTGCGTCCTCTCTCCCAGGGACTGCGCAGTCAACAAAAGAAGCCCAGCTCCTCCGCAAAACAACAAGCAAATCTCCCGTAAATGACTGAAGGAAAAACCTTGCCCGAGCAGGCACTCGAAGTCCCCCGGGGCTAAGGGCGAGATCTCCGACCGGAGACACTCAACGCACTAAACAGTGCTGCAGACAAGCTAAACAGCCAGCGTGCTCAAGAAGACAAAATTTTAGCTCAAATATCATCAACAACAAGAATGCCAAATGAGATGGCTCTCCCACCTTTTATAACGCTGGCCCTCCTCAAAAACCCTAACGTGGTCCCTCTCTCTCCCACGTGCTCCTCATAAGACTGCGCAGAAGCTCCTAGAGGCTACGTGAGCCTCCCCTCATACGTGGTGTGGACCCCAAGGCTCCCCCTTAAGTCATAACGTTGCACCTACTAGGGAAACACTTTATTTTATTTAAGTGAGTTAGACCCCCTTTCTCACTAAACCCAGCTCCAACCACTACACCAAAAGCTCGAACCGCAGTGAGAGCGCATCCCAGGGTGTTAAGGGTGAGCTCAATGCCCCACCGGAGCATCTCGAGACGGCAAACGCAAACAGCCCCGCAGCTAAACAGCCTCGCAGACCTCGGCAACGTGTCAAGGCCCACCGGACCCTCAACAGGTAGGCTGCCCTAAACAGGGATATTACAGCCCACCACGCTCCGTGAGTCTCGACCTCGAGACCTCAGCTCTGATACCACAGAGGCCCAACCACTACACCAAAAGCTCGAACTGTTAGTGAGGGCGTGAGACTCAGGGTGTTAAGGTGAGCTCACCAGCCCACCGTGAGCATCTCGAGGACAAAGAATTCAAATTGTTCTCAGCTAGAAACACCTCAGACTCCTACACATGTCAAGGCCCACCGGGACCTCAACAGGAGGTCGTCTCTAAACAGGGATATTACATAATTACTGGTAATGTTTGAGATGACCAGTGATACAGTGACTAGTATTTCTTACCTATTTGATAACTATTTCAGAATCACCATATACTTGAAGGTATTTGACGCCAAGGTCTATTGCTTTATACAAGCCTTGGACCAGTGCCTCATACTCTGCAGTATTGTTTGTGCATTCAAATTCTAACCTACATGCGAGCATTGTCTTTTCTCCTTCTAGATTAATTAGTATGCAAGCAGCTCCTGAGTCCTACAGCATCGCTTGATTTTGATCCATCAAAGTACAATGTCCAGAATAAAGATTTAACAAAAGGTTTTTCTACAATATTTATAAATTTAGAAGAATTTGACTGAGAAAAGTTTTCAATTTGAGAATTAATCGAATTCATAATAAATAGAGATCGTTGTGCATTGAAATTGCCCAAAAAATGTTGATTTTTAATGTACCTTGGACAAGTGGCTACCCATGGGTTAGTCTCTATCTAGGGAAAAGTGTCCAAAATAATTATTTTCCTAAGTGTGACTTTATAAGTGGTAAAGTCAATGTTAAATTATAAAGTGCAAATGAATTTATAAGTGGTAAAGTCAATGTTAAATTATAAAGTGAAAAGTGACTTTAGACATAAAGTACAATGTGGGTACTTTATTTAATGGGTGAGTTAAAAAATAAAAAGTGAGAATTAAATGCACATTTATTCTCATCCCTGATCTAAATGAATCTGAGCCATTAGATATTAGGGTTGCCAAAAGTCATTTAGGGAAACAAAAGGGGGAAAAGAAAAGAGAGACTGCATTCATTCATTCTTCATGAGCAAATTGGAGAAAGGAGGTTGAGGCTGGAGAAAAGCTCTGGAAGAGAAATTGGTTGCAGCAAGTCGAAGGAGTGATTTCTGCGCAAAGTTGGGCACGGAAATCAAGGCATAGAAGACAGCAGAAGGTACAGTACTATATGTTGAATGTAAGTTTATGGAAAAGGGCATCTAACTAAATGGAGTGATAAGGAGAAATTAAAACCAGGTTGAGATTGCAGGAAACTTTTTACTCATCAATTCAACATGGTATCAGAGCTACAGTATGAAAATTGCAGTTTGAACAGCAGACAGTGGTTTGGGATAGCAAACAGTGGTTTGGACAACAAACTGAATTTTTGGACATCAAACAGATATTTGGGGACACAAGGTAAAATTTCACACAATCTGAAATTTTGGGACAGCAAGGTGTGTTGGAAAGTTCATTTCTCCATTTTCTTGGTTTTGTAAATGTTGGATAGCAGTCATGGCCATGTTCTTAAGGATAGAGGAGAGACTGGATGGAATATCCAATTATGTCGTTCGGAAGGACAGAATTCAGACAGTGTTTGAGGAGGCAGCAGTTTGGGACATAGTGCAGCAAGAGGTTATACCTCCTACTACTGCAGATGAACTTGCTGAATTCACAGAAAATAATGCAAAGGCAAAAAGGATTTTGATGGACAGTCTGAAGGATCATGTGGTTCCTCAGGTGAGAGGAAACAAATATGCATATCAGATGTGGACAGCTCTAACCACTCTCATCGTAAAAATCACCAGAGCAAGAAGTCAAAGATAAAGAATAACGAACATCAGATAACAAATGTTGAAACCGTAGTTCAACTTGATCCACCAAAGCAGAAAGCAGCTCGAAGAATTTGTAGAAGAGAAGGCGCTGGGATTGAGCGGTAGAGTTCTAGAAGAGGCGGCGCGGCACCACCGAGGGCGCACCCCGGCTACGTTGACGCGAGCTAGCTAGGTGGCCCGCGAGGGCGCGCGGGAAGCGGCACCCCCGAGTGACGCAGGAGCAGCCTGCGCTGCGCAAAGGCTACGTTGAGCCAGTCTGCTCACGTAGAGGCCAACCAGAGGTACACAGTCCATGCTTTGAGGTTGTTGTGCAGATTTTCCAAAGTCTGGAAGCAGAACTTCAAATTTTCATAGGTTGTTGGTGTGGCAGAGGTTCTGTCGGTGCAGAATCGTGCCTAACAAAGGTGACAAGAGCGGGAGGGGAACAGTGGCTCAGCAGATCTACGCCAAACGGATCTAAGATTCAATCTGGAGGATGATCGTAGAGAACTGATTCAGTTGTTTTTTTTGGCGGAGGATTTCCGGGAGGGAAATCAGTGGCAGAGGGAGCTACTACTATAGAGGGTTTCTAATCGCCAAGAAACTCAGATCCAGTTTTCTATTGAGTGTTGCAGCAAAAAGAGGGAGATGAGTATCTGTTCTGACAGATTTGAGCAGAGATGGTTTCTCATGGACTGAGAGATCAGGACAGGTTGGACAGCATCTCCAACTTCATTATCTAGAGGGCCAGGATCTTGACAGTCCTGGATGAGTACGGTATCAAGGACCATTCTAAGAATGTCCTAGCTGTGCCTACTGATGCAGATCCTCTGAAGAAATTCAAGGAGAATCAGGCACGAGCTAAGCGCTTGATCATGGATGGAGTCAAAGATCACGTGGTTCCACATATTGTCGGGAAGAACACGGCAAATGAAATGTGGACAGCTTTGGACATGATGTATCAAGGAGGCTCCATCCAAAGAAAGATGTTTCTGGAGAATCAGATGTGGTTGTTCCAGATGTAAAAGGGTGAGGAAATATATCCCTTCCTCTTTAGACTTCAAACTATCTGGGATCAACTAATTGCCATGGGTATGACTCCGGATGAGGGGCTCTTGGTGGGGACTGCCCTGAATGCAGTCATCGAGGAATGGGAAACGTTTGTCCAAAGCATCTTGGGCAGGGCACCGTTACCATCCTGGACAGATATGTGGGCAATCCTCCGACAGGAGGAAATCAGGAGGTTTACCAAGAGGCAAAGCAGCAGCAGCGGTACAGTCAAAGTAAAGAAAGAGGAGGAGGACGATGCAGCCCTTGCATCAAAGGGATAGAGGCAGCAAGGGGAGAAGAAGAGGGACCTATCCAAGGTCCGGTGCTTTAATTGTGGCGAACTTGGACACTTCGCCAGCAATTTTCCTAAGGAGAAGGACAAGGGATCTTCTGAATCCAAGGCAGCAGCAGCAAAGGGGGACGACGGTAGTGACGATGACGTAGCCATGAGTGCTCATGAGCCACATAAGTGGGGCGATATTCATGTGTAGAGCAGCTACAGATGGAGAGGCAGGATCCTTGAGGTGCCCAAACTCTTGGATCACATACGAGCTACGGGAGCCTTAAGACGGTAGCGGGACAAGTGGAGCAATGGGTGTAGGAGATCACAGTGAAGCAGAGGGCAGAGCTGGGATGTTGTAGCTGGGAGAAGTGCAATGCAGAGGCAGCAGCAGCGTAGAAGCAGCAACGCAGAGGCTGATGGGACTTCAACGACGCAGAGGGGGCAGTGCTTACGCAGTGCAGAGCTGCAGCAGCGCAGTGGCTTCAGGGAGACAACACAGCGCAATAGCCAAGGGAGCTTCAATGATGAGGTGCAGCCCGACTGACTTGTCTGTCAGTGACTGGGCAAGGGTCATTCAGTTGCTTACTTCTCAGCAACTGAGTTGCAGTGCAGCAATTAGCAATGGCAGTGCTATGGGCAGCACGATGCAACAAATTGAGAGGGAGTTGCAATACGGATGTAGTAGTGTCAGTGGTAGTGACAGTACAAAAAGTAGCAGTGCAGTGGATGGAGGGCAGCAGGCCAAGCATCAGCAGCGCAAAGACCGATGCTGAGATCAGGCAATACTTGGTGTGGATGTATTGCTAGAGCACACTCCTCGCTAAGAGGGAGTGTTGATATTTTGAGGTAGCATCGGGTGTGCATTAAAAATTGAGGCACACTCCTCGCTAAGAGGGAGTGTTGATATTTTGAGGTAGCATCGGGTGTGCTAGAGCCCTGAAATTTTGTGGAGGGGCTAAGACACACGAGACCTTCAAAACCCAGAGAGCGTTTGGAGAAATTTCATCTAGTGTTGAAGTTATTCTAATAATTAATTTTTTTAATGAGGACCCTAAGTCTAACTTAGGGAATTAGAAAAATTAAAGTGAATTAATTAAACAAATGTGATGAAATGTTTTAAGTGACGTGGATCAAGCAGTCTTTTAATCTCAGCCGTCGATTAGAGATTAGCGTTGGTTTTCCAACGAGAAAAGTATAAAGGAAAGGCTTGGGGTCAGTTGGAGACACACACACTAGCAGAGCACTGAAGCTAAGTCGAATTTCTGGGGCGGGGTTTTGTTGAGAAATTCGAAGCGAGTTTGCAATGCAGTGAGGGGCAAAGATCGGTGAGGGATGATTTGAATCCAAGGCCGAGAATACAGCAGCAAAGGGACAGTGAGTACCAATCAACGCAGAGCCAACCAGGAGGATGCGGTTCAACCAATACCACGCAGAGACTATGCAAAAGTTGCGTAAGCCCATCCAGGATGACGTGGACCCAACAGCACAGCGCAGGGGCTACGCAGCCCCAGCCGGGGCAGGCACAGAGGCAGCGCGGCATCAATCAAGGTGACACAGTGGGGACACTGGCTAGTGAGGGCTGACATAGAAGCTGCAGAGGCAACGCTGAGGGTTCCACTGGGCCAGAAGGGGCTCGTGATCTGTAAATCTCGTTTGAGGGTGTGAACAGCCATATCTTCTGTCTCTGAATGAAACGTACAAACTGTCGTGTAATTTCTCTGTAGGACCAACCATTTTTTGTGCCCAGAATGTTGTATTCAAATTCTGCATAATAATAAAAACCCTCTAGAGCTATTGCACCGGTTTTCCCGCATTGGGTTTTTCGGAGGACATTTGTCCGAAAAATCATGTGTAATCTTGTCAAATGTGTGTATTGTTCAGTAAATTATTTGTAGATGTGTAGGTTGTAGTTAGTGTCTACTTTAATGTTTTTCTGAATAATTCTGTAAAATAACTTGTTAAGTTAATCCAACAAGTAGGTGAAGTAGATCTAAATACTGCAGTAGGGTTTCTGTTTTGAAACTTTCACATCTGGGACGCTGAAGTCTAGAGCAGCGCAAAGGAGAGGCAGCAGCAGCGTGGAAGCAGTAGCGCAGAGGCTGATGGGATTTAATCAAATAATTAAATTTTTTAATGGGGACCCTAAGTAATTAAATTTTTTAATGGGGACCCTAAGTCTAACTTAGGGAAATTGAAAAATTTAAGTGAATTAATTTACACATGTGATGAGAACTTTCTAAGTGACATGGATCAAGCTTCTTCTAATCTTAGTCATTGATTAGAGATTAGATCACGGTCGTTGATTTGTCAACGAGAAAAGTATAAAGGAAAGGTTTGGGGTCAGTTGGAGAACACACACAGTGAATCTAAGAGATCTAATTCTTCTGACGAAGCAGAGCTCAGACGAAGATCAGATCTGAGTGATTCAGATAAGCAGTGAGGAGCAGATGCAATGATTGATCTAAGGACCAAGAGTACAACACAGAGCAAGGGCAGCAGAGACGTAATGGAGGTAGCGCAGCCATCAGAGGGTTTGACGCAGACCCTAGAGAGTGTGATGCAAGCCCACACAGGCTCACGTAGCGGCAGTGCAGAGCCTCCAAGGGAAAGTCCGAAATCAACTGGAGATCGGGGTTTCTAAGCCAACAGGGCTGAAACTCAATTCCGGGAGAAGATGATCAGCGCAAAGCAAGGGTGGCTCAGTCCCTTAGCCAGGGCCACGCAGGCTCACGTAGTGGCATCGTAGAGACTGCACAAGGATAGCTGGGGTTTCACCAGTGACTCATCCGGATCAGTCGAGACTTGCAAAGTGAGGTAAAACTCGATTCCGAGAGAAGCTAATCAGCGCAGAGCAAGGGTGGTGCAGTCCCTCAGCCAGGGCCATGCAGGCTCACGCAGTGGCAGCGTAGAGACTGTGCAGAGCTAGTTGGGGTTTCACCAGTGACTCATCCAGATCAGTCGGGACTTGCAAAGTGAGGTAAAACTCACATTTTTCTCTGTTGCCGAGGTTTTCTCTGTTGGGTGAGCCAGATTATGGCACCCTAGATGTTAGACTCAGAATATTGCTGCTTAATAATAATTAAACCTCAGAACTATTGCACCGATTTTCCTGCATTGGGTTTTTTCGGGGACATTTGTCCAAAAAATCATGTGTGTCCTTTGTCATATGTGTGTGATGTTCAATAAATGATTCGTATTTGTGTTGGTTGTTAGTTGTGTTTACTTCGATATTTTCTGAATATTTTCTGAAAATAACTTTTATAATTAAAACCCAAGTAGGAGAAGTAAATCGAGATACTGCAGTAGGGTTTCTGTAATTTTGTATTCAGAAATTTTCACATGAGGGAGATTAGTAAGATTTTTACTTCTGGTGCTAACTGGCAGTGCCTCATGTTCATCTCGATTATCAGATGTAGGAAGAATAAAATCCCATAATCCATGAACTTCAACCAACTCTTCATCCTGTGATTCATCTACAGACAATATCGTTTCATCCTCATCTTCGTCTTCATATGATTCAGCATTAGAAATTACTTTTGGAGGTTGAGGATTTGAAGTCTGAGTTTTCTTGAAAGATCTGAAAGGTTTCTTAGAAGAAGGTTCGGCTACTTGTTTTTTTATTTCTACCATGTAAATTGAGTCTTTAACATGGTTTTGAGAACCTTTTGTAATCCTTCAAAATCATAAGGATCCTTGGATGTTTTCTTTTTGGGCCCATCCTTAAACGTGACTTTTTTAGATTTTCTATCTTCCTGGGCAGTTTTCTTTTCTAAAGCAAGAATTCTCTTTTGTATAGAGACGGCTTCTTTCATGTTTTCTACCAAAGTAGCCTTATTGGCTCTATCTACAAAAATTGCTATATTAGAAGGAAGAGAGGATATATACCATTCAATATGTACATCTACACCAGGTTTAGATGTAGCTGGGATTTTATTGAGTAGTTTGTTAAATCTGGAACTGAAATCTTTAATCTTTTCACCTGAATTTGCTTTAAGATTTGAAAGATCATTGATGAGAGTAGCAGTAGTACGATCATCACCAAATTTGGTCAAAAATTGTTCTTCAAATATGTCCCAACTAGTAATAGTTCCTGGTGGTAAGGAAAAGTACCATGATCCAATTGATTCTTGAAAAGTATAGGGAAACAATGTTACTACACAATCTTCTTCAGAGATATCATTTAGACTCATAGACAACATGAAATTATAGAGATGTTCTTCACCAAGGAGACCATTGTCTGGATTATACGTAGGCAACCATCTCTCTGGATGCTTAGGTAAAGGATGGAGAGGACCTGCTAATTGAACAACTCCAAGATTCGTCCAAGGCCTATTTTCCATTGTGTGAATTGGAGGATTGGTTTGTCCTGAAGAAGGATTTGAAGAAGAAGAGGTAGTTCCAGAAATGGATGTAGTTGCAGAAGAAACAACCATGGAACTAGTATTGCTCGAAGCAGTGCTTGTGGACTGAGATGAAGAGATATGAGTTGATGAGGAAATTGGTTGAGAGGTTGTAATTGAAGGGGGAATAAATGATAGAGTTTGAGGGGGAGAAGATGAAAGAATCTCACTTAGTAGATGTTTGAGCTTCAGATGTTGGAGTCTTCATACGATGGGAATGAAGAGGAAACTCAAATGGAGTTATTCCGATTTTTTTCACTCTGAGAACGAGTCAATACACCAATACCTTGTAAAATTGAAGTAACACTTCCTTCAAAGGCTTCAGAAAGCACAGGCTTTTCTACTGACATAGAAATTTCTTCTAATTTCTTTCTTAAAGTCGGTACTTCAGGCGATTCTGGAGTATAATCAGGGGAGAGTTCTTTGGGAATTGAACTAGGAGATTTGGGAGGAGATTGAACAACTTCTGATCTAAAGATAGGAGATTTTGAACGTGGACTTGAAGTTTGTAGGAGATTTGGAAAGGGATCGACTCTTTTGATGGTCTTTGTTTTTAGGATTAATCTTTGGTGCCATTCATAGTCTAGTGGCCCTCCTTCTAGCGCCAAAATTGTTGATGCCTCAAAAATCACTGCAACAACATCAGGGAAAACCACTTGGTCGGAGACTTAAAAATCGTCCCTTATCCATTTGAAATAGTGGCTTCGACTGCATTTATGGGACCAGTTTCCCAATGAAATATAATTAAGTGGATAGGTGATATTTTAACTGACTGTGACTTGGTGAATGAGAGTGACAACAAGTTAAAAGAATATATATATATATATATATATATATATATATATATATATACACCTATCTCTATCCCGGGATGAATTATCTTTCTATTATATGAGATTTAAAAAGATGATCTTTAAGTGAATGCAAATGAAGATTTATCATACACTTAGAGAAATGCAAAACAAATTAAGATAATTGATTTTCTTAAATAGTTAATCAAATCAATTGATTAAGTATATATTGCATCTATTATTGCATGTATTGTATATGCATAAAAAATGGCAATCAAACATGTTCCAAAGTGAATTAATGTTAGATTGTGTTAAAAAGATACATATAACAAAACATCATTAGGAAATTTAACTATTTTTCATTTGAAACAGAAAATCAACAAAAAAATAAAAGTACCACATATATGCTAAAACTCCGTTCATTTGAAAAACAGTCTCTGGTCCAGCCTTTTCTATTAAGAAAAACTTTAAGAGTACAAAAGTGCAACTTCCCTAAAGTCTTCTTTTCAAAATTTCAGGAACCTTTCTTTAAAGACATGAAATGGTTTATATAATAAAATAAAATGTAGAAAAATAGAAAATACATAAAGAGCTGAGGAGGTTTAAACAACTCTCCTTAAATTAAGTGAAATAAAAAAAAAAACAGATTTTGGTGGGATGACTCGCTTCAGGATTGCATTGTTGTCTCTTTTGCCATTCGTTCTTTGAGTTGAAGGATGTCGATCATAGGCTGAACCTCAGGAGGTCGGCATGTCCTAACACGCAGTTGTCCTGTGTAGACCGCATTTGATAGTGGAGGCATCATGTAAGAGGAAGTGTCGATTAGACAGCGCAACATTAGCCATTGGTTATGTGGCTTGACCAAGTGTTTCCAATACTTGTCCCAATCCAGCTTATCCAATTTTTTTATGCTTTCTTCCTTCATCTTAGACATTTCCTGCCACTGTCTTATGAAATCTTTTACAATATGTAGAGAACCGAGGGGGTATTTATTAATCAGATTAGCAGCAATGAGATTTTGGCTTACTGTTTCAACAATGTTGTTGGCAACATCCCTAGCTCCGCAAATTGCCCTTTCGACTTCCTTTAACTGTATGTCCCAAACAGTAAATAAGATTTATTTTTTAGAATCTTCAATCTACAGGCAATGTTTTAAAAAAGCGAGATCGATTAAACTACCGGTAGAATGACTTCATTGTGACTCGAATTGGTAATGACTTGGTCGACTCCGTTTCAATGACTCGATTTTTGTAAAAAATACATTAAATATTAATTTTTTTGTACAAAAAACATAAATTTAAAGATTTTTATTCATGTTTCCAAACACAAAGCATTACAATATAAATAAGTCACAAAAGACAACATATGATCAAAGTAGGCTCATGAATATATCCATTATATCAAAATTGCACCTAGTGCACTGTCCAATACAGGATGATGATATAGAGATCAAAACAAAACACATAACCAATGTCACAGGTGACTCCTTTCGACAAGACATCAACCCTCTAGAAGGCTTGTGGTAATTCAAAGCATATAAAGAACCGTGGATTAAACCTACAGTGTTAAGTTCTGTGACCTGATTGAAGAGGGTTTCATTGTGTTTTTCTTCAAATAAGAAAGCATTTGCAATTGAGCCACAATAGCCTTCAAACCGAGTTATTAAGTTCCCTATCTACGTTGAGAATTTAACGTGGATCAATTCATGGCATCTTTGTACATTACTTTGAAGGCTTGATTCTAAGTATAAACAAGGTATTTCTGCCCCTCGTTTGAAGCAATTATGGAGGACTTCTTTGCTCAAGTAGAATTGAAGGGTATTTTTCTTCTGTTTCTCTTGACAGTGCATCCTTGTTATGAATTTGTTATTCTCATTGTTCCGAAGAAAGTTAAATCCCCTAATCTAAAGAAAAATTCGGCATTTGACATTGTGGTCATTGGACTATGAGGACTTAAAAGGTGACTTCATTTACAACTAGAAGGGTGGTATCCTATCAATGATCGTGAGGAGGACTTGTCCTAGAATTAGAGGCACATCATTATAAAGGACAGTTCTAAGGCCCTCCATAATTTAAGGAAGCCAAGATCTTGTATACATACGTTTGCAAGGTATGAATTGTAGCCTTAAAAAGACAATTAGCGGGCATCCTTTGTGATCTATATTAGTAAAATCAAGGAACCCTATTTTGTGTATAGAAGAAGAGGCTGAGTCCTTATCACTGTTACAATCTCTCTCACACACACACACAAGTATTATAAGCTAGTTCCATCGAAGCCGACTTGTAAATCAATAATTAATATATATTCATGTCTTTGAAGCATTCATAAAAGGTGCCTTGAAGTCAATGAAAATACAAAATGCGGTTATGAGAAGGGATGGTCTCTTTAGACATCAATTTGAAAATGATTTTTGAAGAATAGTAAAAGCCCTCCATGATGTCATATTGTTGACTAAGCTGCTCATTATCTAGCACCTGATGTGATTTTAAGAAGGTTTAGTGGCAACCCTTCATGTGATTCTATTTTTGTCTAGCAGCTGAAGCAAAGGAAGTTCATCTAAGAAAAGTATGTAGCTCCTCTATGTTGGCACCTTTGGATAAAGATGATAGTGCCCTTGAAAGTCTGACAAACAGAAGAAGTGCAAGGCACTTTGAAGCAAATCCCTGTAGCAACTTGTATGAACGTAAAATCAGAGGTATGGTCTCTCTCATAGATGATAGTATGTGTAATGCATTTGTTTATTTTTATTTGTTTTAAGGCTCTTTTGATGGAGGGTTTAATTTGAATAAGAACCCTAGATGGCTCATGAAAAACCCTAGCTCACATATGAAACCCTAATTTTTAGGGTTTGTGGATTCTAGGGTATTTAGATGAGGATGATGTTTTGAATTCCATCCTCCATTAGTGTATTAAAACCCTATATTGTATCTCATGCTTTTATGATCACATATTGTTCTTGGTCATTGTCACTAACATCATGTCATCAAGGTACATAGAGGGATTGGTGCTCTTGATTAAATACGAGGTTCATACCCTAATACATGACAAAATTCGATGGAAACATTGCAATAACCCAATCCTGAAATCCTGAAAAACTGATAAGTCTGCTGGATTTTGAATGAGATCTAAAATTCTACTTTCTCCATAGGAAATCCAATGAGGTTGGAACAACTCTCAAACATCCCGAGTCATTTCATGGTAATGTTAAAAATTTAAGTAAAAGGATGAAAATGAAGATTAAGGAGAATGTCACTTTTACTTTAAGAATTTAACATTACCATGAAGCTGCTCCAAAAACCAACTCCACAACTCTTCAGAAAACCTCAAACAAACCTAACAGCAGAATAAAATCCGGTTTCAAGTCCACAAAATCCGATTTTTTGGGCCCACCGGCCGGCAGATTTGGCTCGGCCGAGTTAACTCGGGCCAGGCCTGGTCGGCCGGTTTGTTACCGAGCCGGCCAAGCTGGTACAAAAACCGGCCGGCTCGGTAACAAACCGGCGAACCTGGCTATTTTTGTACCTGGTCGGACCGGCCAGCCTAATGGCTCGGTCGACGGGCATTCGGAAGTCGAACGGCGATTTTAAACGAGATCTTGAAGATTGGCCTTTCGGCCTTCAGCAGTATCCTGCCATGTGACATATTGGGAGACTTTATCATCAATTTCATCAAAGTTGATCCTCTGGGCAACTACTCGATTCATCAGTGAATTGCTCTTTTCACACAGTTCAATTATGCTGGACAGTTTTTGACAGAAAATAACTTGTTGTTGGGCTAACAGAGTATTTAGTTCTAAAGCTTCCTTTTTAAATTCATCCACTTTAGGATTATCTTTCAACTATTCAACAGTGAATTGCAATTGGTGTATCTGAGCATCTTTAGCACCAACATCAGATTCGTGTTGTAGCTTTAGTTGATTCAAGCTATGTTGGAGCTGTGACACTTGTGCTTGTAATTGCTAAATAATGCTTTGCTTCTCTGCTAGCAATTCTTGTTCCGATTGAAGGATTCTTTCATCCTTCTCTTTGACTAATTGTTGAACTTCAGTGGCTTTGCCAATGGTGGCAGATGCATATGCACCTACAAACTGAGTTAACCGTGTTAGATCCTGAGATGAATCGACTTGTGGGTCCTCCCAAACTACTTCCATAGAGATATCCCCAAGAACAAGAGCCTACAATTTTTCTGTTCTTCTCCTCTTCCTGTGTCTTCTCATGACAGCCTTATGTCTTGGGCTGTAAAATATATCTAAAGGAGGTATTTCCTCGATTTTCATCACAATTTCTGATGTTGGGAAGGTCGGGATAAACTTGACTTCTTCTGTGCTAACAGATTTCTCAGTTGACCCAGCGGTAAATGGGTCCTGACTTTTACCATGAGGTGTTTCCACTCTTTCCTGATGATCAACGATCACCACTTCTTGGTCTCCCTTAAGTTGTTGATCAAAATCCTTCTAGACTTCATCTAAGTCACTTGAAAACAATGGATCTTTGGTTTGAGTTCTAGTAGACTTATCTTCTTTTGTTCCACTAAGGCTTATCTTCTTTTGTTCCACTAAGGACTTTAGTATCCTTAGGGGGCTATTCTTTTCCCTGTTCTTTCTGTTGCTTTTGTTCTTTTACTTGTTGTTCCTTCTGTGAGATAGGTTGGAATACCTCCAGAATATTTAGAGGAATCCCTTCCAACCTTCTATTCCCGTATTGCTTGAACTTTGCTAGTTGTTGAGGATTAATGCGTGATACTGCCAATTTCTCCATTGTTGAATAAGTATCAACTGACCCAAACAAATCATCAAAATCATCATTTTCATGAGCAAATGGCCTAATTTTCACTTGAGTTGTGAAATTGAATGCAAATTGGTCCGGGTCATATTGCCTGTTAGAAATTGTAAATAATTTCAAACATAGGATTTGATTAATTTCCAGCCCAGCATGTTTGAAATTGTCTAATGCATAGACACCACAGTAAATGGGAAAGGACGGCCATGAAGATTTCTTTGTTTCTTTCAAAACTTTGGTCAATCCATGACCCACTGTCTGATAAACAAATTCTCTTGCGAGAAGTTTATCTGGAACATATAATGGTAGGACATGTGGTCGGGCTAAGCTTCCAAAAAATCTAACATAAGTGAACAACTCATCCCCGAACCATTTCCAATGGATGTGAAGTCTGCTTGAGCTTCTTTGGACAATCTAGGGGCCTTTTCATCAAACACAGCTTGAAACAGTGGGAGCATAACTCCGTGGCAGATCTTGTAGAAATCGGTTTCATATTTTGATTCCCATAGAGTACTATGATAAATAAGAATGGGAGTGGGGTCTTGGATAGTCCATTTCCAACCCATGGTTGAGAAATCTGATGTAAAACACACAGCATCCATAATATAAGCACTCATATAAAATGGGGGAAGGATCTTAGATGAAACGGAACGATTTTTTCTGTATTCAAGAATCTGGGTAGCAATATTATTTGACAAAATGGTTCCCCAGTCCATGATATAGGAGTCTGTGACGGCATCCATAAGGGGAACCCATTCAACGGAGAATTTAGTGGTATTGGGTTGGCCAAAAATTCTAGACATCGTAGCAGAAATATAACAATAGAGACCAGCAAGTGAAGCAGTGGAATACATACCCTTATCATCATGTTTATGCTTGTTAGGGTTACTCCTCCATTGCTTTATGGGATCCGACTGCAACTTATTCTCCTTTGCGAATTGCGCTAGGAAATCTTTATCATACACCTTCTGAGGATCTGGGATGTAGTACATTTTCTTCAAATCTTCTGCTCTGAAATACCCTATCATTGTACCTCTGCTTGTTAGGAAAGTTCTATCTCCGATGTTGAGGTTGTCAATAATCCATTTCACCATATCTGTATATGGTAGAATCTTGGGACGTGCAACAATTCAGTGCAGAAAAGAGTGGGCGACGTCGGCTATAGTAGCTTCTGAGGTATCGGAAGCGTTTGTAGTAGCTTTTCTTTCAGCCCTGCGGGGTTTCTCGTCTTCAAATAACCTGTACATTGCTTCCCAATAAGCAGAACCACTTTCTGATGCGCATGTAGTATCTGTGAATAGGGGTGCCATTTTTGTTACTTCACTAGCAAAAGGCGTAGGATTAGAGGGAGCCATGGGTTTTTTGGACTTCTTTGAGGCCTTAGACATTTCTGAGTAACTCTATTTGTTTGGACTTGTCTGCGAAATAATAAGAACATCAAGTAAAAAGGGGTAATCTTGTCACAATACAAGAGCAATGTAACAATAATGGCAAATAAAACTCGGCACGTGGAGTAATCTAAAACATTTAATTGTTTTGCGGTCAAATCATATTTGGAGGTTCGAGTTGTTAAATCGTTAAGTTATGGCAATAATGAAAAGTGCGGGTTCACGTGCCCGAATAGATATTTAGGCGTTTAAATAAGATATTTTCGCATCGCAAATTCATTTGTGTGTCAACTTCTTAAAATGCTAAGTGCATGTGTCTTGTCGATTGCGATCAATTCTTTTTCGCGCTATAACTTATTTTTTAGTTAAAAGATTAAAATTTTTTGAAAGCTTCAAATATTAGCGGGGAAAAAGTAAAGTGCAAATTTTGCAATGCGATATCAAAATCCCAATTTCGGTGGAATTGGATGGTGAAAGGAAGTTGTCGTTAGCAAAAGTGCGATGTGATAGTATGTATCGCATCAGAGAAATGAAAACGAGGGTGGATTGAATGATGGCAGAATGGAAATGTGATTTGCGATTTGCGATTGGTGGCGTGGCAACGATGGGTACAGTGGTTTGTTTTTCATGAAAGATGATTCGGTCGGAAGCCCTTTTTCCTTTATTAAAGCTTTTTATTGATATCGCATCGCAAATCATTTTGAGTGGCTTTAGATGTCATATGTTGTCTTCATGATTTTGCGATTGCGATTTGCAACTACATTTCTTTTGAATTTTCCACCTAAGTGCCCTTTAGAAAAAAAGGTGTCCCTTAGTTTTTCTAACTTCTATTTCTATTTTAATCAATCACTTAAGGGTCTTATTTGTTCTAGTCTGAAAATTTTAAAAAGGGTCGCCATTATTTTCTAAGGCAACTATTCTAAAATAAGGGGGGTTGTTGAATAGCACAACACCTTCTTGAGATTAGGACAATCTTTCTTATAGTACCCATATTCTTGACATCCATAGCATTGAGTCTTTGCCATATTCTTCTTTCTTTTCTGAGGACCAAACTTCCCAAACTTCCCTTTTCTCTTTGTCATAGCAGCATATGCTTGAGTTTACTCATTTGATCCTACATCAGATTTTGCCTTCAACCCGGTTTGCATAGCGACCATATTTCATTGAATGGGGTAGCTTCCTTTTTCCCATAGATACTTGATGAGAAGTTGCCTCATTCTTCCGGTAGTGCATTGAGCACTATGGTAATCATTTCTCTGTCAGACATTATCTCTCCCAATTCTTGTAGTTGATCTCTTATTCCAAATACCCTCATAAAGTATGAGGTTATTCCTTCTTCTTTTGATATCTTCATCTTGTAGAGTTCTTGCCTTAACGAGATTACCTCACCTGCAATGCTTACAGAGAATGTTAAACACACACATAATGTATGAGGAAAGATAAACACACACATAGAAAGATAGGCATTTGTTGCTTCTTTATTACACATAGATGTACATTTATATTACATGAATGTGACTCTTGGATTCATCTTCCAAGGTCACTTGGACTCCTTTGTGACTCTTCGCCTTCCACACCTACCCATAGAGGATTAGGTGTTCAACATTCCCCCCCTTAATCCGAAGGGGTATGTGTGAGTCCAAGAAGAGAGTTTGTAATACAAATCTGCAAAGTATGCATGACCCAAGTGTCCTCAGACATGTAATCTTATTAATCAAAAAAGATAATTACATTTGGAATTATGCAAGAGTTTACACCCGAACAACAAAACACTCTTGCAATGAGCTATTTATATGCTCAATGTTCTAACTACCACTAATTATGGATCACTTATTAAATAACAAGTGTCCACTTACATTAAATGCTATTCCAAATAACTAGCTAACAAAAACCCTAAGATACGACACATTTGGAGAGTCATGTCTTGTTACAACAATATGCTAATTCTAAATGTCTCCATTAAATAATTAAATATTCTAGAATAATAATTATTAATTTAATATCTTAAATTAATAATTATTTTATTCCAACTTTATAACCTATGATAATATTTTATTTTTGGATCATCTAACATTCCCCCCTATGATCCAAAGATACATTAAAACAGATACCAAGTTCATCCCTGAACTTAGTAAATTTTATTCTGCCAAGAGGTTTCGTGAAAATGTCGGAGATCTGATTTTCTGAACGACAATAAATCAGCTTGATGACATCCTTTGCAACGAATGATCTAATATGATGATACTTGGTGTCCACATGCTTTGTCTTTGAATGAAAAACTGGATTCTTGGCAAGCTTTATTGCTGACTGATTGTCGATGAATAACGAAGTAGCTTCTGTTGGAGGAATTCCCAAGTCCTGTAAAACTCGACATAACCAAACAATCTCACATGCTGCTTCCCATGCTGAAATGTACTCTGCTTCTGCTGAAGAAGTGGCCACTGTAGCTTGCTTCTTGCAACTCGAGGAAACTGCAGCTGACCCCATGTTCATTAAGTAACCTGAGGTTGATGCCCTGTCATCAATACTGCCAGCAAAGTCGGCATCTGAAAATCCACCAAGTGCAAAATTTTTAGTCTTTTTGTAAAGAAGACCAAACTCTTTTGTTCCTTAGATATAACGAAGAACTCTTTTAGCTGCATTCCAGTGGTTGTCTCGTGGTTCCTGCATAAAGCAGGAAAGAATACTGATGGCATAAGAAAGATCTGGTCGAGTAGTTGTCAGATAAATCAAGCTACCAATCAACTGTCGATAAGAAGTGCTATTCACCATTTCCCCCCTTCAAATTTTGAAAGTTTCAAGTTTTGTTCCATAGGAGTAAGGACAGGCTTGCAATCCTGCATTCCAAATTGCTGAAGAATTTCAGCTGCATACTTACTTTGAGAAATGAAGATCTGATGTGGACGTTGGAAGACTTCAACTCCAAGATAGTAGTGAAGTAGTCCCAAATTTGTCATCTTAAAACCTGCATGTAACTCCTTTTTCACCTGTTCAATGTGATCATCATTGTTGCCTGTGATGATCAAATCATCGACATACATAACCAAAATCACCAGATTTTTACCTTGTTGGCGTACATACAAGGTATCATCAGATTCACTGCGTTGAAAACCAACTTTCTTAAGGTATTCATCCATCTTTGCATACCAAGCTTGGGGAGCTTGTTTTAATCCATATAAAGCCTTGATCAATTTGCAGACCTTATGTTCTTGCCCTTCGATTTCAAAACCTGGTGGTTGTGTCATGTACACTTCTTCCTGTAAATCTCCGTTGAGAAAAGAACTTTTTACATCCATTTGATGAACTTTCCATCCTTGTTGAGCTGCTAAGGCAAATGTGAGGCGGATGGTGTTCCATTTAGCTATAGGAGCAAACATTTCCTCATAATCGATCCCTTCTTGCTGCGCAAAACCTTTAGCAACAACCCTTGCTTTATACTTGTCAATATCACCATTTTGCTTGTACTTAATTCGATAAACCCATTTGCATCCAATAGGTTTAACATGCTGAGGACAATCAACAAGTTGCCAAGTGTTGTTGTCTTGAACAGCCTGATATTCATCAACCATAGCCTGTTGCCATGCTTTATGTTTTACTGCCTCTTGATAAGAAGAAGGTTCAGTAAAATCATTTGCTATCAAAGCAAAATTGCCTTCATTTTGTTTTGATCCCCTTGTTCCTGTTTTATTTTGTTCATTAGACCTTACATCTTTCAAAAGTTGAACTGCCCATTTCGACAACTGATGTTCAGTGGTTTGAGCTTGTGAAAAATCACCATCATTAAAAAGAGGGTTGATGTAAACTGATGTTTGTTGATCAACCACAGGTTCCGGGGGCGAAGAGTCATTGTCAGAAGAACTGCTACTGCTAGGAGAGTTGGATGAACTGCTAGAAGACCTGGATGTCGCTGATAAAGAAGACGGACTGGATGATTCATCTTCAGATGAAGAAAACTCAAGTTCATACCAATATAGTGAATTCTGTTGACTTTGTAAATTTCCATTTCTTTTACCAGTTTTTGTTTCTAACTTTTGAAGAAGACTGTCAACTTCTTCAACACTCTTACTCTCATTTTCATCAAAAATCACATCTCTATTTACAATAAATTTCCCATTTGACAAAAGTCGGTACCCTTTCTTTTCATCAGAATACCCGATCATTGTGCACTTTAAGCTTCGTGCATCAAGCTTAGTTCGTTTTTCCTTTGGAACTAAGGCATAACAGATAGATCTGAAAACTCTGAGATGCTTAACCCGTGTTTTGAAGCCAAACCAAGCTTCATAAGGTGTGATTCCCTCTAAAGAAGTTGTAGGAGATCTGTTTCTCAAGTAGACAGCGGTATGAATTGCTTCAGCCCAATATGAAGGACTTAACTTTTTGAAAGTTAACATAGATCGCGCCATTCCTAACAAGGTACGATTCATTCTTTCTACTACTCCATTTTGCTACGGAGTGTAGACATTGGTAAGATGTCGTTTTATGCCATTATCCATGGAATACTTTTTGAATTCGTTTGAAGTGAATTCTCCGCCGTTATCAGTGCTAAGAGTGCCAATCTTCTCCTTTACTTCATTTTCAATAAGCTTACGAAAAGTTTTGAACTTTTCAAATGCTTCTGACTTTTGCTTCAAGAAATATACCCAAGTCATCCTGCTAAAATCATCAACAAAGAGTAAGAAATATCTGCAACTTCCAAGTGAAGTTGGGAAGGGTCCACAAATATCACTGTGAACCAACTGCAAATGCCTGTTTGCTCGCCATGAACTGGTGGGAAAAGTCTCTCGATGTTTGAGGCCTACAAGGAGTCTTCAAGAGCCAACAAATTTTAGTAATGAAAAATTGTTCCTTGAAGGCTCAAAACAGATTTAGCCACCTTTTGGTATAACAAAATATTATAGGTGGCTAACACACACTTTGCATTTTCCCTTCTGAAGGTTGGAAGCCCTTTAACCATTCCCTGTTTTTGCAACTGAGAGAGACTGTCAAAGTTGAGATGGCCATATCTGACATGCCATAATCTAATTGGTGAAATATCTGTACTTGTTGCGCCTGCAAAGTCAGAATGTCTTGGAATAACTGTCCCTTTCATCCTTAACAATTTTCCATCTTCATAACCTGTGAGTACTGTTTGCATGTTCTGTTTGACTGAGTTGATTTTAACTAAGCCATCTTCCATAATCACTATATGACCTGCTTGTCGAATCATGACTAGAGATAACAAATTTTGTTTGAATGTTGGGACATACCAGACATTTGAAATCATTCTTTCTCCGATGCCTGGTAAAAAAACTTTAACTACACCTTTGCCTGAAGGAGTATGTTTGGTTTTGTCAGCAAGATAGATTGAATTCAGATGACATTCTTTGAAACTCCAGAAGAAGTCACGTCGAAATGTCATGTGTTGAGTTGCACCTGTATCAAGAATCCATGCATCTTCATAATCACTTCGGAGAAAGCTTGAAACCTGTAAAGTTGTTGCTTCTGTGTTGGTGAAGACATATTCGGAACTATTAGGATCATCTTCATCATTTGCAAACTGTGCTAAGTTTGGATGAAACTTAGAAATTTTCTCAATAGAAGTTCTACAATCTGCTGCATAATGACCAACTCTGTTACATCACCTGCAAACAATTTGACTCAAATCGGTGCCTCTTCCCTGAGACTGTCCTCTGCCTTGAGACTGTCCTCGACCTCTGCTTTGTCCTCTGTTTTGAGTTTGTCCTCTTCCTGGACTTTGTCCTGTGCCTTGATGATATCCTCTATTTTGATTGTTGCCTCTTCCTTGAAAATTTGTTCTGCCCGAATTGGAGCCTCTGTTGGAATTGTTTCCTCTGTGTTGACTGCGACCACGACCTTGAGCTGCTTGATTTGGATTGAAATTACCTCTTCCTCTGTTTCTGAAACTGTCAGCTGAGGAGTTGCTTGAACTGGCTTCGGTGAAGAAGACATCTTCTCCAATCTGCTTCTTCTTCCCGAAATTTTTATCATGTTGTGCTAACATGTCACTCATTTCATCAAATTTAATCTTCTCTAACTTGCCAATGACTTGCAAAGTTTCCAAAAAGTGAGTATATGATGATGGCAATCCAGCAATTAAAATCGTAGTTAAGAAGCTTTCATCAACAGCTTGAAAACCAGCGTTTATGATTTCTTGCTTGATGTTTTTAAGCCGTGAAATATACTCAAGGACATCTGCACCTTCAATTAATTTTTGTTAAAGCAATTTTAATTGAAGATCAACTTTCTTTGATTCAGGTTGTGTATCAAAGAGATCTTTGAATGTATGTAAAGCAGCCCATGCATCGGAGGAATTCTCAATGTGTATGTACATTTCATTACTAACTGAAGCTTTTATAAGAGCTAATGCCTTGGCATCTTTTCTTTCCCATTTTGCAAGTGAAGCTGGATCTGTTGGTTTATTTGGCTTAATGTTGCCATCACAAATGTCATGCCACAATTCATTAAAAATAAGAGTGCTTTCAATTAGACATCTCCATGTCTTATAAGATTTCACTCCTTCTAGTTTATCAGATTCAGAGAACAGATTAATTAACTTTGACATTGTAGTGTTCAAGCAGTGCACCAAAAGAATCAAGCACAAAAATCGAACAACTTGTCACATGAAACACGCCACGCAAAAACGACACACACCACGCAAAAAACGATCTATCAGGGCTTGGCTTTGACCCTTGTATATTCGTTGAAACAGGAGAAAAATGACTGAGCTTTGCACTTGGCTCTAGTCAATTTCTCAAATATTTACAAGGTAACTTTCAAAATTTGACTTTTACAATGATGCTCTTGCAAAATCTGGTAAAAAAAAAATTTTACCCCCCCTCAAAGTAAAATTACTTTGAGTCACACTTATCTCTTCAGAAACAAATTACAAAGAAAAATCTCCTTATTACTCCAAAAAATTACAAATAACCTTATTACTCCACAAATATTACAAAATCCTTATTACTCCAAAAAACATTTCAAAAAAATATATATACCTTATCACTCTAGCAAATACTTTTCAGATTTATCTTTAAAAAGGAAAACACTGTCAAACGCTGGATTTTTTTTTTTTTTACTTGTCCTTCAGGCTAGTTCTTGATTGGCTGACGCTGGCTGGCTGGCTCTCACGCTAGTTGGCTGTCCGGTTCCAAACAGCAATAGCAGACATCCATCCCAAGCAGCAAACTCAAAGTTCAAACCAAGCCACTGGGGAACAATGTTCATGTGAAATTATCATTAGTAACTAGACAACTATGTGCAGCAAGAATGCGTATAGCTATAATGCCACCAACAACTTCTTCACAAACCAATTAAAAAACTTCTCATAGATTTGAACAACATGTGATTATCACTAAAGTGTTTCCTTTTCTCGAGTTCGGGTCGGAGCCACAAAGCCAATGCGAATCCAGCGATGGCAAAGAAAAGGTTAAGAGAAACGGTCACCCGTCTCATTCCCTTTACAAGGTAGTTGCTCCTCCTTAAGGGTCGAAGACGAATCAAACTCGCAACCTGGATTGCGTCCTTCCACTATCAAAAACTCAAAAACCCAAGTTAATAAAAACATAAGCTGGCAACACAAACCTTCACAGCGTATTCACAGTACACGCAAACCTTCAAATTTTTCAATTTTGTAAGTTTTTTCGTCATCAACGCATGGCACTCTCAACTGGTGGGGGCGATGGTCAATCGAAATGCAATACTTCACACAATAGCTTACTGTTGGTTTTACGCAATAGCTTACTATTGGTTTCAGCGATCGCTCCAATCTAAGCAATAGCTTACTGATGGTCAACTTTTGATTTGTTTATCGAACTCTGCATAATTCTAAAAAAAAAGCTTTGAAGTGCAGATGGGAATAAACAACATCATCTACACCACACATTTCTCGAATACTATGCATCGACAATTAAGGTGCTCCAACATCAACTATACAAATGCCCACTCCACTTGCCAAAATTGGACCTACAGTAGATCCGCAAGGCATATCATTTCGAACAACAAATCCTGTGTAGAAAGCTTATTCTTTTGTTTAATTTCGCGAAAGATAAAAGCGGATCTGCAATGCTGAAATATAAAAGCGGATTCCCAAACACGTGTAATAAGAAGCAGTGCTGAACTATAGAAGCGAATCTGCAGATTTTTATTTTTATTTTATAGACTGAAATACGCGAAGGCCTCTACGCTGTTTGGCTCTCTCGGTCGTTTCAACCTCCAGGACTCCCGATGAAACTCTCGTCAAAAACTATTCAAATAAATTTCTTGATAATAAAATTGATTTTAGAATTTACAAATCTAAAATCAATAATAAAATTTATGTTCTTTTAAACAAAAAACTTGACAAATTCCATACCAATCATTTGCTGATGAATTCAATGGAGTTTTCCAAGAACTTGTAGAGCTGGAATCTCCTTCTCATATTCACTGCAGCATTACCATAGCTTTGATACCACAATAATGACAAAAGTGTCCTCAGACACGTAATCTTAGCACTTAGGCTGAATCAGCTCTCTGAAATGTTGACATAAAGAGGTGGTTTAAGGATGACCACCAACACTGGAACGCAACGCTTATTGCAGTTCCCGGAACTCTTCCAAAACTGGCAAGAAGCTGAGAGCTTCTGCTAGAGGAAGTGTCCCTCATATTTGAAGAGGGAGACCTTCAACCTAAAAGAAGGGAAGTCTACAACCTGTGATGGTTTAAGGATGACCACCAACACTGGAATGCTTGATGCATTTCCTAGAACTCTTCCAAAGCTGGCAAGAAGCTGAAGACTTCTGCTAGAGGAAGTGTTCTGAAAGAGGAAGAATATCAACCTCACATAGATGGTTTAAGGCTGTCCACCAACCAAAGGCATGCTCATGGGCATCCGCGTCTCTGGCTACAACTCTGAATCTGGAATGACGAATTGTGGCTCAGGGTCGCTTGAACTGCTATGTCTCTGGCTACAACTTTGAATCTAGAATGACAGGTTGTGGCTCAGGCTCGCTTGATGTGACTTTGAAGCTTGTAGATGACCAACATTTTCCCCCCTGTCGGGTACAAGGTGAGATGATGGCGAAAACTCAACTGCAAGTTTGCTCAATATTCATGAACAAGTTCTGACATGTGACTTGAATATCTTCTTGGCTGTTGATGCCCATTGCCAAGAAGCGATCCATCCAAGATGAATCTTTGTTCTTGCAGGAGGCTTGTTTCTGAAGCATCTGTGTGAAGAATGGGTGTGCCGACCACAGTGCTTACATGGGTGAAGATCAAAACAGTGATCTTTCATATGGCCAACTCAATCACAGTGTTGGCATTTTACAATCTGTTGTTGTTGTTGTGGAAGTAGAGCAGGATCTGGAACAGCTGCAGGTGAACTGTCATAAAGAAATCCGGCACTCTGAAATTTGATGGGCTTGGAGTAGTCCGGAATATGAAAGAACAATTCCTTATCATATCCAAGCCCTGTTCTGTGCTTGTTGTCGACAAGTTGTTCCCAAGGTTTGATGATGGGCTTGGGAAGTGCAGACTGAGCTGCTGCATCTGCATGTAAATCTGCTCTTGTACAAGAAACTGAATGTGATTCGACTGCAACTTTATATTCTTGCTGCTGATGGGAGTCCTTCTCAATTTTCTGAACAGAAACAGATTCAGAATGATGACTCTTTTGCTGAAGTTCATCTTGCTGAAGCTGAGACTCCAACTGCAAAAACTCAATCTTGTCTTGTGCATCTTGCAAGCAAGTTTGAATATTAAAAAAAGCGTTCTTGCTCATTTTTACCATATCATGAACAGAGGAATGAATGAGGTTATTCAACAACTCTAATGCATCATTGATTTTGGCCATTTTTCTCAACAACTCAGGCTTCAAGAAATAAAGGGTGTCGGCTTCAACCGATAATGCACCCGTTTACAATGTGATTCAACTTACTTTCAAAAATACAAATGACTTCAAAGACCCTTTTCTTTCATGAACTTCCAATTATGGAATTCCCAAAGAACAAACTCTGCTACTCAAACTATGGAGGATCTCAAGGTATAGACTTGGCTGTCTGATCAGCAAGCAACAATGACTCACATCATAGAAGTGTTCAACAGTTTCTCAACAACTCAAAGTTAACACTGACTGCAACTATGAATTAAGAAGCAATCCAATGTCACTGCAAATATTTTGTAAATGTGCAGCAAAAACCAGTGTGCAATAACCCTTTAAGTCAGATGATTTCTCTCTTCTTCAAAGAACTGTTTTACACCAACAACTCTAATCCAACAGAAAGATATTCACAAGCTTGGATGCTTCACTATCGATGAGCAGATGGTCTTGAGCTTGATATATTACTTCACAATAAAGATGAAGGAAAATTCCAAAAATTCTGTGGCAAAACTATAAGTGAATTTATGATGCCACTGCTGTTTTGAAAATAATGACCAATTTTCAACATTTGCCTTCACATTGTCAATCTCTTTGAGAGAGTCACCCTTCTATAAATGCCACAAATCTTGGTCATACAACACAAACTTCACTTTTCACTATATAAAATCCATATATTCATTTATTCATATATCATCTATACCATCTCCTCTCTCTCTTCTTTCTCTGCTGTTTTTTTTTTTTTTAAGGAAAAAAAACAGAGGTATTAACTGGGGGAGGATTTATCTGGGGGAGGTTTTAACTGGGAGAGGATTTATCTGGGGGAGGTTTTAACTGGGGAAGGCATTTTCCGGGGAGGCCAATCTGTAAAAAAAAATTAAAATTTATGGCAAAAAACCGAAAATTACGTGAATGTTAATAATCTGCGATTTCTAGGGTGGGGGGGGGGGGGGGGACTGTGTACAAATAATAATAAAAAAAAACCAGAGGGGGAGCGGGTTGGGGAGGGCGTGAGGGCCGTGAGGGGGAGCGGGTTGGGGAGGGAGTGAGGGCCGAGGGGAGGGAGGTTGTGAGGGGGCGAGGACCGTGAGAGGAGGGCTGGGGAGAGTGCAGTGAGGGGAGGGGAGCAGGAGGGTGAGGGAGCGTAGGGTGAGCAGGGAGGGGAGTGCGGTGAGGGAGCGTAGGGGAGCGTAGGGTGAGCAGGGAGGGGAGTGTGGCGAGGGAGCGTAGGGTTGGGAGTGGGATGGGAGGGCCGAGGGCCGTGGGAAAGGGGGGCGGGGGTAGGAGTAGGGGGAGGGGTGCGTGTAGGTGAGGGGGAGAGATGAACTGTGAGGGCGGGTGAGGGCTCACGGGAGGACGAGTGAGCGGGAGGGGGAGCGGGTCGGGATGTGGGGTTCTGTGTGAAGTGGGGAGAGCGGGTGGGTTGGGGAGAGGGTGAGTGCGGGTGGGTTGGGGAGCGTGAGAAGTGAGTGCGGGTGAGGGAGCCGTGAGCGAGGGAGCGTTGGGAGGGTTGGGGGCGAAAGGGGATGGGTCGAGGGCTGCGTGAGGGGACAAGGAGTGAGGTGAGGGGTGTGTTGTGTGAGGGGGTGGGTTGGGAGTGCGGTGAGCTGTGCGAAGGGGTGTGGGGGCCGTGAGGGCTGTGAGCGTAAGGGGGAGGGCGGAGGGTGGTGAGGTGAGAGTGGAGTGAGCGCGGAGTTGGGTGCAGGTGTGAGAGTTGTGCAGTGAGGGCCGAGAGCAGAGGGTTACAGTAAAAAAATATATATTTTTTATTTTATTTTTTATTTTTTATTTTTTTTGAAATCACACCAAATGTCATAAGATTTTAACTGGAATGAGAAATGGCAAAGATGAGGGAATGCTGCAAAAATTTCACTGTTTTAAAAAATTTGTAAACTGTGCTCAGAATTTGAGCAGAAATTGCAGGAAAAAATTCCAGAATTTGTAGCAAACAAAACTCATAATTTTTTTTTAGAATTGCAGAATGGCAGGAGCAGTAAAAACTGAATGCAGTAGGGAGCAGTGAGAGAAAACCTGCAGACTTCTAAATGAACTCAACAGAATAATTTCTGAATGCTGCAAAAACTAATTCCTGAATGCTGCAGAAAATTTCTAAATGCTGCAAAAATGACCAGAATTTTTGCAAGTTTACACAGACCACAAAAAACAAATGGCTCACACAAGATTGAGTTGGTTATGAACGTATCAGCTCTGAAACCATGTTAAACACACACATAGTGTATGAGGAAAGATAAACGCACACATAGAAAGATAGGCATTCGTTGCTTCTTTATTACACATAGATGTACATTTATATTCCATGAATGTGACTCTTGGATTCATCTTCCAAGGTCACTTGGACTCCTTTGTGACTCTTCGCCTTCCACACCTACCCATAGAGGATTAGGTGTTCAACAGAGAACAACTCTACAAGTTTGTCATATATTTCTTTTGATGTTTCTAATTTCAATACATAGGGAATGAGGGGATCCTTGATGGATTCTATGAGAATCCTTTGAGCCCTTACTTCCCCTTTCATATACCTTTCAAGTGCTTGAGCATCTTCTTTTGGATGTTTGGAGAATGAGCCCTTGATATGATCCATGACCTCATTTTCAATCAGATTCAGATTTGTCCCTTTCTTCCATGCAAGAAAGTTTAAAGCCCCAACCAACTTGTTGCTTTCCTTGCAAAAAGACATTTTGACATATTCAAATGTAGACATAAATGTACTTGCTTCAGAAGATGCTCCTTCAACCCGCTGCCTTCTCGAATAAGATGATGATATAGGTAATAGAAAATTTCTTGATGAAGATGATTTTCTTCAAAAGTGATTCTTGACTCCAAAGAGAGGGAGATCACCTTAGATCTTTCGACAATGATGACAACTTTCTTGATCTCGTTTCTTTTGGATAAGTAGACTCCAAGACTCTTCAACTTGAGTAGAGGTAGTGTTTTGTGGTCTCTTTCTTGATGATGACTTGCTTCTTAGTGTAGACTTCTTCTTTAATCGATCTAGGGTTTTGACACTTCCTTCAAGAAGATGATGTAGACCTTGAGGATAAGATGATCTTCTAGATGCTTTGATGCCCTTCTAGAACTTCAGTCCTTGATGCTTGAGTGTCCCTTATAAAGTTTCCCTTTCTTAACTTGTCACCTTAGCTCTAATACCATGTGGAGAAATCTAGGGCATAGGAATTAGGTGATTTCTTTTGCAGTGATAACCACTTGTGAAGACTTTTTACTTCTTTGGATTAGGTTCTTCTTTAACTTAGATTATAATAGTGTTGTTATTCATTAAACAGCTACCAAACTATAATCAATAATGAGACAAGAGACACATGATGTACGTGATCATCTAGTGCCAAAACCTCTCCAACTTGAGAGAAAAACCCAAACGAATTCTTCTTCGTATAGAAACTTCAATTGACGAATACCAAGACCAAGACCAAGGCACAAAATTCCTTTTCTCTGCTTCTCCTTCCTACCCAAGTCAACACTGGTCAACATGACTTCTAGCACTAGAAATTTTGGCCATTCTGAAATTTCGGCCTTCCTCCACAGTCCTGCAATTCTCAGCTGCCTGAAACTTCTGTAAGTTCACATGTGTGGGCTGAATTATGGATCTTGATGGTGATTTCCTTCTTCGCTTGATTTGAGGGCTTCTCCTTGTGACCCCGGCTACCAAGAGAGCTGGATTGGTGACTTTTTTGATGACTTCTTCAAGGACTGATATGATTCCAATGAAGAAATCCTATATTTTGTCATGGGTGCGAGGAGAATAACCCCAGTGCCAAAGTACATCGGTTTCTAATCCTTCTTTCCTTTTCTAATGATGAGCCCATTCTCTAGTGTTTCTAGCACTTCCTTCTCTGTTTCAGATGCTTGACCAAATTGTTTCAAGTGATGCTGAGTGCTCCTATATATAGTGGTTTGTCCATGCAAAATAGGCCGACTTGACCTCGTGACTAGGTTGGCATGCTATTCTAGAATCATCTTCATCTTCTTTTGAATGTCGACTTGAAGGAGTGCTTGTGACAAGGTCTTAGAGGGTTAATGACTCAAACAAACTCTCTTTTTACAATATGTAACATGCCCACATGGGCCTTCAATACATGACATTGAATTGATAACCAAACCTAATAGCTCACAATGGGAGCTTGATCTACAAAATAAAATTCCTTGAGCATGAAACCCATGCCTCAAGCATAACAAAATAATTTTATTTTTCTTCTTTGCATCAATTACATAAAATCATGATTACACCTGTCATTATGAAGACTGAACCTAGTTACATATTTCAACATTCAAGAGTCATGTTATCTAGAGATATATAGGGACTTCGATTTTGTATGTATACAGTGGTCTTCGTTGCTTCACCCCACAAAATATTCGCCAAATCTTGATCATGTAGCATAGATGTTACACTTTCTTCAATGGACTGATTATTTCGCTCTGCAACTCCAATTTGCTCGGGAATATATGGGACTATCAGCTCCCTCTTAATTCCATACTGCTTACAGAAGGCTACAATTTCCTTAGATGTGTATTCTCCCCCATTATCAGACCTTAATATTTTCGTTTTCCTTTCTGTAAGGTTCTCTACTTCAACTTTGAATTCTTGAAATTTGGTAAATAATCCATCCTTGGATTTCATTAAATAAACCCAAGTTTTCCATGAATGGTCATCTCTGAAGGTGACATAATATAGATGACCTCCAAATGACTTTGGATTCATAGGACCACAGATATCAGAATGAGTAAGATCCAGGATTTTTTTTTACCTTGAAGCACTGCTTCCAAATGGTCTCTTGATGTTCTTACCCAATTCACATCCCTTGCATACTCCTTCATGATCGTCTTTCAGTTTGGGGATACCATTCAATATTGAATTTAGGGTTGGTAAGATTTTTTAGTGAAGATGACCAAATCTTCTATGCCAAAGTTCACATGGGCTAACATCAATGTGAACCAAAGCTTGAGCGAGGGGAGTTAACAATCTGTAAAGTCTTCCTTCACGGATCCCAATAATTCTTGCATCTTCTATGTTTGAGTTTCTACCCCATACTACAACCTTTCCATCAATGAAAGCAACTCTATTACCCTTGTATTCTAGACATGAAATGGAAATTAAATTATTGTGCAAGCCATGAACAAATAAGATATTGTTGAGATGAATGTTTGTCCATGCAAAATAGGCCGACTTGACCTCGTGACTAGGTTGGCATGCTATTCTAGAATCATCTTCATCTTCTTTTGAATGCCGACTTGAAGGAGTGCTTGTGACAAGGTCTTAGAGGGTTAATGACTCAAACAAACTCTCTTTTTACAATATGTCACATGCCCACATGGGCCTTCAATACATGACATTGACTTGATAACCAAACCTAATAGCTCACAACGGGAGCTTGATCTACAAAATAAAATTCCTTGAGCATGAAACCCATGCCTCAAGCATAACAAAATAATTTTATTTTTCTTCTTTGCATCAATTACATAAAATCATGATTACACATGTCATTATGAAGATTGAACCTAGTTACATAATTCAACATTCAAGAGTCATGTTATCTAGAGATATATGGGGACTTCAATTTTGCATGTATACAGCGGTCTTCGTTGCTTCACCCCACAAGATTTTCGCCAAATCTTGATCATGTAGCATAGATTTTACACTTTCTTCAATGGACCGATTATTTTGCTCTGCAACTCCAATTTGCTCGAGAATATATGGGACTATCAGCTCCCTCTTAATCCCATATTGCTTACAGAAGGCTATAATTTCCTTAGATGTGTATTCTCCTCCATTATCAGACCTTAATATTTTTGTTTTCCTTTCTGTAAGGTTCTCTACTTCAGCTTTGAATTCTTGAAATTTGGTAAATACTCCATCCCTGGATTTCATTCAATAATATAGATGACCTCCAAGTGACTTTGGATTCATAGGAACACAGACATCAGAATGAGTAAGATCCAGGATTTTTTTTTACCTTGAAGCACTGCTTCCAAATGGTCTCTTGATGTTCTTACCCAATTCACATCCCTTGCATACTCCTTCATGATCATCTTTCAGTTCGGGGATACCATTCACTATTGAATTTAGGGTTGGTAAGATTTTTTAGTGAAGATGACCAAATCTTCTATGCCAAAGTTCACATGGGCTAACTTCAATGTGAACCAAAGCTTGAGCGAGGGGAGTTAACAATCTGTAAAGTCTTCCTTCACGGATCCCAATAATTCTTGCATCTTCTATGCTTGAGTTTTTACCCCATACTACAACCTTTCCATCAATGAAAGAAACTCTATTACCCTTGTATTCTAGACATGAAATGGAAAGTAAATTATTGTGCAAGCCATGAACAAATAAGATATTGTTGAGATGAATGTTTCCTCCATTCTCCAGCTCAAGAGAAGTTGATCCAATTCCTCTTACAGTTCCTCTTACAGGGTAGCTTTTATTATCTCCAAGTTCTACGGAGTGAGAGGAATTCCCTTTTGATAATGTATTCAATTGCTTGTGTTGACCTGTCATATGTCTTGATGCTCCCTTGTCGATTACCCAAATATTCTCATCTTGAAATGTGCCAATGAGTGCTGAGAATAGTCCTTCATCCTTTGTAGATGTCTTGGACACTTCTTCTTAGGAAAAAATAAGAAATCACATACTTCTTTGATGCCCTTCTTGAGAAGACTTGCTAGCTTCGTACACTTCCTTAGGAACTTCTTCAATGTAGCAGAGATCTTCATTATGCCCTCATAGGTAGTACCATGTTGAGAAATCTATAGGGAAGATGTTAGGGTGATTTATCTTTTGATGATAATTGCTTGTGATGTCTTTTTACTTTTTCTTACTTATTAGCTTCTTCACTTATTATTATGTTCGTATATCATCAAATAACTACCAAAACAAGAAGAACAGTAATACACAAGAACACATAACGTATGCTACAAGCCAGGGCCGAAACCTCTCCACTTGAGAGGAAAACTCGCAAAATCTCTTCTCTTATATATTCTTCAACTGACGAATTCCAAGACCTCTAGAGTCTAGACCAAAACCAATACCCTCCAAGACCAAGTCCAACCTTTCCTGATGATGTGCTTCCCTTGTCCAAATCAAACCCAGTCAAATCTCTTTCAGCAGCACAACTCTGACCCCCAACTTCAAAATTTCAGCGTCTACTGCAGGTATGACATTTTTGGCCCCTTGCAACTGCTACTGCATCCTCATGTGTGAGAGAAATTAGCCACCCAAGCCCTCCCAACAACTTCGCTTGCCTTGCTTCCTTGTCTAGAGCTAGTAGTTGACTTATTAGATCCTTCTACCAGCCACTTTGATCCTCTTCCAGTAGATAGAGAATTTCGACCTTGGAGCAGCAAACCCTAGCCTTCCTTCTTCGCACGTGTGAGAGAGAATTAGCCCAGAAACAATCTTTCTTCGTCCTCTTCCTTCTTTCCTAGCCTTCTTGTTCTTCTTCTTCGCTCGGATGAGTGAGTGATGAATGTGTCTCAAGGAGGTCGAGTTCCCTCCTTTATATATGCTTCTTAAGGTGGGTGTGGCTCCTCAAAATAGGCCGACTTCTCAACTGCCAAGGCGACTTGGTCTTGAAGGGTATTTTGACACCTTTAATGACAAAAAAAAAAATCTTTACAAGTTGCAATGTGTCCGATGGGCTCTCAACTGATGATAATGACTCTTTTCACTTCTTGACCTAGGACAAACCCTAGAAGCACTCAATGGGTGTTTGGCCTCTAAAATAAAAGACCTTGAGCATGAACCCCATTCTCCAAAAATAACAATAGTAATTTTTCTTTCATTTTATAAAATACAAGAATCAAAATTACGATTCATATTTATGAACACCGAACCTAGTTACATGTTTTTCTTAAAACTCAAAATCTAGCTCTTTTAATGGTGGAATTTGCCCTAATAGGGTTGACCACTGACGTCATCAACACCAAGCAATTTGTGCCCTACAAAACCTTGATCTCTATTTAGGCTTCAACTTGGGGCTTATTTTGAAGGTTTGTCATTTCCTTTTTGTTGATTTCATCATTCAAACCTTTTCTTCATGCTTGCATCCCTAAATACTCCTTTGCTCAACAACACCTTGAAACCCTAAGTATCAAGTATCTCTTTAAGGCTTTGTTTATGGTACGTTGCTCCTATACATAGATAATTGTGCATGTATTCCATTCAAGAAGTACATTGCTTAGCATTCCACATATATCACCTTGGATCAATCGACTTAGAATATCCTTTAGGTGAAGACTAGGAAGCCTCCCGCGTGGTGAAATTCCACTAAATAGGAGGCGGATTGTTGAGGTGGCAGTGGCAGTCCACCTCATTTTTGCATCTAGTTTTGGCCCTTGCTTTGTGATGTATCTCACAAAGCCTACTAGATTTTGAGGCAACAATCCACTTTGGATATTAAGGTTAGGGATTTAGCTCGAAGAGAAATTATTAAAGCAAGTCTACGAAGAGGATGAGACACAAAACAGTAAGTGAGCACAAGGCTTGAGAGGAGATTTCAGTGATTGGGTGGAGAAGGAATTTCATCCAAGTGTGTCAAGTCCTTAGGGAAGGTCGCGCTAGACTAGGGGTAGCAGATAATCACCAAGATGAAGCATGGGAATAAGAGTACAATCAAAAGAAATCTATCATCAAACTTAACCTATGATCCATACTAGAATGCCCTTAAACATTAAATGAAAGCATTGGAATACAAAAATGGTACATGTACCTTATAACAAACAACCCACCTTCATCAGATGAGTAAGATAGATGAAATAAAGCATTGACCGGAGCATGGACGGAAGGCCTTTGAGGCTAACTATCTAGGGATCATCATATGGTTGTTGGTTGGCAAGTTGAACAAATAGGAGAAAAAATAGAATTCTCCTAGGGGTTACCCACTTGGGCGGGTAACAGTAACCACATAGAAAGTTTACCAAAGTATGGTTCACAACAAAGGACAAACCATCTATTTGTGATGTAAGATTATACTTCATTTCAACTTGGTAGCGATTTCAAACCATAAGGTAGCCCAAAAGCTACATAAAAATCCACTACCTCCATTAGAAATACTGAGTAGGCAGCCTAAAATGCACCCATGCACCAATGAAGAAAAGAGTCGTGCTTGTTACTTGGTTATGATCATCTAGAATCAAAATAGTGCACCCACTACATGTTCAACGCTAAAATCTAAACCTACAAAGATTACAAAACCCTAGAGGTTGAATTAAACCGCTATGAAGTGAACAAAGTTCCTTTTCAAGTTAAATACTCCAGAATACTTGGAATATCAGAATATCCATTGAGGATACAAATATTATATTAAAAATATGTGAGGAATGAATTGATGATTGAATGTTACAAACGAAGCCCGCTTATATACCTAGGCAAGTGCCTCTTCACGAAAAGTCATGTCCCATTAGACATGCCTCTTCAACCTAATTACTAATTAACTAATTAATCATTATTTACATTATTTTATTCATTACATTGCCTTCCTCCTCAAAAAGCTTTGTCCTCAAAGCTTGTTGATGAAAAAAGGCTTGATCTCTTTTTTGGCTTCGACTGTCTTCTCGTCTCGGGATAGTCATCTTTATTGATACAACTGATATGTTCCTCTAAGTGACAAACAAAATTGTCGCACTGAGAAGGGATCAGACCATCCTAAATTAATCTTCTGTCGAACCTTTTGATTACTGGAAACTTGTGATGAACAATTATCACTCGACTGAGTTGTGCGCACTTCAATATTCTTCGGAACATCCGTTTGTTGTTTATGTTTTGAATATGTAGCTTGATCGAGTTGTCCACTCTCGTGATTCGGATGTCGATAAGGAATTCTATTGATTTGGATTTCTTCTGGCAAAAATGTTGTTCCTTCAACTGGGTTTTTTTCTTTTTGATTCGTGAGATTTACTGGATCGATGTTCGTTTTTTCTTCAACTTACATTTCTACATTTGAAGATTTTGATACTTCATTTTCGACAAGTTGTTGCACCTTGTTTTCCAACAACTTCTTATCCTTCTTAAGCTTCTTTATTTGTGTTAGTAATTTTTCGTTATGGTCTTTTAGTCGCAAAAATTCTTCATTTTTTTCAACAATGATTTTGTCAACTTCTCTTTGCATATTTTGTATCGCCTTTTTACCTTCTTGAAAATTTACTTTTGAAATTTCTTGTATGTCTTCAGGCGTCACTAAATTTGGCTTCAAGTTAACGTCCAGTAGCGTTATTTTTTTCTTTTTGTGGGAGAATGTCAAAAACTTCTTTTTCGTATTTAGGATAAAGGATCCTAAAGTTTCCATCCAGGGTGAACCCAACACAATGTCACTATCGTCAAAAAGTAAGGATTGAACAAAGAATTTTGATATAAATGTATAATCGCCAATGTTTAACTGTAAATTGGTGATTTCGTATTGTTTTTTGCCGAAAAAAATCTAATTTTTCGATTATATTTAGCTCAGGAATCACCAATTGGTTGGCAATTTTAGGGTTTATATAATTTTTATCTTCGGCGGGTGATATAGCAATAGTGACATCTTTTCCTGTGAGAGTTCCTTTAAATTTAAATAGCACTTTAGTGTTGGTGGGTAAGGTTTCTAAAAATCTTCCTTCATTTCCAGATTAAAATGGGTTTTTTTGTCTTCAGTAATTGATTTATATGTGGAACTCATCTTTTGCTCTCTTTTTTTTCACTTCTTTTTTTTCCTTTTATTTTTCCTTTATATGATATTTGAGAATAAAAGGATATATTCTTTTTACTTCCTTTCTTCTTCTTCTTTTCTTTTTTTAATTTCACCCTTTAATTAACTTTAAAAAAATACCTTTTTATATTTTTATATTTTATATTATTATTCACCTTTTCAATCCTTGGTAATTAAGTATTCTAAAACCTCAAATTACTCATATAAATTCCTTTCTATGAGTTAATTTTCCCACTTTGCCTCAATATATATAAAAGGTTTTATAATTGTCTCTTTAATTCCTCCTTGTATAAATGTTGACCTTCCTACTTGTGTAAATGTTGACCTTCCTTTTTCGAACTGACCCTTCATAATTTGAATTGAAACTTAGCAACCCTTTTCGTCCAAACTTGAAGATTTATCTTTTTTATATTGTTTTTAATAATATCAAATAAAATTTCCTTAGATTATCTTATACAAAGTGCTTCATACACTAATTAATTATTTTCCAAATTAATGTAATAATTATCGATGATGAAAAGATGTGACAATTCAGACAGTCACTTGGAGAAATTGTCTGTATAGTTCGAACTTCGATTGCTCCCGACGGGGACACGAACGTGATGAATATGGGAAGGGTGGTTTAATTGAATCGTATGGCAACACTGATTTGAATTTTTTGAAGGGGTGTGGTTGGATGGTGTGTTATGTGGCGTGATTAACGTGTGGGGCAGTGAAAGGCTGTTAGAAGTCGACGGGGTGGCTGTTAGAGGTCAATGGCTATCACGACCGTGTTGCACAGAGGCGGCGACGTATGTACAAGGGGCAACGACTCTGGTTGACGGGTGTGGCTAGATGCACGAGCGACAACAAGGAGTTTGCTTCAGGAATCGGGAGTTTGGTGGCAGGGCAAGGTCAAATGGTTGCATAATTTTGCAGGGCAACCAAGGCGAGATTGGTAGTGATGAATGAGGCTGCAGACACTGGCACTATTATTCATATGAAAATTACTGATTGCAGTTGTGAGGCTCGTTGTGGCGGCTATTTGGCAGTAACGCGACTGGGGCTACGTTTTTATTTTCTTCCTTACTAGTTTTTGAACAACCACTTCAATGGGTTATGAATCTCGATGATTCAAGGTAATAATTTTTATTTTTATTTTTAATATTTTTTCCTATAATATATATATTTCTCTTTCGGAAGTCTGTCAGCGGCGACGACAATCTTCTATATATTATTTTTTATAACATAACTTCTACTTTTTTATCATTGACTTTTTTTTTCTATACTTTTCTTTTAAAATATAGATTTCTTGGCTTTCTTTTTTCTTTTACATTTTTAAGATTTTTTTGTTTTATATATATATCTTTTCTTTTCTTTTCTTATGTTCTTGTTTATTTTTTTCTTTTTCTTTTTCTTGGTAATGGCCAAGGGCCTGATGGCTAAAAATGGAGAAACTCCAAAGGTTGCTGCGAAACGCTTCGACGGCAACAAAGTTGACGAATTTGACGATCACGGGACCCGGATCGGAGAGCGTGGCTCTGTGCAACGGTGAGCAGCCAAAAGATCGAACTGCTCCGATACCAAATGAAGTGAACAAAGTTCCTTTTCAAGTTAAATACTCCAAAAGACTTGGAATATCAGAATATCCATTGAGGACATAAATATTATATTAAAAATGTGTGAGGAATGAATTGATGATTGAATGTTACAAATGAGGGCCACTTATATACCTAGGCAGGTGCCTCTTCACGGAAAGTCATGTCCCATTAGACATGCCTCTTCAACCTAATTACTAATCAACTAATTAATCATTATTTACATTATTTTATTCATTACACGCTACAAATCCATGCCTAGATATTTCTATATTTGGAAAATATGTTCATGGAAAACATGAAAACAATTAATATAAAGAGTGAATAAATCCCATTACAATGCAATATGTAGATGTTTAAATTACATCCATCAAAAGTTGCAGGTTTGAAATGATAATGAGATGATGTTAATCAAGAGATAATATTGTGTGTGCACATAACTTAAATAAATAACAAAATGGAAAAAGTAAAATCAATATCATTCACAACACACAAGAATTATTGTGAAGGATCTTATTCAATATTCACTTGATATTAAATGTACATATGATCAAGCTCATGGGTTATAAAATAGCTAGTGAATGGGTGCATTATAAAGCTACTCCTCACAAGAAGGTCACCAGTACAACATCCCAAAGGCAATCCCACCATTCTATCCATGCACAAAAAAAATGTACACATGATCAAGGGAAATGGACAGCAGGCACAATATACAATGAGAATGTCTCCAATTGTGATAATAATGAAAATCAAGAAAAGAGGGCTCTCTATACAATTATAAGGTTGTAGACACAATGGTTGGAGAACAACTGTAAATTAATTAGGACTTCCTAACAACTTACTTTACAATAAAGTATATCATTACGTTATAATAATAAGACTACGTAAGAACGTGTCCGTTGACCACATGTCATCAAAGACAGAATAAATTATCAAACAATATAAGACCAAGTGATTAACTTGGGGCTAAGTTACTAACACATTTCCAATATAATAAAAATAGATCAAGAATGTATACAAGATCATTGGAATACTTCTAAAATGAGTAGGTTTATTTCTAATGGCAATTTAGTTGTGCTTAGTTCAAACTTCAATCATACACTCAATCCATAACTTAAATAGATAATAAAGAACTCACCAATTAAAAGTGCATACAACTTTGGTAGTTTTATAAGATTGATAGCTGCTACAAATGGTGATGATAGTAGAGATATAATAAGAGCACCTGCATAACACATACAGAATGAGAAAGAGCCATGAAATTGACCAATTTAGTTAAAAGAAATAGAGGCTTGAATTTCATTTTTTGAACAATTCTCAATCTACCAAATCAGCTTGGACTAACAAGAAACAAAGCTTGAAAACCAAGACAGAAAAATTATAACATTCACTGGTATTTTTTAGTTTTAACTGGCAGCAATGAAATAGCTTAGAAAATAACAATATTTAGGAAAAACCCACAAACTGATATAGCTCAAATTTATTTTTAGAGTTGGAATTACAATATATGATCAAAATGAACAAGATCCAAATAACCAATCTTTTTTTCACTGGCAACAATGAAATAACTCAGAAAATAACAGTATTTAGGGAAACCCACAAACCGATATAACTCAAAATTATTTTCAGAACAGGGATTACAATATATGAACAAAATGAACAATACCCAGATAACCAAAATGCTTAAAAGCGCTATTCAAGCATACCCATTAAATCTGGAAATGCACGAGTCTAATTCTGAATTAAGAACTACAAAAATCTTTGTGGCAACGTTACTGTAGCAGCAGTACTGTAGCGAGCTCTAGAATCCTTTTGCTGCCACAAATATCCTCAAATCTGCCCTAGACTCTAGATATCAAACCAACAATGAAGCCCAATTGTGATCTCTGTGTGAGATCACCAAGATATTCTCCAGATTATATCTCTCAATATATGGAGAATGTCACCTACAAGGGGTTTAAACTTTAGTCCTCACAAACCGAGTAATATCCTCCAGAAAATGGCAATATCAAATATCAAAACCAACCTATGAAATGGACTCCAAAAATTTGATTTTATAACTCTCCCAAGAAGTTCAACCCTCTTCATCAAGCCATGTGGAACTAAATAAAATCACTTTTAGTCCCCCAATTAGGGGCCTTGTTACCCACTAAAAAGTGGGTGACCCCTAGGAGAAACTTTTCTCCTATTCATCTCTTCCAGCTAGCAACCAGTTGCCCTTGAGACCCACTTTGTAGCTTATGTGACATGTCATTCATATCTCCACCATTTGCATCAGTCAAATGTTTCGCCGCCCATTTGTCAAGAGCACATGTTGGAAGGTGGGATTTTAATCAAAAGGTACTTTATTCATTATGCAATTAGGTGCTTATGCTTGTTTGTATTTGGGCATTTTAACATGGATTATGGGGTGACTTGGAAGAAAAAAGGGTCTTGGTTGTAGTCTTGTAACTTGTTCCCTCATCTTAAATGGGGGGTTAATTTTCAATCCTAGTCCAGTGGGACCACCCCTAATGGCTCGTTATGGCTTTACGAAGGGGCACTACTCAGGAAGCCATGATTGAGATAGCATGTCCCATCTATCCCTTTCCAAACGTACCACTTTCCATCTTATATTACGAGCCCTTATTCCACTTCCCCTCTTCAAGTCAATTGACCATCGGTTCATTGGGATTTGGCACTCAAACAACCTCATACCTTGGGTAGGTCCTGGAAACGCACCCTGAGAGGTTGACGTAGCTAAAAGAAAAGAAAAGAGCATATGATGGCCACAAGAAAAACAAAAGAAAAATCAAAATGCAAAAGATGGTCGGGACATACAGATTAGCATGTGGGCAAAAGCCAAGCATGAGCTCTACCTTATCATATGGCCATCACCCGGTTCTTGGGCCAATGTGTCCTATGTCATAAAAGACAACGAACCTTTGCATGTCCCAACCCCTGATGGGCGATGAACTACCACATTGTAAAGGGGGTAATAACTGTCATGCATCATACAAAGCGATCTCTCATTCCTCGAGCTTAGAGCAATAATACAAGGAAAAATCAAGAAAAAGTAAAAGGCAATATAGAGGGGTGGAAAATAAAGGCCGAGGTAACTCATGCATCCACGATTGCTCCCTCCTCACATCTATACACCCAGGATGAGGTATTCCATCATAGCTAGCCCCTTTGACCATGGCACTTGGCCATGGAATTCTTTCCCCCCTCCGTTCCATTATTATTCATGTGGTACCTATTGACTGAAGGGTGGACTAAGGACATGTCAATTACCTTTGGGGGTTAGAAACACCTAATAGGATCATCTATTAACCACTCCTACCTAGGGAGGTAACACCATGACGAGACTAAAACCCCAATTTTGGAAGAGAAGCCACATATGAAGTGTTATTATGCCCATCTCTTTCCAGCTTGGTTCACTTAGATGCACTAATGATTAATGTACCTGATGATGAAATTTGCAGCACTGGATATTGTGTGTAATTGGTAGGTGGTTCCATCTATAGGTCTGGGCAACTTAACTGGTGCCCAGGTTCTCCAGAGCAACATATTGACACCCACAGGTATTGCATTGAGAGCCATGGGATTCCGGAAAATTGAAGATCAACAGTCGTAGCCACGAGCACCTTTAGTACCAAGTTAGATGAGATAAGGCAGGGGGAGCCCAGACAGACAGAGCCGAAAAGCCTTAATTGGTTCACTGTTAGGGGCAATTTTATATACCTAAAGGTGAAGGGGGAAGAGGAGGAACCATAGACGAGTACCAGGTGGCTTGGGTTGTTCGTTTGTAGAGTTATCTCGTCATTTACAGGTACTCTCTTATTTATTGTCCGTTTCCTTGCAGTGAAGGATCATGTTCATAAAGTCTGGGTTATATGCAGTCGAACTATTTTTAGAGGGGCTGGTAGTCAGAGTGGTTATGGTAATTCCCTTGTAATTGCTCCTGTTTCTGTTTTTCTGAGGAGGAATTGGAGTGAGGAGGACACTCCTACTGGTGATTGGTGGGGATTGATCCTAGTGAGAAGGAGGATAATCCAGGGTAGGGGGAAGGCGTGTACTGTGAAAGCTAAATTTCCATATAATTTTGATTCTAGGCAAAGGAAGCTGACGGGTAGTCTCCTCTCTGTGAAGTGGAAGAGCAATTCCAATTCAAGGGAATTTACTTGAGGCAGGAGTAGGAGTTCTTCTAGAATTCTTCTTGGGTGTGGGCTTAAGGTAAAGGACAGGAGGAATCTCGATATCCTGGAGGCTGGTTCGGGCGAAGAAGAGAAGCTGGGGTCAGCTTCCAGAAGTGGAGGTCTGGTTATTTTTTGAATTAAGAATCCTCTTGTCAAATTACTCAGGACCCTGCGATAGAATAAACTTACAGAATCAAAGGTATAGTGGAGGGTAGGGACCAGGGGAGCTGATATCAATCCTGAGTAGAGTGCAGACCGGGATCAAACTCAGGACTCAGATCTTTGGATATCTGTTCAGCATGTAGAGGATCCAAAAATTTGCCAAAAGCTTGGTTTAATTTAGTTTATTTTCGTAACACTACAGTAAGAATTTTTGTTGCAGCAAGCAATCATAATCATTGCAATACACCTCTAGGTCATTTGTATCCCAACATTATTTAGCTAAACAATTATTTAGTTTGCATCAACTATTCCCATCTATTACGACTTGAAATCATCCTTGCAAAACCTGCCATATGCCTAACACTTGTTGTAGCTACTTAGCACTTGAGTGAAACATGCTCTGAATGTAACAGCTAGTTAGTTTGTTGATAAAACGACTTTTCTTACATGTGAGGGTTTTCTCCAGTTTTAAACATTGTGTGCACTCTGAATTTTCTTATGCATTATGTAGGTTCTACAGGCAATTGAATAGTGGCACTAAAAATCCATTGGTAAGTACGATTGGGAGATTCTACATCACCTAGCAGAGAAAGCAAACATGAAGAATTTCAATGTAGAAAATAAGCCAAAAACTCAAACAAGAAAAACAAATATCTAGGGTGTTAAGTGAAGGCATTGCAAAGAAGAATTGAACAATCAAGTAATTACGATGGATGCACAATTCACAGTGTAGAATGTAATTATGATTACTAGAAGTAGATGACAGGAAAATTGAACCCATGGATCTCATTTTAATCAACATTTGTGTGTTGAGTTCAGCCTATTGTACTAGTGTAGGTTATATCGGTACATTCATATGACAATTTGATACCATGTGGGCCCACTTCACCATCCTTTAAAGAAGATAGTGCCTTTTTCTTATGAAAAACCCTTTCTTTTCTCAAAAAATTGAAGCTATAGCTTCCTGTGTTTAAGATGCATAATACCAATCCCATCCTAGCAATGTTCTTATTGAGAGTCATAAGAAGCACCTTATGAAGGATAGAATGCCAAACATTTCAAAACAAACACTCACTAACAATTAAAGTCAAACAACTCCAGCATGGAAATTATTCTTCGCGAAAATTAAGAAAACTTAGTCTCTAAGGCTTATTCACCATAATAGCACTTGATAACACTACTATAAGGCCACTTTATCGTAATTGCTTCAACAGAAATTCCTTAAATGAAAACTTATTAATAATCATAGAAAATGTTCATGAATTGCATCTGATAAACTTGTTGAAAGCAAGAAAGCATAATATTACCTATGAAGGTGCGAGGTACAACTCCTGGAAATTCAAAATGGTCATACTACATAATCCAAAAAGAATATTAGTTAAAAAATATGCTCAAATGTTTTTTTTCTAAAAATAATGTCTTTACAAAAGTAGATTTTTATTATTACAAGCAAATTCTTGTCACACAAATAAGGAAACTTGCCTTTTCTAAGTGATGACGATGATAAAGGATATCATGTATTGCCTGCATAAATGATAAACCAAACCATATGAAGAAATTGCAAGCATGAAAGTACATTCTCACATGTGAATAAAACGCAAACTTCTTTTTCTCACTAAGAACCCTACTAAGTTGTCAAAAAACTGATGTATGATATTGTTGCTCATTACATACATATCTTTGATGCATGCCATATCTTGCTTCAACCAGGTTAGATGCATGTCGCGCAGTCAACTCTCTCACTTTGTCACAAGATTAAAATTTATTTTTGGAGTGCAAATAAGAGGAATCTATGGCACTTGGAATATAGTAAATATAGACCATATAGCACAAAGAAAGCAAAAAGAATTTTTATTATTAATTGAATTGACTTGTTAATGCATGCGTTTCATGCTTGGGTTGTGAAAAATTCTTAAACTTAAGAAACCCTATTGTTAAATCTTGATTTACTTCTCCTACTTACATAAGTTATTAATCTGAATATTCAGAAATAACATCGAAGTAAATACAGTTAACAGCCTACACATACAGATCAAACACTGAATAACATGCTCATAGACAAAGTGTAAATTTATGTAGATGTTCTGTGCTTGATGCAACTTTACTTTTTATTACAGCAATCACATAAACAGTCAAGTAAAATGCCGATAGAACATACCAGTGGATCTATAGAAGACAAACCAGAAACAGAAGAATGTGTTGGTGCGTTACAGTGGTCAGCAGGATGCTTCAACCAGCAAAGTCTTCTTGGTCGGCCAACCCAGCTTGTGTCACAACAACCCTCAAATCAGTTACCCATTCAACTCAAAGTCAACCCCAGAAAAGTCAACGCTGTCCAGAAAAGTCAACGCAGGGCAGCAGCAATAAAGTCAATGCAGCTCAATCTTTGGTCAACCTTTTGACCTCGGTTTTTGTGCCAATGAGTACGGCCTTCCAAAATCGAACTCTCCACCAAATTTCAGCCCTTTTGGACCATGTGTTGACCAAAGTCAACGCTGGTCAAACTAGCATGGAAACCCTAGCTACGGTGAGCTGCAGTAAATTGTCCTCTTTCCCACGTGTGAACCGAATTTGCCTCCAAGGAGCTCGTACTAAATCAAAAGAGGAGATGTGTGTGATGAGAGTGAGTGAAATGATCTCCAACGTTGACTGTATATATATCCATCATTGAGGTATGTGACACATCTGTTGGGGGTGTAAAACCTTAAGGCCGACCTGCACATATTTGAAATTATTAAAAATAAATTCAAAATAAATGTTCCGCTCATCAGATTAAGATCAATTTTATATCGATCTTACACCTCTCCAAAAGAGGAACCCAATAAAAATATTGGTATCTTCATTTGAGCATCACAACATGGAGTTTGGACCTAGTTGTCCAATTTTAACACTCCCTCTCAACTAGGGAGAACTCCATCCACCTGTGCAAACAAACATCGTGCGTCATCCCGCCGTAACTTGCTTTGCTGGCCTCTTTATTTCATAACAGAAGTGGGTTAGTCACAAAGACATCATCCCCCGGCTGACAGATTCAGCCCAAAGGTCCGAAACCTCTATCGGACTCACAAAGAGTCTCATACCAACCCGAAGTTGGTTTACCTGACCCGAAGTCAGTTGGAGGTCCGAAACCTCACTATACTTGATCCCAGATCAAGTGGTTGGACCGTGCCATCCTAGATAGAGAGTACAACAATCTTTGATGCGTCCATCAGTGTTTGCTACTAGTCTCTAGCTTTTCCCACCTCATTGGCCAAATGAGAGGTACTTCCCATGAGCCCTGAACTCAATGGGTAGGATGCATACGGGGCACAGATAATGAGAGGTGAACCAACTCAAACATTATAACGGTGGGGCAGAAGCACCACAAGGTTCAGCAAGCCTAGCCCCGTGAGTGCTTATAGCTCCGAGAAGCTATCCCCAAAGCCCCCCAGAGCTCCCAGAGCTCATCGTCCAACAGGACCCACATCATAGGGTCGTTCCACGATACAAAGACTCTCACGGAAGGTTAGGAACTTGACCTTCCCCAGGGGTTTTGTGAGAATATCCGCGACCTGCTCATCAGTTCCTATATGATCGAGCCTTACGGCGCCTCGCTGAACCATATCCCGAATATAGTGGTACTTGATATCAATATGCTTGGATCGATCATGGAACACTGGATTCTCGGACAAGCAAATCCCACTCTAGTTATCACAGAGTATCACGGTGGTATCTAGCACATGTCCGAACAGCTCACTAAAGAGCTTTCGCAACCAAACTGCTTCACAACAATCCATACTTGCTGCAATGTATTCGGCCTCTACGGTGCTCAAAGCCACCGACTTCTGCTTCCTGCTCATCCATGAGATCGAAGCAGAACCAAGATTGAAGCAGCATCCCGATGTGCTCTTACGATCCACCACACTACCAACCCAATCGGCATCAGTATATCCAAGGAGTGTCAAGCTCCCGACAGTGTATCTCAGCCCATGGTTTATCATGCCCCGAAGGTATCTCAGAAGATTCCTGGTACCAACCCAGTGAAAGTGATGAGGCTCCACCATCTGTTGACTCAAAGTGTTCACTGCAAAACATATATTTGGACGGGTGTTCACTAAGAACATCACGGCCCCTACGAGTTGACGATACTCAGTAGGATTTGACAATACAGGCCCAGCAACGCTGCCACTCAACTTCTTGAAGTTGAGTTCCATTGGTGTTGACACGGACTTGCAGTCCACCATACCAAATCTTTCCAGAGGCTTCACGATGTATTTTCCTTTAAAAAGGAAAATCTCGCCAGGTCTCTGCCAGACCTCCAGGCCTAGGAAGTATTGCATTAGTCCTAGGTCCTTCATCTTGAACTCAGCAGCGAGCTCCCTCTTGCACTGATGAATGAGAGGGTCAGCACCTGTCAGGAAGAGGTCATCCACATACAACACCAACATGAGAGGTTTTCCCTTGACAACCTTCAAGTAAAGGTTCGGATCAGCATTACTTCGAGTGAAGCCCAGCTTCATCAAGTAGCTATCTATCCTCTCGTACCAAGCTCTGGGTGCTTGCTTCAGCCCATAGAGGGCCTTCTTCAACCTACATACATGGGTGTCCCGATCCTAGACTTCGAACCCCAGAGGTTGCTCCACATATACCTCTTCCTTTATCGCACCATGCAGAAATGCGGTCTTCACATCCATCTGATGAAGAGTCCATCCTTGCGTAGCAACAAGAGCTATAATAGATCGAATGGTGGTGTATCGGGCCACAGGTGCAAATATGTCATCATAATCTATGCCTTCCTTTTGAGGGAAGCCTAAAGGCAACGAATCTTGCCTTGAATTTTTCAGCACTTCCATCAGATCCATGTTTGATCTTGTAGAGCCATTTCGAGGTGACAACTGCTTTGTCCTTTGGTCTTGGAACCACATCCCAAACATCATTCTTCATAATAGACTCACACTCTTCGTGCATAGCATCTTTCCAGACTTGATGCTTTACGGCTTCCTCAAAGGATCCAAGCTCGGATTGTACAACAGTACTCATGGCTGCTAGATACCCTTGGTATCTACTCAGCTTTTTTCTTTCACAGAATGTCCCCTTGGGGTAGCATGTCCCTCAGCATCCTCGAGAGTGTCCCTGAGCCATGATGGTCTCTTTCCCAGTGAAGGAGGTGGATCAATCAAGTCCATCGGTCCTTCAACATCAGGCATTGTTTCATCCTTCGGTTCCTCTTGATTTCCAGGCCTTGCTTCATTATCTTCCTCAAATCTCGGAAGATTGACTACTTTCCTCAGGGAAGTATCTTCGTCAAAGGTGACATCGTGTCATATCTCCACTTCCCTTTGACTAGGCACATAGACTCTATAGGCCTTCGAAGTTTCACTATAGCCCACAAGCATTCCTTTCTTCCCAGAAGCATCCAACTTGCTCCTCTTTTCTTTCGGCACATGAAAGTAGACGGTACATCCAAAAACTCTAAAATGTGAGACATCAGGTTTCTTACCAGAGAAAACCTCTTCAGGAGTTTTGGATTCTAGAGCAGAATGCAGGCATCAGTTTTGTATGTACATGGCAGTGTTCATAGCTTCTCCCCATAGAAACTTCGGCAGACCTTGGTCACATAGCATGGCACGGGCAGCTTCCACAATGGTCTTGTTCTTTCGTTCAGCAACACCATTTTGCTCGGGAGTATAGACAGTTGTGGTCTCCCTCTTAATGCCAGCTTCTCTGCAAAAGTCCTTGAACTCATTTGTCTCATATTCAGTGCCATTATCAGTTCTCAAAACCTTGATCTTCTTCCCTGTCAGATTTTCCACCAAGGCTTTGAATGTACGGAGCCACATGAAAGCCTCATCCTTCTTCTTTAAGAAGTATATCCAGGTTTTGCGAGAGAAGTCATCTATGAACGTCATATAATATGAACATCCTCCCAAGGATGTCACGGGCAGCATACCAGATAGATCAGAATGGATCAATTGCAAGACATCAGATGTCTTTGTGACACTAGAGGGGAAAGGTGCCCTTGTATGCTTTCCTTCGGCACAACCCTTACATACACCTTCATGATTATTTGGAAACTCGGGCATCCCTGTCACCATCTTCCTTGCTTCGGGAAGGGCTTTGTAGTGAAGGTGTCCAAACCTTCGGTGCCATAGTTCAGTCTGTCGAATAATATCACATGTCATTGCTCCCCACGGACTTCCTCCAACCTGGTAGAGTGTATCTACTCTAAACCCTATCGAGATAGCTTCCTTGAAGCTCTTCTTCCACATAAGCACCTTTCCATCAGTGAATGCCACATTGAAACCTTTGTCTTCCATGGCCGATATAGACACAAGGTTCTTCTTCAAATTTGGTACATAGAGTACATCCTGCAAGTGAAGGACTTGACCTTGAGACAAGTGGAGGGTCACAGTCCCTGTCCCTTTCAAGGGATATGTGGCATTATCTCCAAGGATAATTTCCAGATTAGTATCCTTCTCAATCATATTAGAAAGTGCTTCCTTGAACCCAGTGATATGCCTTGAGGCACCACTATCTATCAACCAAACATCCATAGTGTCGGGTGGGGATGTAACAGGATAATTTCCAGATTAGTATCCTTCTCAATCATATTAGAAAGTGCTTCCTTGAACCCAGTGATATGCCTTGAGGCACCACTATCTATCAACCAAACATCCATAGTGTCGGGTGGGGATGTAACAGAGAGGGCAGATACAAGAATGTATTCATTTCTTTTATCAACAACATGAGATTCCTCATACCTGGAGTTTCTTGACCTTTTGAAAGGTTGATCATTTCCATCGGAGGAAGCCTTCCTTTTTCCCTTGAACCTGTTGTTCCTTTGATTTCCAATCCTTCAGTTGTTGTTGTTGTCATCACCATCGGGAGAATCCTTCTTGAAAGGACATTCTCTAGCATAGTGACCAAGCCTATGACAAGTGAAACACTTGCCCTTCTTTCCTTGGGCCCCTGCTTTTCCCTTATTCTTTGGACCACCAAAGTTCTTCTTTCTAGAATGAGCAGTGTATGCAGCATTTCCTCCATTTCCATACTCCTTCATTCTTGATTCTTCTTGAACGCGTCTTGACAGCACTTCGTCAAAGTCAAGTATCACATTATTATTTAGAATGGTAGTGTTGAACACATGCCATTCGAATGGGAGCCCTCCAAGTGCAGTGAGTACCATCTCTCGATCAGCGATTGTCTCCCCAATAGCCAGCAAATTGTTCCTGATTTCAGTTAGCTTCAGAAAGTATGATTGGACAAACTCATCCCTGCCTTTCTTCAGATTCTTCAATTGATTCTTGAAGAATAGTACTTGATTCGCATTGTTGGCCTTGAACATGAGGATCAATTTATCATACATCTCTTTGGATGTGCCCAACTCAGAGATGTAGGCCACCAGGCTTTTATGAATGGATTCCCTGATCATCAGCTTTGCTTTGATCTCCCCCTTCTTGTACTTTGTTTTGGCAGCAATAGTGGCAGTGGATGGAGGTTCTTGGATTTTACCCTGCACATAGTCCATGACATCTTGGTCTTCCAATTTGAGATCCAAAATCATCTTCCAAGCATGGAAGTCATCCTTTCCAGTCAATTTGTCATCCTCCTTGAAGTTATAGCTTGTGGAACCCATTATCCTCTCCGGTGATTGCTACAAGTAGGGCTTGTCTTCACTTCAGCGCCGATGCCATGTAAATTTATGTAGATGTTCTATGCTTGATGCAACTTTACTTTTTATTACAACAATCACATAAACAGTCAAGTAAAATGCTGATAGAACATACCAGTGGATCTATAGAAGACAAACCAGAAACTAAAGAATGTGTTGGTGTGTTACAGGGGTCAGCAGGATGCTTCAACCAGCAAAGTCTTCTTGGGCGGCCAACCCAGCGTGTGTCACAACAACCCTCAAATCAGTTACCCAGTCAACTCAAAGTCAACCCCAGAAAAGTCAACGCAGGGCAGCAACAATAAAGTCAACACAACTCAATCTTTGGTCAACCTTTTGACCTCAGTTTTTGTGCCAATGAGTACGGCCTTCCAAAATCGAACTCTCCACCAAATTTCAGCCCTTTTGGACCATGCGTTGACCAAAGTCAATGCGGGTCAAACTAGCGTGGAAACCCTAGCTGTGGTGAGCTGAAGTAAATTGTCCTCTTTCCCACGTGTGAACCGAATTTGCCTCCAAGGAGCTCGTACTAAATCAGAAGAGGAGATGTGTGTGATGAGAGTGAGAGAAATGATCTCCAACGTTGACTATATATATATCCATCATTCAGGTGTGTGACACATCTGCTGGGGGTGTAAAACCTTAAGGCCGACCTGCACATATTTGAAATTATTAAAAATAAATTCAAAATAAATGTTCCACTCATCGGATTAAGATCAATTTTATATCGATCTTACACCTCTCCGAAAGAGGAACCCAATAAAAATATTGGTATCTTCATCTGAGCATCACAACATGGAGTTTGGACCTAGTTGTCCAATTTTAACACAAAGTGACACACAAGGATTTTCTGGACAAATGTCCCCGGAAAAACCCAATGCGGGAAAACTGGTGCTGCTAGCTTCTAGAGGGTTTTTATTATTATGCAGATTCTAAGAACAACAATCTTGGGCACCAAAACTGGTTAACCCAACAAAGAAATATAAATGGAAGCAATACCTCTATCCCGCAGACAGAAAAATATGACTAATTCACACCCTCAAACAGGATTTACAGAACTCAGCCCCTTTTCGGCCTCTGGAAACCCCAACGTTGCTCTGAAGCCCTCTGCGTCAGCCTCTGCGCTGCTCAGGAACGGTCTGCGTCACCCTAGAAGGGGTTATGTTGCCCCTGCGCTACCCTAGCTAGGCCTGCGTCAGCCCTGCATGGCTCCTACTGCCTCTACGCTGCCCCTGTTTGGCTCTTGGCTGGACTGCGTAGTTGCTACCTCTGCGCTGCTCCAGAATGCTCCTTCTTTGCCCTCGTTGTACTCTTGACCTGGGATCAAACCATCCCGCTGGCCAATACTGCCCTTCCCTGCAGCTGAAACACTTCTGAAATTCTTAGCAAACCACACCCTAGAATCTCAGCTTAGCTTCAATGCTCTTTTAGTGTGTGTGCTTTCTCCAACTGACCCTTAGCCCTTCTCTTAAACTTTTCTCATTGAAACATCAACGGTCGTGATCTAATCTCTAATCGACAGCTAAGATTAGAAGTTGTTTGATCCGCGTCACTTAAGTCATTCTCATCACATGTTTAATCTAATTCACTTTAATCTTTTAATTTTCCTAAGTTAGACTTAGGATTCTTAATTAAAAAGATTAATTATTTGAATAAAACTTAAACCAGATGGAATTCTTCTAAACGCCTCTGGGTCTTGGAGATCTCATGTACTCCAGCTCCTCCACAAAGTTTGGGAGCTAGAGCACATCTGATGCCACCCCAACACCCCAAAATCTCAACATGGGTCAATTGTCATAGGTCAAGCCTCCATTGTAGGCTTTAGGATTGTTTATTTAAGTCAAAGTCAAATTTTGATTAGTCAAAGACTAATCAAAATCAAAGACTCCTCCATCAAGTCTCCTTGCATGTCGGCCTTCAAATTAATTGTCTACAAATCAGCTTCAATCATTGGAATCATGTTGACTCATTACAAAGGGAAAGTACTATATATAGGAGTGCAACCTTCGGTCAAAATTACAGAGATGAACTTGTGAGATCTCAGAGACAAGTGCGGAAATCACAGGTGTAGGTTCGGTGCAAATCTCAAAAAGAGGTTCGATATTACAGTGATATATTTCGATGTACTTTAGCAAGACAGTTCGAATCATTTTTCAGAGAATGGGTTCGTAGAAGTTCAAATTAGAAATCAGTGAAGTCACAATATACTAGAGATGTAAACTCGCCATATATTACAGTGAAGAAACTCAGTATGTTACAGAACCGTGAACTGAGTTTAGGGCAGTCAACACCGGACCGAAGGCTAGATTGTATTGAAGTGTTAATCATCCTTGCTTGGGCTATCTCCACAGCACCAAAGGACATCAAAGGACTGTAACGAAGACAAGGATGACACTATATGGATATTATTACAAAAATATAATTCTGTTATGTGGCTAAGTTATCGAATATCTATCACCCATACAAAACCAAAATATGAAGCATATTACTAAACTGTGTCATCACATAAAGAAGCAAAGCATGACTGAAAGGGTTATCTCTTTGTTGCAAGGAAGACGTGTTGCATACACATTGAAGAATAAACTACTACTTACAGGACTAAGAGTTGAAGAAGAATATACAAGGTTGACTTGATGGAGGGAGTCTTTAGTCTAGATTCTGAGGGTTTTGAATCCATTGAAGGAAGAATTATTGACTGGGTTTTCCCCTAGAGTGAGTTTTAACCTAGTTGTGTGCCTATATCTCGAGTCTTGTTTGGCATTAGTCTTGATGATAAGGCAAAGATAAATCGAACAAAAGATTAATAATAATGAAACTTCACAAGATAATGTCATGATAAGAGAAATCAATTAACTTGCCACTCTTTGAATTTCTCAACAATTACTAGGCCTGATTTAATTAAATACGTTTGAGGTGGCATTCTGGGAAGAATATTCAATGGAATACCTCAGTGTAATAGCTCGTTAGCACTGGAACAAGGAGATCTACAAGATGGGATGATGAGGAGTCGTTTTAAGTGGCTCATACCGTTGCATTTCGACAACTGTCACAAAACAGAGTTATTACTAGGCCTGATTTAATTAATTACGCTTGAGGTGGCATTCCAAGGAGAATATTTGATGGAATACCTCAGTGTAATAGCTTGTTGGAACTGGAACGAGGAGATCTACAAGATGGGATGATGAGGAGTCACTATCAATGGCCAAAGAGAGTATGGTGGGTGATTTACCATTTTCCTGGATTAAAAGTGACTTTAATTATTCAATTAATTAATTAAAAATAAAAAGTGAAAATAATTAATTGGAGGAAAAAGGCCAAAGGTGACTTAACTGAAATAAAATAAATTAAAAAGTCACTTAAGAAAATTCAATGGAGGAGCATCTAGAATAATAATAAAACAATAAAATAAGATGCTTCTAGAGGCTTGGAGATCTATCCATGGAGTCTTTAAAAGGAGGAGGAGGAGATCATTTGGGACACCTTGAAGTTGTGTATTCTTTTGTGGAGAGGTTTGGAGAACTAAGAGTTCTCAGCTTCAGTTGTAGCCCCAAGACGGAAACCCTCGGGTGATTCAGCGAGAGTGGACAAGAACCCATCTCTCTACTTAGTGAATTCATCCAGAATTCATAGGTTGCAGCTTATTGATTTTTAGTTCATATTTTGGAGGCCCAGTTTCAGCTTGAAGCAGATATTTGTGGGAGGCCATTCTCTCAGTCGTTTCCAGTATTTGCATGTATTATCTATATTAATAAAATAAGGCTGAGTCTTGATACATTTTCAGTTTTTGTCGTTAAATTTGTGGCTCAATTTGTGTAAATGGTTTAACGAATTAACAACTTAAATTTCTAAAGCAATTTTCTGCAGAATTTTATATTTGGAACATTACAAGGATCATAAAGATGTGTGACCATCTTGCAGCCATTGGAGAAGTTGTATTGGATACAAATCTAGTGAATATTGCTCTGAATGGGTTCACCAGAGCTTGGGAACCATTCATCATGGGAATATGTGCCCGAAAGCATCTTCCCAACTGGGAGAGACTTTGGGATGACTGCATCCATGTTAGAAAATCAAAAAGGCAAAAAGATTTTCTTATCTTGATAATTACTTGTGATTTCTTTGAATTCTTATTATCTTCTTTTGTCTTCTTTTATCTTCTTATCATCAAGCAACTACTAAAACAGAAGTGCATGAAGAGAAAAACAATAAGGACAAAGGATGTAGGCTCTCAGCCATGGCAAAACCCCTCTCCTAGGGGAAATCCCAAAAATTCTCTTCTCTTCTTCAAGAACAAAACCAAAAGAGACAACCAAGACCCTTTGACCAAGACAAAGACCTCCTTCAATCCACCAAGTCAGCCTCCCAAGAAAGTCCTTACAAGATGACAAAAATCCGCTTCTAGTCAACAAAATACAACCCTCTTCTTCAATCCTGCATCAATCACAGAATTCAACCTTCTGCATTAAAATTTTGACCCCTACTGTAGACCTGCAATTTTTGGCCCTTCTGCAACTTTAGAATCTTCGCACATGTGGACTAGAAACAAGAGAAAATGATCTTCTTTCCTTCGCTAGGATTCCTACTTCCTTTGCTAGGGTTTATCTTCCTTCTTCAAGCCTTTATCTTCTCCTGTTCTTGCCTTCGCACTTCTTTGGATTGCAGATCAAACTTCTAAGTTTTAATGTGTCACAATAGGTCGAATGTGAAAATTTCTAAAAGTTACTTTATGCATAAATCTACAGTTAGATCTGGTTATACTTCTCCTACTTAAACAAGTTATTAATGCTGAAATCTTCAGATTAACATCAAAGTAAACACATAATAGACTTTCACCAATTCAGATCTAAAACAGAAAAGTACATGCACAATAGACAAAGTGAAACACAAGATTTTCTGGACAATAACCCCCGGAAAAACCCAATGCGGGAAAACCGGTCTTCTGGCACTAGAGGGTTTGTATTATTAAGTAGTTTTCTAAATACAGCAAATTTGGGCACCACACTAGTTAACCCGACAGAAAAAAATATAGATCTGCATCTAACATGTTGTTCTGAAGCCAAAACCTTGACTGATCCACACCCTCAAACGGGATTTACAAGACTCAACCAAATTTTGTCCCCAGAAACCCTAGCGTTGCCCTTGAAGCCCCTGCGTCAACCTAGTCAGCCTCTGCGTGCCTCTGCGCAGGCCTGGAGAGGGCTGCGTAACCCCACAATGGGTGACGCAGACCCTACGTTGCCTTAGAAGGGTCTTTGCGTAACCCTGGAGGGTCCCCTACTGCCCAATGCTACCCCAGAAGGGACTGCGTAGCACCTACGTAGCTGAAGCTGCCTCTGTGTTGCGCAGCTGCTGCGTAACTGCTGTTGCTGCCTCTACTTCTTTGTGCTACCTCTGGAAGCTGCTCTCTGCCTCTTACTGATTCTAGGCACTCGGATCAGACAATCCCCTTTGCCTAAACTACCCCTCTCTGCAGCTGAAACACTTATGGAAATTCTTAGCAAACCATGCCCAAATTAGTCTCAATGCTCTGCCTCCGTGTGTGTTCTCCAAATGACCCCAAGCCCTTCCTTTATACTTTTCTCGTTGGGAAACAAACGGCCATGATCAGAGCTTGAATCAATAGCTAAGATTAAAAGAAAGCTTGATCCATGTGACTTAAGACAATTTCATCACATGTTTTAATTAATTACCTTTAATAATTTAATTTTCCTAAGTTAGACTTAGGGTCCATAATTAAAATTATTAATTAATTACTTATCTCCCAAAATGGATGAAATTTCCCAAATCCCTTTCTGGGTCTTGGAGATCTCATGTACTCTAGTCCCTCCACAAATTTTGGGAGCTAGAGCACATCTGATTCTACCCCGACACTCAAGAAAACTCAACACTCCCTCTTAGCGAGGAATGTGCTCTAGTACAACTTTGCTTCACCCCGAAGCTCTGCACTAATCTCTGGTGTGGGCCTCTACACTGATGCTGGACTTGTTGCCCTTCATCACTGTGTTGTTGTTGTTGTTCTGGAATTTGTACTGCTGCCCATGATGCTGCCACCATCACTGCCACATCTGCACTGTAGCTCCCTCTCAATTTGTTGCATCTGTGCTGCCATTTGCTGCACTGCAACTTTCGTTGCTGAGAGAAACAACTAAATCTCCTGCCCAATCTTCGACAGACAAGTCAGTCGGCTGCATCCTCATCACTGAAGCTCCATCGACTGTTGATCTGTGATGTCATCTGGAGGATGATGCACAGCTACAGCTCTGCACTGTGTAAGCAGACTCCCTCTACACTGCTGAAGTCACATCAGCTCCTTGTGCTGAAATCTCTCACACTGCTACTACGTTGCGCTATCCTCCTGAAGCCTTCTACGCTGTTGCAGCTCTGCTCTGCGCTGTTGAAGTCACATCAGCCCTTACGCTGTTGTTGCATCTACACTGCACTGCTCCCATCAGCCTTAAGCTCCGCCTTTGCTTCATTTGTGATTCTATGCACCAACTGCTCCACTTGTCCCACTATTGTCTTAAGGCTCCCATAGCTCGAATGTGATCCAAGAGATGTGTTGCTCAAGGATCCCGCCCCACTTTGTAGCTGCTCTACAGATCCATGTCGCCCCACTTTCGTGGTTCATGAGCGCTCATGACTACATCATCTTCTGACCCATCGTCCGCCACAGCAGCCTTGGAAGTAGAAGCTTCCTTGTCCTTCTTCTTCTGTAGACAATTGTTGGCGAAATGTACTAGTTCGCCGCACTGGAAACACTTGATCTTAGATAGATCATGCTTCTTCTTCCCTTGCTGCCTCTTTGATGCCAAGGCTACATCATCTTCCTCTTCCTTCTTCACCTTACTAGATCCCGTGCTGTAATGCTTCTTGGTGAATCTGCGGAGTTCTTCTTGACATAAGATTGCCCACATGTTGTCCCAGTCGGGAAGGTCCACTCAACCCAAGACACTTCGGACAAAGGTTTCCCACTCTTCTGTGACTGCATTGAGTGCAGTCCTTACCATCACATCATCCTCCACCTTTTCTCCCATGGCAGACAATTGATCTCTGATCGTCTGTAATCTGAAGAGGAAGGGCTTTATTTCTTCTCCCTTGGTCATCATGAATGACCTCAGCTAATTCTCCAGAAGCATTTTCCTCTGGACGGACTTTCCCTCACATAGGGTTGTTAAGGCATTCCACATCTCATTAGTTGTTTTCTTTTCAGCTATATGTGGAACAATATTGTCCTTAACCCCATCCATTATAAACCGTTTGGCATGTGTCGCAGCTTCCTAATGCTTCTTCAGGAGATCTGCATCGGTCGCTGTGGCCAGGACCTTTTCTGCATGGTCTCTTAGACTGTATGCCTCCATGACTACCAGGATTCTGGCCTTCCAGACTGCAAAGTTGGATAGGGCGTCCAACCTATCCTGATCACGTAGTCCGTGAGGTGCCATCTGCTCAGATCTACTTTGTCGGAATAGATCTTCCTCTCCCCGCTTCTCTACTAAAGCTCAGATCTAGGGTCCTTGGCAAAAAAGCACCCTCTGCTCCCTCTGACAACTGATTTCCTCTCTTGGAAATCCGCCAAATCAACAATGAAACAGCGCTCTTCGATCCACTGATCGATCTGCAGATTTCTTTGGATAGAAACCCTCTGAGACGCTGATCTCCTCCCGCTCTTTGTCACTAGTGCTTAGGCTAAATTCTGAATCTTCAGAAATTTAACCCCACCAGCCAAGGTTACTTGGAAGCGGGAGCGGGAGCGGGAGCGCCATTTTTAGAAGCTCCCGGTCCGGAGCGTTTCGGGGAGCATTTATATATATATATATATATATATATATATATATATATATATATATATATATTTAATATTTTGATGCATATATGTCAACAAAAACATGTAGAATGATGAATTAGACATAAAAAACATAAAAACATAGATTGATTCATATAACATCAATCATCTAGAAGTTATAATCTTCATCAACCACGCCCACAAGTTGGAAGCATACAACATATTGACTCTTGAGTCTCATGAATCATCAATCTGAAGGTTTCAAGCTTTCAAAATTCAATATATCACATTTATCATCATTGATATATAACATTTATCATCATTGATTTCAAATTTCAATATCTAACATTTATCATCATTGATTCATTGATTTCAAAATTCAATATACATTTATCATCATTGATATATAACATTTATCATCATTGATTCATTGATTTCAAATTTCAATATATAACATTTATCATCATTCATATATATCATTTATCATCATTGATTCATTGATTTCAAAATTCAATATATAACATTTATCATCATTGATTCATTGATCACCATATAACTTTCATGAAGCATCATATTCATAATTCATAATGACTTGTAAACTTATAAATGCCAACTTCAAAGTTTCACCTTTCAAATTCAAACTTCAAACTTGAATTGTCATTAAATATATGAAAGAGTCAAGTTTCAACTGTTCAACTATCAACAAATATAAAAGATAAAAACTACTAGAAAATATAAAAGACTAGTAAACAACAAATCTATTTTATCTATTGGCTGGCCCCTTGCCACGCCCACGAGAAATGTCTAATTTGTGCGAGCCACGAGGAAATGGTGGTCTTCTAGTACTCTCAGGAGTACCACAACCATGACTAGAAGGTGGAGGCTGAATCTACAAAGGAACAATAGTTTGATATCGAGAACTGGCACTGGCACTGGCACCCGCACCCGCACTGCTACCAATAGATGGTGGGACTGGCCCTATGTGTGGCGGTGTTGCTGATGCTTCATCAACATCCCTAAAAAGTTCTGCTTCCAATTCTTTCATATGTACCGTGCCATCCTCCAAATTATCATCCTCTGGGTTGTTGTCCCAGACTCTGTATGATTGATCCTCATTTGCCCGATCACAGTAATGGCTCAACAACCTCAAGTTGTAATGCACATAAACCAAGCTTTCAGCTCGGTTTTCATTCAACCTGTTTCTTCTCACATTATGTATGAAGTTGTAGGTGCTCCAACACCTCTCTGCAGAAGAAGTATTCACAACCTGTGAGAGAACTTTTTTTGCCAACTTTGGCAAAAGTCCCATGCCGCCATATGCTTCCCACCATGTGAGAGCATCAAATTTGTCTCTGTCTTCCATTGCATGGAAAGAACCATAGTTAGCAGTGCAACTGAAGTATTTGCCTAATTCAAGGCGCAATCTAGTACACTCCTCCCTGTCGGGTACCAACTTGTCTAATGCCTTCATGTACCCCTCTTGTACCTCTAGATCTGTGTGAGCCTGTGAGGTTTCATTCTAACCCCACTTCCAGGTGCAGGTTGGCCCAACCAAGATGGAGAGTAATATTTTGGCGTAAGGATATATGCCAAGGCATGTAGTGGAACATTGAGTTTATTCCACCGTGCACACGCACAGTCATGAATCATAGCATACAAGTTGGGATCATTATCCTTAACAACATCTTTTATTTGGCCCAACATGCTGTCCATCTGCTCATAAACCTCCCCAATCACTGGTTTATCTGTATCTGCAAACCGAATCATGTGATAAATGGGCTTGGTGAAATTCAAAATTTCCCTCACACATGCCCAAAACAAAGGGTCAAGGGCGGTCTCCTCCACATGTTCAAAACCTTGCCTGTCAACTATTGTCGCTGCCCTGTCCTTTAATACCTGCCAATGTGGGCTTGATACCATTGCAGCCAATGACTCTCTTACCTTCAAAAGGCGCCTGAAGGTGAGGTAATAGCTAGCAAATCTAGTCTTTGTTATCTTCAACAACTCCAATTTGGAGTGAGTACGGAAAAGCCCATGGGTATTGCTATGATTTGTAATAAATTTTATCATTTTTTTACCTCTCTTGTACAAATCACCAAGCCATTTGAATTGAGGTTGTTTGTTTTTAATGATATCATGCATCAAATGGTTCATTGTGTGAACCAAACACCCAGACCAAAATATGTTGGGGTATTTATCCTCAATAATTGCTCCTGCTGCCTTATAGTTAGCAGCATTATCAGTGATGACCTGTATGACATTGTATGGCCCAGTCTTTTCAATTATATCAAGTAATGGTTTTGCAATGTTAATGCCGGTTTTGAATTTGTCTGAATAATCATATGCTGACAAGAAGATTGCACCACTAACCGACACAGCCAAAACACTTATCAATGGCTTTCCTTTTACATTGGTCCATCCATCAGAGACAATGGACACCCCATGCTCATTCCACGAATTTGTCATTCTAGCCAAAGAATGGTTTATTTTAGCTTTTTCATGATCAAGACCCACGGTTCTGGCCTTGTCATACCCAGGGCTCTTGTATCCTTTGGGGGCATCATTAATGGCAGAAATCGTTTCATGCCAATAAGGTGAGTGAAGAACATTGAATGGCACCCCACATGCATATAGAAACCGGTAAACTTTTGAATCCACATCATTCCTACACCCTTCGTCCAGGAAATCGGATATGGTTCTACACCTTAATCCAGATGTGCCACTGCCTCCATAACCACTGGCATGGGTGGAAGTTGGACTTGTTTGTCCATGACGTGATGGGCCTGAATAAGAATCAATGAAACCCCTAGATCTTTTAAATCTCTATAGGGCAGCCTCCTCTTCCTTTCTATATTTCTCTCTCTGTGTTGCTGGCACACTAGTACAAATTTTGATTCCTATATTTTTTTCTCCATCCCCTGGCATTTTCCCACAAAGGTGCCTTCTCGCACGGGTGTATGAACCATGGTATTGTTTATTGCAATGGGGCCAAATAAATTTAGTGGTTCCACCACCTTTCCCTCCTTACTGTTTCTGAACATATTTCCACAAAGGTGTCTGAGTTTGGTCTTGTCTAGTTGGGGAATCTGTGTCCTCATGTTCTCCATTCCCCACTTCCTCCTCAACATAATCCTCCTCCTCTTCAGGATTTTCTTCAAATCCACCATAACCCTCCTCTTCATCCTCCTCTTCTCTGATTTCCCTCTTTCTTCTACTACTCTCCAACACCATTATTACAAAGAAAGGAACCAACATGAGGAAAATCCCTAGCCATATAGCCATGATGTTTCAAGTTTCTAGCCTGCAAAACAAATGGAGAAATGCCAAATGGGAATAGGAAATGCAACATAGGAAAAAAACAATTCAATTTTTAAGTTTTAAACACAATAAAATGCAACATTCAAGAAAAAAATCAATTTTTCATTTTTAAACAACTTACAAATTCATCCTAGAAAATACAAAATTAGATTAGAAGACCTACCTCTTTCTTGCAATCCTCCTGTTGCCTTGCAGCTTGCTCCTTGCTCTCTCCTTGTCACTTCTGCAGCTCTGCTCTCAAGCTCTCCTTCTTGCTCCTCTTGCTCCTCTCACTCTCTCAACTACAAACAATAAACAAAATGAGCCTCCCTCCCTCTTAAAAATAAATCGATTTTTTCAACAACAAAAATTTCTCGCCGGCGGGAAACCGCTTCCGGCTTTTAAAAAACGCTCCCAAAGTGTTTTTTAAATGCCGGAAGCGCTCGGGGAGCGTTCGCTCCCTGAGCGCTTCCGGAAACGCTCCCGAAAAGGCAGGGAGCATTTTTACAGGGTCGGAAACGCACACCCGAAAACGCTCCCCTCAGGAAGCGTTTTCGGGACAGCGTTTCCGAGCGCTCCCAAAACGCTCCCGAACAAAGCGCGTTTCGAGAGCGGGAACCGAGGGGGTGAAGCTTCCCCGCAACCCTTCCACCAGCACCTTATGAATTTCTGCAGCTCTGCTTCTGGCACTTCTAAATCAGACAGCTTCAGATCTGCGTCACCCTAGCTAGCCTCTACGTGAGCAGACAGTCCCAGTGCTGCCTCTACGCAGTAAGTACGTGGGCCTGCGTGGAGACAGCATAGGACTGCGTCACCCTAACCTCTGCATGGCTCTGCTCCCTCTAAAACAGCGTTTTCCCTTCAAATCTGGCTTTTTGCTGCTGGTGCTGCTCTCTCTGCTACTTTCTGCAGCAAGATTCTTCAGTCTTCTGCTGGTGACCCTGCTAGATCTGCAATCCCTCTGATACCATGTGAAAATTTCTAAAAGTTACTTCATGCAGAAATCTCTTATTAGATCTGGTTATACTTCTCCTACTTAAACAAGTTATTAATGCTAAAATCTTCAGATTAAAATCGAAGTAAACACATAACAGACTTTCACCGATTCAAATCTAAAACAGAAAAGTACATGCACAATAGACAAAGTGACACACAATATTTTCTGGACAATAGTCCCCGGAAAAACCCAATGCGGGAAAACCGGTCTTCTGGCTACTAGAGGTTTGTATTATTAAGTAGTTTTCTGAATACAACAAATTTGGGCACCACATTGGTTAACCCAACAGAGAAAATTATATATCTGCAACTAACCTGTTGTTCTGAAGCCAAAACCTTGACTGATCCACACCCTCAAACGGGATTCACAAGACTCAACCAAATTCTGGCCCTAGAAAACCCAGTGCTGCCCTTGAAGCCCCTGCGTCAACCTAGTCAGCCTCTGCGTGACTCTTTGTGTAACACTAGAATGGGTAATGCAGACCCTATGCTGCCCTAGAAGGGTCTCTGCATAACCCTGGAGGGTCCCCTGCTGCCTGGCACTGCCCCAGAAGGGACTGCATAGCACCTGCGTAGCTGAAGCTGCCTCTGCGCTATGCAGCTACTGCGTAACTACTACTGCTGCCTCTGATTCTTTGCGCTGCCTCTGGAAGCTGCTCTTTGCTTCTTGCTGATTTTAGGCATTTGTTGGAGTAGGGTCTCCCAAAGGCTGTGAATTTTGTCCATTTTGTATAATTTTGTATTGTTTAGTCTAACGCAGGGGTTTTGGGGTGGGTCAAAGCCCCTAACGCATTGTAAATGGGTCAAGGGTAGACCAAGAGTCCGCAAACCACAGTTTGCAGACGACTGGATGCATAGGCTAAAGCGTTATAAATAGATGAACCTTTTTTGAGTCATAGGTAGGAATGAATAAAGATTGATGCGAAGTACGAACTATTAAGTCTGTGGTAGGGTTATTTGGGTTAGGACTCCTGCTGGCTGTGTGCGCGGAGATCCTCTGTCTTGCTGTGTGCGAACCCTGCTGGCTGTGTGCGAACCCTGCTGGCTGTGTGCGCAGGTGGTAAATAGGGAATGTAAGAGGATTTTTGGTGATAATATAGATGTGCAAAAGTATTGCCGATATTTGATGTTATCTAGACCCGATTTGTTATGATTGATGCGGACTTGAGTTATATGATCTGTTTGTAAGCTGCGAACTGTCTATGTTTATGGTAAATGCATCTTTGATCTGTTAAACTACTGTGAATATATTGTTCTGTGATTATAGCTAATAGTACACACGTGGATGCGAGCTTGTTAATTAGATCTGATAACTATATTCTAGTTATTTATTGAACCTCCTGCGAACTTCCTCTGGCCGTATAGATCTGATAATTGCGGACTGGCTTGACTTACCTACTCTCTCTCAGGGTGTGGAAACCTGGTTCCAGCACCCTCCCATACTGCTTCGGGTGAGACTTTGGCCTGCGCAAGCAGGTCACTGCCGAAAGGGCCAGTAGTATAGGGGTTTGTCGGCAAAGCTTAACCTCCGAAGCTTGTCCCATACATTTTTGGCGGTTTTACCACCCAACACCTTATGATAAGCAGATTCAATAAGTCCACTAATAATAATATTCTTTGCTTTTGCATCATTTACCAAATTCTTCTTACCTTGTTCATCCGCGGTTGATGTAAATCCATTTTGAACAGTGTCCCGTACTTCATAACCTTGCGCCAAGAGATAGACCTCCATTCTTCCTTTCCAGAGTGCATAATTATTTTCATTGAATAAAGGTACACCATTCTTGGTATGCTCCATGACCTCCTTCCAGCTGTTAAACTGCTATTGAAGGAACCAAGCTCTGATACCAATTGTTGGAAATACTGAGAGGAGGGGTGAATCAATATTCCTTTCAATTAGAGCATTAGTTAATCTTCAATTATTATCAGTGTTTGTACAATGATAGCAGTAAACAAGAGGAACACAAATGTACACAGTTTTTAAGGTGGAAACCCACTCCGGGAAAAAAACCACCTAATGCTTTTCTAATAATTCTTTAATATTCAACTCCAATTGAAAATAAAGCTCCAACTTCCTAGAATCTAGTAAAGCATTCTTCTCCAGCTCCCACTGGATGGACGCTCCAACGCCCGAGATTCTTCAGTAGTCAACTGAACGGATGCCCCAACACCCAATGAGCTACAACTCACCCTAGCACCACCCTACCACCCTATAGAAGAATAAAAGAAGAATGGACTCCCGTATCAGGGAAAATGGTCCACTTTACAATGATATAGAATGATGTAGAAGAAGAAGATATACTAGACCATAACCCCAACTTTGACACAACCACCTAATGATGATCCTAGACCTCCCAACACTGCCTCTTCAACCCTTGGCATATAGACACTAGTACAATTTGTACAATAATGTATTTACAATGACTAAGTACAATGATACCTTTACAATGATTGTATGCAGTGCTGCCCACTTGAAGACTTCATATGATGAACTTCTTGCTGTTGTTATGCACCTTAGTTGCTGCTCTTGTCATGCTACCCTCTGCTGCACCTTGCTTTGCTTTTCTGCCGTAGAAATTCTGGTCCTTTGCAACCCTTGACAACACATGATCTAGCTTTTTCTTGCCTTCTACTAGCTTGATATTGAATCTGGTGTATCTCTGTCATTTCAGATCCTCAATATCTGATTTTTGGTCCTGTAGTATTCCTCTGAGTCATCTTACCAATGCCATAGTTTTGACCCAATTTGGACTCTTGAAGAGAGAGTTATACCCAATCTCTCACAATGCCATAATTATGGACTGTTTCAGCAAAGTACACTTGTACGGTGTGCCATGTGTCACTATTTCTTCATTTGTTTCTGAAATTTTTAGAGCGAAAATTATAGACTGTGCACTATCTACCACTTTTTACGAAATTCCAATCCGATACTCAGAGAGAGAGTTATGACGATTTTACCAAGGTCACTTCTTTGAGATGAATTTCAGGAGCCTGCAAAAACCCTTACTTCCACAGATCATATCTCCAAAAATGTTACGCAACTTGATCTGAAATTTTTACTGCAATTTCCTTAGGATTTTTTCTTCACCTCGTAAAAATTTCAACTTCTGAGACTTTGTAGAAAAAACGTTAGAGCGAAAATGCCACGATGACCTGTTGCAGATGGCCGAATCCCTTTCCTAAGGAGGAAATGAAGATCACAATATATATGAATACTCAAGTTGAGAGGGGCTTCAACAAGTGAATGTGGGAGGGATTTTAGGAGCATAAAAAATATTAATTATGACTTTTCAATGACCCATGCCCCAACCCCATGGGGTTTTAGCCCACTAACTAATAGTGGTTACAAACTTTAAACATGAATATCTCTCAAACCGTGAAGAATTACATGGCGTGCCATATATCAACGAAACATCTCGACAATTAGAAACCATCAAAAGCATTATTGACCCAGAATATATTAATTTGGTAGGTCAAAATTCCCATGCAATATTGGGTTAGCCCTTGGTGCTGCTTGGGTTGACATCAATGACAACCGCTGATCAACAATCTCCCCCTTTGGCATTGATGTGCTGCTTGGGTTGACATCAATGACAACCGTTGATCAAGTACTCCCCCTGCGATCATGACACCTCTTCCTACAACATTCTCTCCCCCTTTGACATCAATGGCAAAGGGTAACTCCCCCTGAAACACAACCATCCTGTGGACCTGTACACACTTCCACTCCCGCTGACACATAATCATTCTGCAGACCTGTACATACTTCCACTCCCACTTTATATTCTTGAAAAGGAAAAATCTAATGATTACTTGGGAGAATCCCAAGCTTTTGACGAAGATATTCAAATGCTTCGCGAGGTAAAGGTTTAGTGAAGATATCAGCGATTTGTTCTTTTGTACAAACATACTCAAGTTTGATATTCTTTTCAGCGACTTGTTCTCTAACAAAATGATATTTGATCGGAATGTGTTTTGTTTTTGAATGCATGACAGGATTCTTGGAGATGTTGATGGCACTAGTGTTGTCACAGAATATGGGAACAGGCTCATTGAATTGTACTTGAAGATATTTCAAAGTTTGTTTCATCCAAAGAACTTGAGTACAACATGATGCTGCTGCAATGTATTCTGCTTCTGCTATAGATAACGAGATTGAAGTTTGCTTTTTTCTCAACCATGATACGAGACAACCACCTAGATAGAATGCTGCTCCACTAGTACTCTTACGATCATCAACGCTTCCTGCCCAATCTGCATCTATAAAAGCTTGAATAATGAGATTGTTACCCTTGGGATACCACAAGCCATATTCTTCTCGTGCCCTTTAGATATCGAAGAATTCTTTACCCGCAATAATACGTGATTCTTTTGGTGTCGTTGGAATCTTGCTACTTGTCCAATCGAAGTTGCATAACATCTCGTCGAGAGGCGTCGTTACATATAGAAGACTACCAATCATAGATCCGTACAACTTCGATCCACATCCTTAGATGAGTCGTCTATGCTCAATTTGCAACATGTTACCATCGGAGTAAGGACGGGTTTGCAATCTTCCATTTTGAATTTCTTGAGCATTTCCTCGATGTACTTGGCTTGACATATAAATATTCCTTTCTCTTGCTGAGATATTTGAAGCCCTAAGAAGTATGTCAGCTCACCAAGTAAAGACATATCAAACTCACTTTGCATCTTTGTAGAAAAGTTCTTACTTAATCGATCATCATTGCTACCAAATATTATATCATCCACATATACCTCAACAATTGTTAAATTATCTTTATCTATTTGTACATAAAGATTGCTATCAACAGTACCTTTCTTGAACCCTTGTTGACGTAGATATCCATCAAGACGAGCATACCATGCTCTGGGAGCCTGCTTGAGACCATATAGAACCTTCTTTAACCTGCAGACATAGTCTTCTTTTTGTGATAATAGAAAACCTTCAGGTTATTCGATGTAAACTTCTTCTTATAATTCTCCATTCAGAAATGTTGACTTAACATCCATTTGGTAGACTTTGATTTTTCTTGAACATGCATAGGCGAGAAACATTCGTATGGCTTCCATTCTGGCAACTGGTGCAAATGTTTCGTCGAAATCAATTCCTTCCACTTGTGCATAGCCTTTGCAAACCAATCTTGCTTTGTTTCTGGTAACCTGCCCATCTTCATTCAATTTGTTCCTGAACACCCATTTAGTCCCAATGACATTTTTATCTTTTGGCCGTGGAACTAATTCCCAGGTGTTATTCTTCTCAATTTGATCCAATTCTTCATTCATAGCTGCTACCCAATGTTCATTTTGGCTAGCTTCCTCAAAACTACTAGGCTCAAAGGTTGCTAGAAAAGCAACGTGAGCTTGTTGTGATGAACGAAGTTGTCGACCTTCATTTATGTCACCAATGATTTCATTTGATGGATGGTTCTTTTGAATCCACTCTTTTGTTCTCCTTGGAGGAGCTTCTTGTTGTTGTTCTGGTATATCTTGATGATCATTGTTTACTTCTTCCTCGTTGATAGTTGCTTCTTGTTCTACAATTTTATCTGTGTCTTTTTCAGCCTCTGTCTCAAGTTTCAAAGATTCTAGATCTTCATCATTACTCACTAGAACACCATCTTCGTCAAATGTAACATTTATGCTCTCCACTATCTATTTTCGTCTTAGATTATAGCATTTATAGGCCTTTCTTTTGCGTGAGTAACCAACAAAGATACCTTCATCAACACGTGATTCAAACTTACCCAAATTTTGATCTTCTTTTTTGATATAACATTTGCTTCCGAAGATTCTGAAATATTTTACATTAGCTGGTTTTCCTTTCCATAATTCATATGGAGTCTTGTTGCAATTATTTCTGAGAAGACTTTGGTTGATAATGAAGACTGCCGTATCAATTGCTTGAACCCAGAATTTTTCATCCAATTTTGAGTCCTTCAACATTGTTCTACCCATTTCCTGTACAGTTCTATTCTTTCTTTCAGCAACTCCATTTTGCTAAGGTGTTCATGCTATTGAAAATTGTCTTTTTATTCCATTTTCGTCACAGTATTGCTGAAATAATTTAGAAGTGAATTCTCCACCATTATCTGATCTTAAACACTTTATTTTCAAATCAATTTCATTTTCAACCAACTCCTTGTAGATCTTAAAGCACTCAAATGCTTCAGATTTTTTCTTTAGGAAACTGACGACTGTCATCCTGGTATAGTCATCTATCATTAACATGAAATATAATTCTCCATCTAAGCCTTTTGTTCTCACAGGACCACATAGATCAGTATGTATTAATTCCAATGGATGTGATGAAAAGTGTTCTTTTGTTTTAAATTGGACTTTTGTCTGTTTGCCATGCCGACATGCCTCACATAGTGTGTTGGAAGGTTTTGAGATTTTCGGCATTTCTCGTACTGCTTCCTTTTTGCTTATCCTGACAAGATTGTTAAAGTTTATGTGACCTATTCGTTTGTGCCATAACCAACTTTCATCTTCTTTAGCTAGTAGACATGCTTTAGTTGCTTCATCCAAAACATATATGTCTTTTGGAGCTCGACTTGCTGTAGCCACAATTTTACCATACCTGCCTTTCCTGATTTCACATTTTGTAGAGTTGAATAGCATTGTGTGTCCTTGATCACACATTTGTCCAACACTGAGCAGATTGTGATTCATGTTTTCGACCAATAGAACATTCTTGGCTATAACATCTTTGCTTCCGAGAGTGACGGTACCCGATCCTATAACATTTGAAGATCCATCATTTCCAAAGGATATGGTTCCATCCTTCTTCTCTTTCAGAGATACAAATTTCCTTCTATCTCCAGTCATATGCGTTGAGCAACTGCTGTCAACATACCACACATCTTTCCTTTTTTGAGCCTTGAGAGCGAGAGCACAATTATCAGTCTTCTTCTTCTTCCATGTTCGTTCATTCTGTGGCTTTGAAGATTCTTCTGGAGGATTTTCAAGTCTGCAGTCTCTGGCTATGTGTCCAAAGTTCTGACATTTGTAACATTCCAAATTATTTCTTAGATTTTCAAATCTATTGATGTTTCGTTGAGCCCTGGGAGGTTCATATTTGAAGAATCTCTTGGAATTGTATTGGTTCATAGGGTACGTGCGATATTCTACAGCTTTATGACCAAATTTTCCACATGAATAACAATAGCCATGAAAAATATGTTGGTACCGATGCAGTGTACCTCGTCAAGGAATCCCCCCCCCTCCAAGGATGTGCTTGCGAATCTTGTCCAATGAAGTCTTCATGCATGTCGCATCTCATAGGTTCATTGTATTTGGTCGTAGAAGGTCCTGCTCTTTTCTTCTTTGTAAATCGGTGACCAGCTTCCGCCGTTGTAAGATCGTTGATTTTTGTTGATGAGTTCTTCCAATGCCCTTGAGTCATAATAGTTTTGGACATTTTTTCCCTTCTTCACTTCCTTACGCAGCGAGACTACTTTGGCTTCTAATGCTTCCCTTTCTTGTTTGTGTTTTTCCAACTTCTTTTGAAGTGACTCTTCAATACATTTGTGTTCTTCAACCTCAATTTTGAGACCTTGAACTTGTTCTTCAAGAGCGTTGCAATGGATCTTCTCAACATTGAGCTCTTTTATAAGCTTGATTGCCTCCTCATAAAATTCTTCTGTGGTCAACCCTTCTTCTTCATTGTTTGATACTTCTTGTTTATTGTGATTGGCCATAAACAATACTTTGTCATTGGCTTCTTCTTTGCTATCACTTTCTTCATCTGATGAGGAGCTATCTTCTTTAGAGAGAAACTTCCTTTTGGATCCTTTATTTTTTCCTTGCTTGTTGAATTTCTTAAAGCCTTTCCTTCCTTTTGAGTTGCCATCACTTTTGTTTGGACATTTTGCTACGAAATGCCCAACCTCACCATAACTGAAACATATCAATGGAAGTTTACCTTTGAATTTTCCCTTACCAGGTTTTAGTTTTCTCGTTAATTAAGCATATTCTTCATCTGAAAGACCTTCTCCATCATCTCCCTTTTCCTCACACTTGCAGGTGCATGTCATTTCAATTGAAGGTTGTTTGTCCTTATTGGTTTGCTTAGATGCAACGAACGCAGTTTCTAGATTTGAAGTACCCTTTTCATCATCAAGTCTCATTTCATATGCTATGAGAACTCCATGTAATTCTTCCTTGCTGAGTTTGTCCAGATTTTCACTGTATTCTAAGACCGATATCTTTGGGTTGAATCTCCCTAGTGACGTTCTAAGAATCTTCCATATAATAGTCTTCTCGTCAACTAGCTCTCCCAATCCTTCCAAAGTATTGGTTATTTCATCAACGTATTGGAAGTATGCAGCAATGTTGCAATCTTCTTTAATTCTGACTTGCTCAATTTTTGCTCTATAGATTTGAAGCTTTGCTTATTTGACATTTGAGTCACCTGCATATATATTCTCAAGCTTGTCTCATACATTTTTGGCGGTTTTACAACCCAACACCTTATGATAAGGCATTCAATAAGTCCATTGATAATAATATTCTTTGCTTTTGCATCATTTACCAAATTCTTCTTACCTTGTTCATCCGCGGTTGATGTAAATCCATTTTGAACATTGTCCCATACTTCGTAACCTTGTGCCAAGAGATAGACCTCTATTCTTCCTTTCTAGAGTGTATAATTATTTTCATTAAATAGAGGTACACCATTCTTGGTATGCTCCATGACCTTCTTCCAGCTGTTAAACTGTTATTGAAGGATCCAAGTCATGATACCAATTTTTGGAAATACTGAGAAGGGGGTGAATCCGCATTCCTTTCAATTAGAGCATTAGTTAATCTTCAATTATTATTGTTTGTACAATGATAGCAGCAAACAAAAGGAACACAAATGCACATAGTTTTTAAGGTGGAAACCCACTCCGAGACAAAAACCACCTAATGCTTTTCTAATAATTCTTTAATATTCAACTCCAATTGAAAATAAAACTCCAACTTCCTAGAATCTAAAAAAGCATTCTTCTCCAGCTCCCACTGGATGGATGATACAACATCCGAGATTATTTCGTAGTCAAATGAATGGATGCCCCAACACCCAATGTGCTACAGCGCATCCTAGCACCACCCTAACACCCTATAGAAGAATAAAAGAAGAATGGACTCCCGTACCAGGGAAAATGGTCCACTTTACAATGATATTGAATGATGTAGAAGAAGAAGATATACTAGACCATAACCCCAACTTTGATACAACCACCTAATGATGATCTTAGACCTCCCAACACTACCTCTTCAACCCTTGGCAGATAGACACTAGTACAATTTTTACAATAATGTATTTACAATGACTTAGTACAATGATACCTTTACAATGATTGTATGCAGTGCTGCCCACTTGAAGACTTCATATGATGAACTTCTTCGTCGCCGTTATGCACCTTAGCTGCTACTCTTGTCATGCTACCCTCCGCCGCACCTTGTTTTTTTTTTGCTTTTCTGCTGTAGAAAGTCTGGTCCTTTGCAACCCTTGACAACACATGATCTAGCCCTTTATTGCCTTTTATGAGATCGATATTGAATCTGGTGTATCTCTATCATTGTAGATCCTCAATATCTAATTTTTGGTCCTGTAGTATTCCTCTAAGTCATCTTTCAAATGCCATAGGTCTGACCCAATTTGGATTCTTGAAGAGAGAGTTATACCCAATCTCTCACAATGCCCTAATTATGGAATGTTTCATAAGAGCGTACTTGTACGGAATTCCACGTGTCATTGTTTCTTCATTTGTTTCTAAAATTGATAGAGCGAAAATTACAGGATGTGCACTATCTTTCACTTTTTACGGCATTCAAATCCGATACTCAGAGAGAGAGTTATGACAATTTTACCAAGGTCACTTCTTTGAGATGAATTTCAGGAGCCTACAAAAACCCTTACTTCCACAAATCATATCTCCAAAAATATTGTGCAACTTGATCTGAAATTTTTACTGTAGCTTCCTCAGGATTTCAGCTTCACCTCATAAAAATTTCCACTTTTGATACTTCATAGAAAAAAAGTTAGAGCGAAAATTCCACGATGACCTGTTTCAGATGGCCGAATCCCTTGCCTAAGGAGGAAATGAAGATCACAATATATATGAATGCTTAAGTTGAGAGGGGCTTCAACAAGTGAACGTGGGAGGGATTTTAGGAGCTTAGAAAATATTAATTATGACTTTTCAATGACCCATGTCCCAACCCCATGGGATTTTAGCCCACTAACTAGGGTTACAAACTTCAAACATGAATATCTCTCAAACCGTGAAGAATTACATGGCGTGCCATATATCAACGGAAACATCTCGACAAGTAGAAACCATCAATAGCGTTATTGACCCAGAATATATTAATTTGGTAGGTCAAAATTCCCATGCAATATTGGGTTAGCCCCTGGTGCTGCTTGGGTTGACATCAATGACAACCGCTGATCAACAGTTGTGGTGTCCTTAACTTAATTATTTTGATTAAAAGATGTGATGTGAAAATCTCTTTATCGAGTTGATGATGTGTCACACAAAAGCATTGTGCTTGTTTGTGCTTTTATAGCTTATGTGCATGTAGTTGTTTAATTGGTTGTGTACCATATTACAAAGTGAGTGTCAAAAAAACTGGACACAAATCATGCACATGCATTCACTACACACGGTGTACCTAAGATCCCCTTATTCAATTTCAGACGGATCTAGGACACAAGCACCAAAAAAATGTCTTTATTAAGCATTGAGCACATCAATCTTTTATATTTACAACAACGTCGCTGAGACTTCTCAAGTAATGAAAATTCCACGCTTGCAAACTCCGAAAGCAAATTGTCTTCAGAAACTGGATATTCACTGACTCAATCTCTCTCAAAGTAAAACGTTACTTTGGATTACAACGACTTTCTCTTTTAAATATATTCCCTTATTACTCCAAATTTACAAAGCACTTATCGCTCCAAAATTACAAAAAAAATTACCATATCACTCCACACCTTATTTCTCCAAAACGTAACCTAAATCAAATTTTTACTCCAAACATAAGAGTCATTTATCTCTTCAAATGATCACTTTAAAACACTTTTGCATGCACCTCATTTAAAACATTTAGATAAAATATTAAAATCACTTTATAAAAGTGATTTTTTTTAAAAGGTGATTTGAGGTTGAAATATTTAAGAATGTATAAGCATACCATAAATTTGTTGGAGATATGGTTGAAAATTTAAATCGCTCCTTCCGTGCTTGTTATGCGAGATGGTATAGATCTTCAAAAAGCTTGGTGCAGCGTAGGTTTTCTTTGCAGGAGGTATTCACAGTATGTAATGGTAGCACAGTGCAAGTCGCCATTGTGCCATTTCACCGCCAACTTCAATCAACCATCTTCATAAGTTTGCAGAGTTTATTGTTCCAGATTAAGCTACTCTCCGGACGCTCCACCTTTCAATTGTCATATCACTTCATAGTTCTAGTATCAAGTTGCAAAAGTCCAGCTGTGTGGTACATCCGTTAAGTAAAGATGATGTGCATTATCAAGAAGGTGGCCTCTTCTCTACCTATTGACGTGTCATCCTCCCACTTGGACGCCAAAACAAAATGAATTAAAAAACAAATTATAATCATATGAAAACATTAAGGCCAATCGATATTTGCAGTTCCCGCCTTCAAAACCGCTTACCACCATTCAAAACAAGCGTTCTCTCGAATACAGCTATTTAATAGCCCACAGTTGCAGGCTCCATGTACCATCGGAATCTGGGTCTCGATTCTCTCATCCCTCGACAGCGCCGCTGATAATCATCCTTGCCCTTAGTCCACCACTAGATGCCACAAAGGTAGCCACTTGCTTCATATTTTGGACTTTTCTATGGATGGGTTACGGTATCGTCTTGTTGGTTTCGTGCCGGAAAATAAATGAACCTCGCCCTGTTTTAAAATAACAGAAATTTCTGCATTCTTATACAAACGAAGTGCTCAATCGTGTACTCGGATGGAAATGCAGCATCTGAGTATTCCAATTTCAATCATCGTGTACTCGGAAATAAGAAAATATGGGAGGCGGGGCGATGCAGCATCTGAGTGTCTACTAATATACTTAAGAGTGTTGGCAAGCTAATGATATATTTCCCGCAATTTGCTATGATTTATAATCATATTTGTACTAGTCAATTACTGTGAAGCTGAAAGTGATTATGAGAGAAAATACCTCCATACGCTGCGTTGCCGAAGCCCACTGATCCTCCAGTGTAGACCACGAATCTCTAAGGAATCCAATTCTCATTTAGGTTTACAAAAATATGTGGGTATGAAATTCTATGTCATTCTCATTGGATCGAGCGCCTTTAACACGACTTGAAATCAATTTTTCGATCAGTGATTGCCATCTCGTTGAATCGAACTCTCTATCTCTTGATCAATTGGTCCTACCTCCACTATGTGCAGCGCTATGGATACAGCTTCTGTCAATATTAACAGATCACACAGTGTTGGCCCATTCAACCTTTAGTGCCAAATCGGACCCAAAAGTGCTGGCCCATGGATTCCATGCAGCACTGCGTCCCAGCGTTTCTATGATGCCATAAAAAGAAAATTGCAAGGAGACCAGATCACAAGAGTCTCTGCCATCTCTATGTGAACAACTATGTCATGCGTCACGCTGCCAACGATGACAGCCCCTGGATGTGGCAACAAGATGTTGTTGCATGGCAGTCGATCAAAAGGACTTGATTGTCCGATGCGGCGCTTCGCCAATTCAAGGCAGCCACAACGTTTTCAAATTAATTCACCAATAATAAGTAGATAATTCATTCTTTAAAAACCTCACATGCACCCAGCATCATCGTTCGCTCTGATACCACATGTAAGAAATTAAATCACTCATAAAACACATAAAAATATCTGAGACATAGAACTGACAGAAAAGACTTGAGAACCTCTTACGGCTTTCCTCACATATTCTTCATTATTAAAACAATGTAATAATACAAATAAATAGATGAAGAAGTTGTCTCAAGATAGTGCATCTATCTTGGACAACTTCGTTGAGAAAATATCTCAACCACACACACTAATCTAGGAGCTAAGTTAGGTAGGCCTAAACTAACTCCCAATTAAGAGGAACCAACATAATCTCGAAAATTAGGCATAAAATCCCAGTTTTCAATATTTAATTAATTTAATTTATTTTGGATTTATAATTGTTTATGAGAAAGAGGCTAACAATATCTTACTCCATTTCCACTCATTTACCCCTATTTATCATTTCTCCCACTGGGGCCACATAGGGTCAACCTCCCTATCCCCTTGACCACACCTTGGGTCAGGCCTGGAACAATGCCCTGGAGGTTGAAGCAGCTAAAAGAAAAAGTAAAAGCATAAATGGCCACATTCAACGGGAAATTGTACCATAAAATGCAAAAGATGGTCGAGACAAAAATAATTAGCAAAAAGGAAAAAGTCAATACATGAGCTCTACCCCATACCCATGGTCATCACCCTGGTTCCATAGGCCCTAGATGAGCCTCTTTTATCATTCAGGAACCCATGATTGTCCCAACCCTTGGAGGGCAATGAACCGCCCTACCTAAAAGGGGGTAATCACTGCTACATCTTACACATCGTGCTCTTGTCCTTTGAGCCCCGAGCAATTAATTAAAGAAAATTCATAAAAGGCAAAAGGTATATAAAGAACGGTGGAAAAATCAAGGTCGTGGCACCTCATGTACCATGCTTGCTCCCTCCTACACATTATATACCCAACCCTTGAGCCCCAATATGCGGCCCAAGACTGTCCCTCTCATTCCCTATTCCATTTCACTTCTTTATCACTTGCCACCCCCTTTTGAGGGATGTACCTTGGACACGCTATCCCATCTAAGGGCGGAAACCACCTAATAAGGTACCTGGCGAACCCCCTTTGGAGCTTGGAGACATTAGCACATGCCAAAGCCCACTTCGGAAGGGCATGCCATTATGAAGTGCCCACTTTGTTGTCTATGGTTTGTAAACTCTTTTACACGATTACTCTAATGACTTGTTGTATTGGAAGGCTAGGGGACGCATTGGATCTTATGCAAGATTGCAGATGGTATCCATTTGGGTTTGGTCTCTCAATATGGGGTCCTAACAGCCCAGATGGCTACATTGGCACATGTAGGGTGTGTTTAGAGAGCCATGGGCCTCCACAGCAGCAGACAGCACTCCATGGATCCCCACTGATGTCCAAAGATTACCAGAGATCTACCTTTGGGACGAGGATGATGCACTTGGTACACTATGCCTAGCAGGCCCCAGAAGAGAACCACACACTTGGCAAGTGTCCCAGGACTTGTACGATGACATGGTAGCGTTCATTCCAACATTTGAGCCCTTACAGATGATCTACAGGCATCTTCAACTCATATGGAGACCCATGGGATCATTGGTGTGCCCCCACACCCATTGGGAGCACCGTAGGTCTACTACTTTGAGAACAAGGGGCCACCCCCTTGTCCACCACATTTTGAGGATTTTATTCATCATTATGGCACTTCTAGACATTATCAAGCCTTTTGGAGGGCCCCACAACATGCATATATTATTATTTGACCTCCTAAGAGGCTTATTATTTCATTTATGAGCTAGTTTGGTGGGCTTGTCACCAAAAGTTGGTTTATTTGCACATTATTTTATTTTTAGGGGCTAATGTAGGCTCATTAGCTAAATCGAACTCCTAAGTGGTGTATAAATGGGAGTTAATTGGATTCATTTGTATCATCACTTGGATTGGGATCTCTCTCTTTTAAGAGAATTTCGCATTTTTTCCATGGTGGAGATTTTTGGATGATGGATGAATTTTGATGTATGGATTTGGGTTCTCTCTATCTTGGATCTTCTTATATTGCAAATGTGATGTTGGTTGGATATATTCTATAACATGTAAGTGAAAATTTGATGTCATTTTCTTGTTTTTGCATACATTTGAACATCGCTATGATTAGGGCTAATTGCTGCATATGTTAAATGTGGAATTATGTGTCTATTTTAGCATATATATGTGTATGGGCCATGTTATATGAATGAAATTTCCTAGAGATCGTGTTATCTTGATAAGCCTTCACAATTTGCAAGAAGTATAAATGTTTTAAAGTCACTTTTCTTCTCTAGCCTCTAACATTAGACGAAGTTGACTTTGAAGCCTCCTTGAATGATAGAATTACATTCCATCTTCTTAATTATCCTTGACTCCATATCCCCAAGTGAAATTAGGCATTGATCCTTCACAGGGTGATCATTTTAACCCTCATTTTTACCTTTTCTCCATTTTTCCTAGGTCTAGCCCCATTAGGTCACTTAGGGCATCACTTTCCTGGAAATCTGGCCATAGGAAAAATCTGATCTCGTAGGATCAACTGCGTTGGTGGATCCCCCAGGTCTCCCTAAATTTTGAATACATTCCGACGGTGGAATCTCGGGACACCCCAAGCCCTAGCTCTAGGATCAAGTTTTGCCCTGTGTTTCCAAAGACTAGCACCTGGCAAAATCAATTTGACCTTTTGAAGTAAAAAAATTTGTTTGATCCTTTCCTCTCACCTTGTCCAAGATAGGAACATCATTGGTTGCTAAATTCCATCCTCGAACCTGGGTTGGGTACACTTGGCCCCGTGTGGTATCATTTGTTGTCAAAGACTATTCATCAAGGACTATTTGGGAATCCAAGTTCTTATAGGATTTTAGGGATCGGGAAGCACCTCTACAAGTTATACCCTTCATCCTCACCCCCTCTCCCTAGAAACTCAAGGCCCTTACTTAAAGAGCAAGCAATCTCCATTCTTCACCTCCTCCTAGGGAAAGGGTTTAAGGGGTCACTTCTCGTCTATTAATTGATATATCCTTTATAAGTGGCTTCCCAAAAGCATCGGGACTACTCCCATCAATGAAAGTCCGTAAAGAGCAGGGAACCTTAACTGTGGTGACAGTAAGCTAAGCCTCCACCATTGCCCTTAACCTAGCAGTTGCCCTCTTAGGAAACCTTTTTAAGTCCCCTACTAGTTTGAGTGGTGACAGGTCTTTCTTGGAAAGCCATTAGCTTCTCTTGAGGCACTAACCCCTTAAGGCTTATTTTGAGCCTCTTCTTTGAATGGGCCTTGAAAATCACATCATACCTTGTCACTGATCATATCATTATTAGTGATTTCCCTCATACCGGGACTCCTTCCATTGGTGAAAGTTCGTAAAGAGCAACGGACACTGGCTGAGGTGACAGTGGGTCTTTGTCCCATTGTTGTCATTTGGTCTAGTAGTTGTCCCTTAGGTACCCCTCCTAGGACCCCTGCTAGATTGTGTGGCAACATGACCTTCATTAATAACTTCTCCAAGAAGAACTAGATCTACACCATGAGGACTAAGGGTGAAGTCTTCAATCATTTCAAAGCTTTCAAATCTCAAGTGGATAACATGACAGGAAGGAAGATCAAGGTGCTAAGGACAGACAACAAGGGTGAATACACCTCTAAAGATTTCATTGATTTTTGCAAGGAGGCGGGGGTTAAGAGGGAGAAGACAATGCCTACAACCTGCAGCACAATGGGGTTGCAAAGAAAATGAATTGGCCTATCATCATAACAAGATCCCACACTGGATTCTTGAGGATAAGACACCAAAGGAAGCACTCACAAGAAAGAAGCCTGATATAGGACATCTCAGGATATTTGGTTGTCCAGTCTACATCAACATACTTGTGGAAAAGACGACGAAGTTGCAACCCTCATGTGAGAGGGGCATTCTGGTGGGGTATGGCGAGGATACAAAGACTTATAGAGTCTTCCTGACAGATCAGCAAAAGACAGTGGTGAGCCGAGATGTCAAGTTCAAGGAGGACTTTGCATCTATGAAATCTCAGGACCTACCAACATTTGCAGAAGGGCCTCGGGAGGAGGAGCCGAGAACAAAGACTTCCAGTAACAGAGATAGCCAACCTTCAATGCAAGAGGAGTACTCAACTCCTTCGACATCAGTCAGGGGGCCCAGGTGGGCAGAGTAGACATTTCAAGATGCTCAAGAGCATGTCGAGCCTCCTAGAACCACTTTCAATGAGAGCAAACGTCCGCGAAAGTTTCCAATGTACATGGCTTTGATGACCAACATCATCGACTCAGAGCCTTCCAACTTTGAAGAAGCAGCTATCCAGCAAGTGTGGATAGATGCCATGGTGGAGGAATACAAATCCATCATGAAGAATGGTGTCTAGAAGATTGTGTCGAGAGCAAAGAGGAAGTCAATTGTGTCTCTAGGTGGCTTTACAAGGTAAAGCATGCAACAGATGGCAATGTTCAGGAATACAAGGCCAGATTTATGGCTCACCGGTTCTCTCAAAAAGAGGAAGTAGACTACGAGGAGACTTTTGCTCCTATAACCAGATACTCCTCTATTTGAGCAATTCTTTCGATAGCTTCTAAGTTGGGATGGAGCATCCATCAAATGGATGTGAAGATAGCCTTCGTCAATAGCATCATTGAGGAAGAAGTCTACATCGAGCAGCCATAGGGGTTTGAATTCCATGACATAGAGACACATGTATTCAAGTTTAAGAAAACCCCATATGGAGTCAAACAAGCACCCAATGCTTGGTATGCCAAGATTGATAGTTATCTACAAGGCATGGTCTTCACCAAGAGTGAGGTAGATCCCAACCTATACTTCTTGTTGGATGGATCTGAACCCCTCATTTTGGTGTTGTGTGTGAATGATCCCATTCTGACAAGTGCAGAGAGATTGATTGCAGGTTGCAAATCAGATCTAGCATCAAAATCACAGATGAAGGATATTGCGTCGATGCATTACTTTATGGGACTTGAGGTTTGGTAGCAACCGAGCAAGATCTTCCTCGGACATGGAAAGTACACTCTAGAGATCCATAAGAGATTCAGGATGGAGGATAGCATACCAATGGCCACTCCCATGGTGACCAATCTGAAGAAGACTAATTCTTCAGTTTCAAAGTTAGTACTCTAGACAATACAGGCACTTGATTGGCTCGTTGATGTATCTAGCCAACACTCGACCAAACATCAACTTTTTTGTTAACACACTGAGCCAGTTCATGGTGGAACTGAGGGAGGTTCACTGGATTGCAACAAAGCACATGCTCAAATATTTGCAAGGAACAATAGGATATGGATTACACTACCTTGATGGAGATGGCCTGAGGTTACAAGGGTACTCATATTCAAGTCGGGGAATCAATGATGCAAATCAGAAAAGCACCTTTGGGTGTTGCTTTAGTTTAGGTTTAGTTAGGAGTGATTTCCTGGTTCTGTTGAAATTTGGTACCGGAGGACAGGTGGTTCCCTAAGGCTTTGATCTTTGGCCTAGGGAAAAGTGTCCAAAAGAATTTAATTTTTCTCCTAAAGTGACTTTATAAAGTTATAAAGTCAAATCTAATTTAAAAGTGACTTTAAGTGATAAAGTTACTGAAGTGACTTTATAAAGTTATAAAGTCAAATCTAATTTAAAAGTGACTTTAAGTGATAAAGTTACTAAAGTCTAATTTTAAAGTGACTTTAATAAAGTCAATGTAAAATTAGAAAGGAAAAAGTGACTTTGGAAATAAATGACTAAGTGGGTCTTTATTAAAGTGGGGTGAATTAAAAAATAGAAAGTGAGATTTAAATGAGCATTTAATCTCAGCCCTAGATCTCAATCTATTTCTGCCATTGGATTTAGGGATTCCCCAAAAGTCACTTAGGGTTAGGTTAAAGGAGGAAAAGGAGGAAAAGGTCATTCATTCTTTCATGAGCAGATTGGGAGAAGGAGAGCAAGAGAGCAAAGGAGATTTCTGGGCAGTGAGGAGAAGGAGGCAGCAGCTTGGCACGCATTCCAAGGCAGCATTTCAGCAAGACATTTCAGCAAGACAAGTGCAGCAGATTTAGCAAACAGCAGGCAGATTTTTGGCACGGTTTTCTAGGCAGGGAGGCCATACAGCAAGGCCGTACAGCAGGCCGTACAGCAATATTGGGCACGGAAATCGAGGCAGCAAGGGGCTGTACCGTACAGCGAGTTTTGCAGCAGTTTTGGCACGAATTTCGAGGTCCGTACAGCAGTATTTATTGCTGTTTTGGCACAGATTTCGAGGTGGCCGTACAGCTGCATTTATTGCAGATTTCTGGGCACGCAAATCGAGGAGAACGTACAGCATTTATTGCTGTTCTGTTTTTGCTGTTTGTACATTTTCCGAGGCGGTGGTTAAGCACGAAAAAGAGATAAGTTGTAAAAGTCTGTTTGCTGATTTTTATTTTGCTGAATATTTCTCTCACTGTAAAAAGCATTTTTCCAGAAATAAGGAGGAGCTTTCGAACTGGTTTTCCCCAAGAGTTGTAGGGGGTTTTTCCAGGGTCACCTTGACCAAAAATAACTGTGTTATGATGTGTTGAATGGCTGTTTGTTACTGCTGTTTTTTATTTCTGCATTTTCCAGCATTCTGAAAAATTTCCAGAATTTGTGTTTTCAGCAAAATTTATTTTCCAGTTTGTTAAATGTATGGATATGGTAAAGGGCATTTAACTATTTTGGAGTAATAAGGTGAAAACTGAAAACCGGGGTGGGAAAATATAAATTTCTACATGGTATCAGAGCTTGAGTGCTGAAGGGCAGTTTGGGACAGCAAGGAGGAAAATTACAGCCTGCTGATTTTTCACTCAGAAAATTCCAGCAAGCTGATTTTTCACAAACAACAGTTTTACCTTTACTACAGCAGTGCTAGTTTTCAGTTTTAGGACAGCAGGATGTCTTTGGGACCGAGGGTGGAGGATAGGTTGGATGGGCATTCCAATTACAGCATTTGGAAGGAGAGAATGCAGAGTATCTTTGAGGAGGCAGAAGTCTGGGACATTATGGTGCATACCACACAAAACCCTGTAAATGTGCCTACTGATGCTACTCAGTTGGCAGCATATAATAAAAAGAACAACAAGGGTAAGAGACTGATTCTAGACGGAATCAAAGACCATTGCATTCCTCATGTGAGAGGGAAGAGAAATGCTCATGAGATGTGGACAGCATTGTCCAATCTCTACCAGAGTACCAATGAGAACCGAAAAATGGTCCTGAAGGAGAAGCTGAAGACCATTAAGATGGGTAATGATAGTGCAGCTGGATATCTCACAAAGATTACTAATGTGAGAGATGAGTTGGCAGCGATTGGAGAGGCCATTCCTCCCACTGAGTTGGTGCGGATTGCAGTGAATGGCCTCCCCAGTTCATGGATGAACTTTGCCGATGGGGTTTGTGCACGTGAGACCCTTCCCACATGGGAGAGGTTTTGGGATGATTGCATTCAGACAGAGATCAGGAAAGGTCAGCTTGGGGCAGCCAAGCCAGTTGAGCAGGATGAGGATGTAGCACTGGTGGCAGGACACAAGAAAGGCAAAGGGAAGAAGCAGGCTTCCACAAGCAATGGTGGGGGCAAAGGCAAAGGTAAAGGTAAACAGGATAACACACAGAAGGACTATTCCAAGGTGAAGTGTTGGAATTGTCAGAAGATGGGACACTATGCAGTTGTGTGTCCGGAGAAGAAGAAGAAGAAGGGGACGAACGAGAGCATGGCAGCTTCAGTAGAGGTTGAGGACTTTGCAGATCGCTTTGACCGGGAGTTTGGGTTCATTGCATGTGAGTCCTCTAATGCGGGATTATCTGCCATAGAGGTTCAGAGGGAGCATGCTTTTCCCTCGATTAGCGGAGCATCTTCGGGTATCTGGTATGTGGACAATGGGGCTTCATGTCACATGACAGGAGTCCGTGAGTACTTCTCAGAGCTTTCAGAGAGTGGCACTGATATAGAGGTAGTACTCGGTGATGACAGAGTTGTTAGAGCAGTCGGTGTGGGAACATTGACATTTCAGAGGGAGTCTAAACTCCTTTGAAAGTGTCGTATGTTATATATGTGCCCATAAGTTCTCATATCCGTCTCACTTTGACATAAAATAGAGGATATGAGGTACCGTTCTGTGGAGACAAAGCCGATGATCCTCTGTGGGCACTCACAGATTCAAACTAGTGATAGGTGTACGCCATGAAAAGATGTACAGGTTTTCATTCCAGCCCCTTTTGGCATTGAGCAGTAGTACCGACAGCAGAGCTAGCAGTTCTGAGCTGTGTAAGATTTGGCACCGCAGGATGGGGCACATGTATCATGGGGGCTTGAGGACTTTGCGGGAGATCACTACAGGTGTGCCAGATTTTAGTATTGATCACTTTGATACTTGCAGAGGATGTGCGATGGGCAAGTTTGCCAAATCCCCTTTTCCCAGCAGTGACAGCAGAGCGACTGGGATACTTGATTTGATTCATTCCGATGTGAGCTGTCGGATGTCTCATGTTTCCTTGAGTGGATATGAGTACTATGTGTTATTCATTGATGATCACTCCAGGAGGACCTGGATTTATTTCTTGAAGACCAAGAGTGAGGTCTTCAAGCGGTTTCAGGAGTTTAGAGCTCTTGTGGAGACATAGACAGGTCGGAAGATCAAGTCCCTGAGGTCGGACAATGGGGGAGAGTACACCCTTGGAGAGTTTGTTGACTATTGTGCGGAGGCAAGCATTAGGAGGGAGTTCACTGTTCCTTACAACCCCCAGCAGAACGGGGTTGCGGAGAGGAAGAACAGATCCATCGGAGGGGCTGCCAAAGCCATGTTACATGATCAGGGGTTGCCATTGTTTTGTGGGCAGAGGCCTGCAACACAGTTGTTTACTTGCAGAACAGGAGTCCGCATCGTGCCTTGGGGCACATGACTCCGGAGGAGGCTTTTTCTGGGAAGAAGCCTGATATGGGTCATCTTCGTATCTTTGGGTGCATGACATACTCCCACATACCCAAGGAGAAGAGGACCAAACTAGAGCCCACCGCAGAGAAGGGTATCTTTGTGGGCTACAGTGAGACCTCCAAGGCCTTTCGGATTTACATTCCTGCGCAGAGGAAAGTTGTTGTCAGACGGGATGTGAAGTTCGAGGAGGATAGGGCCTTTAGGAGGTCACGGGAGTTAGAGTATCTGGATCAGCCAGACCCTCAGCAGCAGTTGAGTCAGTCACAGGGATCCAGTGGGCAGGGATCAGGAGGATCCGAAGGTACATCTATGACGATGTCAGGTCCGTCAGTGGGGAGTGGCTCACCGAGTCAGAGAGGTGGTGCTACGGGCAGCATGCAGAGCAGTCCACAGAGCAGTTCACTGGGGAGTCCACTGATGGACAGTTCACACGGTACCTCAGCATCTACAGGTTCAAGTGCAGGCAGGAGGACAGCAGACAGACAGTCAGGATTTCAGGCTCCTAATGTTGAGGAGGAGGAGTTTTATTCTCCAGCGAGAGAAGTGTGCTCAGGGAAGAGGAAGCCCAAGTGGCTTCAGGACACCTTGAGAGATGCCACATCTGTTGATGAGCCTAAGAGGCCGGTCAAAGAGAGCAGACCACCTGAGAGGTTTTGTAGCTATATGGCAATGGCTACCAACATCCTTGACTCTGAGCCTTCTAGCTATGAGGAGGCAGCTAGCCAGCAGGTCTGGAGAGAGGCCATGCAAGAGGAGTATTCTTCTATCATGAAGAATGATGTTTGGGAGGTGGTGCCTAGGCCTGAGGGCAAATCCGTGGTTACTTCCAGATGGCTTTACAAGGTAAAGCATGCTGCAGATGGCAGCATTGAGAAATTCAAAGCGAGGTTTGTGGCTAGAGGGTTCTCCCAGGTAGAGGGAGTTGATTATGAGGAGACCTTCGCTCCCGTGGCTCGATATACTTCGATCCGCTCCATTATACCGATAGCAGCAGAGATGGGTTGGAAGATCCACCAGATGGATGTGAAGACCGCATTTCTCAATGGCTTCATACAGGAGGAGGTGTACATTGAGCAGCCACAGGGCTTTGAGGTGCATGGGAAGGAGTCCCATGTGTGCAGACTGAAGAAGGCCCTTTATGGCCTGAAGCAAGCTCCCAGAGCTCGGTACTCCAGGATAGATACTTACTTGCAGAAGATGGGTTTCACAAAGAGTGAGGCAGATCCGAACCTTTACTATATTGTGATAGGTGAGGAGCCTCTCATTCTGGTGCTGTATGTGGATGACTTAGTCATTACAGGTGCAGAGAGACTCATAGAGCACCGCAAGAGAGATCTTGCGGCGGAGTTTGAGATGAAGGACATCAGCTTGATGCATTACTTTTTGGGTTTGGAGGTGTGGCAGGAGGAGGGGCATTTCTTCCTGGGACAGGGGAAGTATATTGTGGACATCCTTGGCAGATTCCACATGGAGGATTGTAGACCCATGTCGACACCGATGATCACCAACTGGAAGAAGCTTCATGCTTCGGATTCTGAGTTGGTGGATCCCACATTGTACAGGCATCTGATTGGTTCCTTGATGTATTTGGTCAACACTAGACCAGATATCTGTTTTGCAGTCAACACGATGAGTCATTTTATGTGTGAGCCTAGGAAGGTTCACTGGGTGGCTGCAAAACACATTTTGCGGTACTTGCAGGGGACAGTGGATTATGGTCTGGACTACAGGCAGGGGGATGGAGTGAGATTGGCAGGTTACACTGATTCTGATTGGGCAGGTTGTGCTTCTGATAGGAAGAGCACTTCAGAGTGTTGTTTTGGGTTGGGTTCGGCAGTGGTGTCATGGTTCAGCCGAAAGCAGCAGTCAGTAGCATTGAGTTCAGCGGAAGCAGAGTATATGGCAGCCAGTCTAGCTAGTTGTGAGGCCATCCGGCTTCGCAAGATGTTGTTTGGCTTATTTGGTCAGCCGTTGAGACCTTCAGTGATTTACTGTGATAATCAGAGTTGCATTAAACTCATGGAGAATCTAGTATTTCATGACAGGTCAAAGCATATCGGGATCAAATATCATTTCATCAGAGACTATGTTCAGAAGGGAGCTGTGAAGCTTGAGTATATTCCCACTGATGAGCAGGTTGCAGATATTCTTACCAAAGCCTTACCATAGGGCAAGCATGTCTACTTCAGAGACAAGATGGGTGTGGTGAGGAACACCTTCCTCGGTAAGAGGGAGTGTTGAAATTTGGTTACCGGAGGACAGGTGGTTCCCTAAGGCTTTGATCTTTGGCCTAGGGAAAAGTGTCCAAAAGAATTTAATTTTTCTCCTAAAGTGACTTTATAATTTTTATAAAGTCAAATTTAATTTAAAAGTGACTTTAAGTGATAAAGTTACTAAAGTGACTTTATAAAGTTATAAAGTCAAATCTAATTTAAAAGTGACTTTAAGTGATAAAGTTACTAAAGTCTAATTTTAAAGTGACTTTAATAAAGTCAATGTAAAATTAGAAAGGAAAAGTGACTTTTGAAATAAATGACTAAGTGGGTCTTTATTAAAGTGGGGTGAATTAAAAAATAGAAAGTGAGATTTAAATGAGCATTTAATCTCAGCCCTAGATCTCAATCTATCTCAGCCATTGGATTTAGGGATTCCCCAAAAGTCACTAGGGTTAGGTTAAAGGAGGAAAAGGAGGAAAAGGTCATTCATTCTTTCATGATGCATTGAGGATGTTACAAGAGAGCAAGTGCAGATTTCTCGGGCACAAGACGAGAAGGAGGCAAGAGGCTGCACACATTCCAAGCAAGATTTCCCCCCCCCCCCCCCCAATGAAGACTGAAGATGTACCGAAAACATACAAGGCTGCTGAGTGGAGCTTTGTGCACGACAAGAAGGAAGGTCGGGATAAATAGTAGTCGTATTAAAGGAGTCGTACAAGAATTTGGAATACTTTATGACAAATGAGGGAGGTCGCATAGCAAGGTATCACCTTTGGCATGCATTTCGAGGCAGAAATCGTACAGCAGATTTTGTGGCAGCTTGCACGCATTTCCAAGCAGGCCGTACAGCAGCATTTAAGGCTGAAATTTGGCACAAAAATCGAGGAGGCCGTACAACATTTATTGCTGTTTTGATTTTCGCTGTTTGCACATTTTCCGAGGTGGTGGTTAAGCACGGAAAACGAGATAAGTTGTAAAAGTTTACTTGCTGATTTTTCTGAATATTTCTCTCACTGTAAAAAGCATTTTTCAGAAATAAGAAGGAGCTCTCAAACTGGTTTTCCCCAAGAGTTGTAGGGGGTTTTTCCAGGTCACCTTGACCAAAAATACTGAGTTATGATGTGTTGAATGACTGTTTGTTACTGCTGTTATTTTATTTCTGCATTTACAGCATTCTGAAAAATTTCCAGAATTTGTGTTTTCAAAGAAATTATTTCAGCCTTGTTAAAATGTATGGATATGGGAAAGGTATTTAACTATTTTGGAGTAATAAGGTGAAACTAAAACCTGGTGGAAACTATAATTTTCATGCATTTGTTTTGGAAAAGAATCGTCAAATTATTTATATTATGCCATGCTTGACTGAGTGTCGCTTAATTAAGAGGTATAAGCTGATTGTGTTGAAGATAAATTTTGACACCAAGATTTAAGAGCACATAGCGATGTTCACATGATGTGAAATTTGTTGCTTTGAAGGAGCAAGAGGATATGTCGTCAAGTTATGTTTCTTGCATAATGAGTTTTTAGATTTATGGTTGAATCTGAATATGTTGTGTTTGTGACAAGATGTCAAAGACCTTTCAACCAAAACGTTTGTAACCAGTCTACACCATTTTATGTGTTGACACCAAGAAGAGAAGGAGATGGTGAATGCATTCTTCCAGATGTGGAATTTGGAACCGTGGAGATAAAAGAATGGTCATTTATTTTCTTGCTTTCACTGATGTTGGAATTCATTGTTGTAGTTCGCTCAAATGGGCTTAATTTGGAAAAGTGGTTTCCAAGGAGAAGCTTGCATTGAATGCATGTTTGTGCAAAGGATGAACATGATTCTCAGTGGGAAGGCAATCAGTTAGTTTTCCAAGCACCAAGAAATCGATTTGGTACAATAAAGTGTTATATCAGTCAACAAGCAACCAACAAGTGTTGGTGTGGGTTATAAGAAAAAAGATAACATTGATTGAAGAGCCAAGCTATTTGCAAGGCAAGGCATGTCAGTGGACAAGTGGTTGTCATGGCGATTTTTCCAAGTAGAATCAAGATGATAGAACTTGGGAAACAGAATAATATTAAGCTCTCATGAGATAACCAACTTTTGTGGGTCCAAAATCATGTCAGTGGGAAGGTGTGATCAAAATTTGGAACAGGGGCAAAAATTTGCTCAAAATTCAAATTGCTCAGAATTGCACCAAACCAGAATGACAGCGACCGGCCTGTCGTCGGGAATCCAACGCAACTCGTTCGTCGAAAACCAAGTTTGAATGAAGAAGTTATGGTATGTTGATCTTCGTTCAGAACAGACAAAAATAAAAAATAAAAAATTGCGAAACAGGTACAGGCTGATGACATGGCATCCTAGTTAGCATTCAAGGAATTTGCTTCAGTTTTTGTCTAATGGGACTGTGACAAATGTCACAATTGGATTCACCAGTTTGGTTTGTGAAGGTGAAATTTTCCCAATGTCCTCCAAAGTTGAATTTGGGTTCATGATGATTTCTATGTGTTGGAATTATTTTTTATTATTAACCACCGAGAGTGCGGGTGGGGGGGAATGTTTCTCCTGTCGTTGATCTAATGACAAGTGATTACTGACGTTGATTGATGCACGAAAATTATTCGCAAAACGACAAAACATTACGTTGAGCACCAAACTTTAGAAATATAACCAAAGTTTATATAAAAATATATAAACATCAAACTTTATAATAAAATTTAAAAGCGATACTTTGATTGGCTCGCTATAGGGGTTTATATTTTTGATATTTTTCAATTGTTTTTCTTTATTCCCATTTTTTATACATTTTTTTATATATACCCTGTTTATTTTCTTTTTCTTTTCTGCTCTTATTTTATTTTATTTTATTTGTTTTCCCTCCTTTTTAAAAACTGAAAATAATTTGAAGATTGAAACAATTATTTACAACATCTCATGATTCATAAAACAGATAATCATCAATTGATCTCTATAAATTATAGACCCTAACAACTCTAACAATGAAAATTCACAAGCTAGTTTTGGAAAACCTTTAATTAAAAGTTAAAATTTATTAATTTTCTTATTCTCAAAATTTCTACAACATCTAAAGATGCACCTTGTCGAAACCTACCACTTTTAGGATATGATGATATCTTTGACCAAGACATCTTTGGATATTTTCTGTATGTTCCAAGAGTTAGTGGTTTTTTAGCAGACACTTTCATTTATTGTTATACAAGACATGCTTCTTAACAATTGGAGTTGGTTCATATTCACATTTACATGCATGTGACCACTTATTTTCAAGGGAAAGCTATGTACTTTCTCACCTTCTCTGATGTAGTTTTTAGTCAATTGTCCACAAGATCCATCTTAATTTTTTTATAGACAAATCTTGACATATTTCAGTGGATCTCCTTATTTTGACATTATGATATTGGTCTTGTTTGGACATATTATTTTCAACAACAATGTTACAGATAATGTAACAAACAGGGTTCGTACTTCGCAAAATTTTCAAAACACTTGGAACATGAAGACTTCCATTGAGGATAACAAAGATATATATATTGAATAGTGTATAAATAATTAATATGACATATGATGATTATAAATGAGGGTCTGCTTATATACCTATGCAGGTGCATCTTCATGAATGGTCATGTCCACTTAGACATGCCTCTTCATTAAATATATATGGGCTTATATTTTTGATATTTTTCAATTATTTTTCTTTATTCCCCCTTTTTATACATTTTGTTTTAGATATCCCCTATTTATTTTATTTTTCTTTTCTTCTCTTATTTTATTTTATTTATCTTCGCTCTTTTTTAATAGCTGAAAATAATTTGAAGATTGAAACAATTATTTACAATATCTCATGATTCATAAAAAATATAATCATCAATTGATCTCTATAAACTATAGGACCCTAACAACTCTAACAATGAAAATTCACAAGCTAGTTTTTGCAAACCTTTAATTAAAAGGTAAAATTTCTTAATTTCCTTATTCACAAATTTCTACAGCATCTAAAGATGCACCTTGTCGAACCCTACCACTTTTAGGATGTGATGATATCTTTGACCAAGACATCTTTGGAGATTTTCTTTATGTTCCAAGAGTTGGTGGTTTTATAGTGGATACTTTCATTTATTGTAATACAAAACATATTTCTTAACAATTTTAGTTGTTTCATATTCACATTTACATGCATGTGACCACTTATTTTCAAGGGAAAGCTACGCACTTTCTCACCTTCTTAGATGTAGTTTTTAGTCATTTTTCCACAAGATCCATCTTAACTTTTTATAGACGAATCTTAACATATTTCAGTGGATCTCCTTATTTTGACATTATGATATTGGTCTTTTTTGGACATATTATTTTCAACAACAATGTTATAGAGAATGTAACGAACAGGGTTCTTACTTCGCAAAATTTTCAAAACACTTGGAACATGAAGACTTCCATTGAGGATAAGAAACATATATTGAATAGTGTATAAATAATTAATATGACATATGATGATTACAAATGAGGGTCTGCTCATCTACCTATGCATGTGCCCCTTCATGAATGGTCATATCCACATAGACATGCCTCTTCATTAAATAACTATATATATATATATAATATTGTCTTCCTCTTCAAAAAGTTTTATCCTCAAAACTTATTGTTGACAAGATGTGTCATTTGTTTCTCTGTCTTGCAATATATTCTCAACTTTCATATTTCTCCAAGTTATCATTTTCGATGATATAAGATCATAAGATCCTCAAAGTGATAAATAAAATTGTTGAACTAAAAAAGAATCTAACCATCCTAAATCGATCTTCTATGGAATCTTACAGTTATTGAACACTTCGTTTGAATTTTTATCACAAGGTTGAATTGCACTGACATTAGTAGTCTTTGAAATATAAGTTCGTTGTTTCTGTTCTAAGTGATATTGATATATGAACTAATTGAGTTGCATGCTCCTGTGATTTGGATGTCGAAAACAAGTTCTTGTGGTTTGATTTTCCCTCATCAGGTGTGTGACAACTTCTTGATTTACTTCAAGTACTGTTGAGGTGGTTACAGAATCTTCATTTGGATTTTTCATCGTTTGAAGTGCAACGTCGAAATTTGTTTAGTTCAACTGGCTTGTCATCTTCTTTAGCTCTGATATTTACTAAATCAGTATTCGTTCATTTTTCTTCAACTTGAATTCCTACATTTGAAGATTTTTATGCTTCCTTCTCAATAAGTTGTTGTACCTTGTTTTTCAACAACTTCTTATTCTTCTTAAGCTTCTTAATTTGCGCCAATAATTTCTTGTTATGGTCCTTGAGGCGAATAACTTCATTTTTGTCCGCAATAACCTTTTTAACTTCCTTCTGCATATTTTGCTTTACCTTATGGTTTTCTTGAAATTTTACTTTTGAAATATCTTTTACGTATACTAGTTTTACTGAATTTGACTTCAATGTAACATCTTGTAGCATTATTTTTTATTTTTTAAAGAAATGTCAAAAACTTCTTTTTTGTATTTAGGATGAAAAACCCTAGTGTTTCCATCTAGGGTGAACCCAGAATTATGTCACCTTGATCACTCCATAGAGATTAGAGAGAAAATTATGATATAAATGTATGATCCCTAATGTTTAGTTGTAAATCGGTTATGTCATATCGTTGTGTTCTAGAGGTCAATTTTTTTTATTATATTTGACTCAAGAATCACCAATTCGTCAGCTAGTTTAGGGCTTAAATAATTTTTATCTTCGGCAAGCGAAATAAATAATAACATCTTTTCGTGCAAGAGTCCCTTTAAATAGCATTGAAGCATAGTTATATGAAGTTTCTGGAAATCTTCATTCCTCTTATATTTTCAAATTATAATCTATTTTTTTGTCTTCAGTGATTGACTCCAATTAGAATTCCATTTCGTACACTTTAACTAAAGATTTTATATTTTCATATAAGACTCACTTCCTCAAAATATAATAAAGTCCTTTTACAAATCTCCTTATAACTCTAGATGTAACCTTTTATAAACTTTAAAATTTAATATATATTAACTTTTTAAATAATCTACTTAATAATTCCCCAATCTATTCAATATATTCCCCTATATTTTCATACAAGACTCACTTCCTCAAAATATAATAAAGTCCCTTTACAAATCTCCTTATAACTCTATATGTAACCTTTTAGAAACTTTAAAATTTAATATATGTTAACTTTTTAAACAATTGTAATTTTTGTTTTTGTTTTTTTTTCTAATATAACATTTTTTTTTTTTTTTCACTTCTATTTTTCCCTTTTAAATTTATAAAATTCTTTCTAACGATATTTCATATAATTCCTTCTAACTATATTTCTTTCCCCATAATAGTTTTATGTATATCGTTTGTTATAAGAAGTTCCCTGTTTATGTATATTCTTTCCTTTTTTTTAAAGTAACTAGCAATCACACAATATTTTTATATCCATGTTGATTTCTTATAATGACATCTAATTCCACACAACGATGATTAATTTGGTCAATAGAAAGGTGTGATGCTTGAGATTTTGGTGGCACCCTCCAAAGCATCGATTCAATTAGATCCCTTAAAAGATTTTAGGTCAATTGATCGGACAGATTGAAATGGTGGTGACAGAAGGCCGCGGTAGGGAACAATGGAGGCAACAGGCAGATTCCTGACAACAGTTGCAGTTGCTAAATCCATCAGAAGATAATGTGATAGGAGCGGTCTCTATTTGAGGCAGTTGTGGTTGGAGGCATGGTGATGGATATTGGTCATGGTCGATGCTATGGGAAGCAACGGTTTGGACTGTTATGAGAGATAATAGTGGGCTACAACCGTGGCTATGCTTTTCTTTTCTTCTTTCTTTTTTTAATTGTGCCTCTTTTAAAAATTATATTTTTATATAAAAAAAAAAAAAAAAATTAATCCTTTTTTTTCTATATAAACTATTTTTATTTTGACTTTTTATTTTATTTTATTTTTTAGCTCTATTTTTTACTTCTTCTCTTTTTTAATAACACATATTTTTAATATTTTTTTTTTTTATAATTTTTTTAACATATATGTATATATATATATATTATTTTATTTTATTTTAAATATTTTTTTTTCTTTTTTTAATGGCTAAGGGCCTGAAGTATAATGGAAAACTTCCAAAACTGTGTAGCAAAATGTTTTGATCACAATGACAGCGAAGTTGACGGAGAGTTGATGGCCAAAGGCCGGATCAGACTGACTCTATCCAGCGATTGAGCAGCTGAAGAGTCAAACATCGCTCATACCAATGTAACGAACATGGTTCATACTTTGTAATAATCTTCAAAACACTTGGACACGAAGAATTCTATTGAAGATAAAAATATATATATATTGAAGTGTATAAAGAATTAATATGAAATATGATTATTACAAATGAGGGTCCACTTATATACCTAAGCAAGTGCCCTTTAATGAATCATGTCCTCTAGACATGCCTCTTCATTAACCAAGAGTTGTCCTCTAATGTTCTATGGTGATTTCCCTCTGAAGGCATGCTTGTTGGTTTCCTCTACTGCACACTAATGCATGTTTATATTTTGCTTTATTATTAGTTCATCTTATCTTTGCACAAATTTGGAGTTCTATTTAGGTTTTGTTGGTTGGTTTCATTCAATCTCTCTCGCTTATGGATCTCAACAGAGAAAAACCTTGTGATAGTCATTTTATTTCATTCACATTTCAGAAATGTTTGAATATAATTATTTCTTATGACACCAATGTTATAGATATAAGAAACCAAAGTAACTCCAGATGCTTGCAGCTATGCTCACATTTGTCTCCAACTAACATTGATCAACAAGTTCAAAGCATTATAAAGGTGAAACTAGAGACACCTGCTTGCAAATGCTCTGGCATTCAAGTACATCCATATGTCCAAGTTTATTGTAATGCTGGACTCGACTCATTTGTGTTGGAATATGTAATTCCTACTTGTCTTCAGTTATGAATTTCTATGTATAGAGTCTGTTCCTATTCCATATGAGTTAGCTAAATCTAAGTTCTTAGTTTGGTGTGTGGTTGAGATATTCTCTCAACCACATTATTGTGAATCCAAGATAGTTTCCTTATCTTGAGACAATACTTCATGTATATATGTAACTCTATTTGAATAACATAATGTAGTGTGCATGCTTAGATTTTAAGTGGGTATGGGAGCCCGTATGGGCTTGGGCCTTGGCCCCTCTTGGGCCGACGAAAATAAATGAGTGTGTTTGTATTATATTTGTTTGTCCATGGGGAGTTGTGAGAGTGGTGAGTGATCTGCTAGACGGAGTGTAGTGCGGAACGACATTGCAGAAATGAGAGTTGTTGCGTGTTCTCCTGATTGCTGTAAATATCCCAAAGGTTCGATCTGTTGTGGAAATTTGATATTAAATTCCATGAATTTACTTGGGGGCTCGTCCGTCATGTTACTCCTCCTGGCCTTCGATGGCTTCTTCGTTGTCACCGTCCTTGTTCGTGGCGGCCTAAACCTAGCGCGTACTGGAACAAGCGCGGCTACAACCACCCCACCTCTGCGCGCTGCTGGCGAATTCGGGTCATGGAAAGTGACCTGACTTGGCAAATGGAACAAATGTCAGTAGAGAGAACGAAGGGCGACATGGTGATTTTCCCCGTCTGTCTCCGCTGGATTGATTTGTAGGAATGCATCCATCTATATAAGAGAAGCGAACAAAGATCTTCAAGTGGGGCTATCGCCAAGAGGCTGAAGGTAGAATTCGGATTGCATGAAGAGCTTCATTGTGCTTTTGGGATGATCTAAAAACGTGTGAACTTATTATTTCAAATACAAAGATATACTGTTGGGGCATTCACTGGTTAATATTTCACCTTTCAAAGAAAAGATGGAACCAAAGGCTACCTAGCCCACAAACAGACTCTACCTAAAGAAATAATCAATAAACATTAATGATCTGGTTATGAAAGTATTTGATGCTAGTTCAAAGTATTCATTAACCATAAACAAATGTGTGCAAGCTTTAAAATGTGTTTTACAATTGGAACAAGGTGACTTTGAGGAGTTTATGTGTTTTTTTACATGTAAGAAGCTTGTTTCATTTTACTGTTTAACATATGTAATTCTGAAAATAAGCAGCAATAAACACATCATATAACTCAGCATATTATGAGGCAGTTCACCCCTCCTGGGCTACATCTGCTGGGTCCAAGGCTCCCAAATGGGCATGTCCTTGCTCTTATTATGCTCTTAATTTGCTTATACAAGGTGTATAAAGCCTAAACATGCGAAATTAGCTGCATAAATGGATTCGGAGTGTTGAAAATAATAAGAATCGACTATAGTTTCACCTTAAACAGATAACCATAGCTTAACACAGCTCTCCAATCCCCAAGCCCTGGTGGCTCTTTAAGCTTCCACGTTGATCAAACACCTGAAGAAATGCCATGATGGCTCTGCAACCTGCGCCAGTGGCTCTGTAATACTCCAAAATCCCCAAAACAAAAAAAAAATCGTTTCAAATGGACTCTCCTAGCCAAAGTTATGTCCAACTGAAGTTTTTGCCCAATGTTAGGCAAAAATCCCACTAATTGTGGGTTAACTGCGGATAGCTCCACTAATTTTGGCACTGGTGCCATTTTTGGGCCGACGACTCCAAAATAGGCGAAATCGTTTACTGTTAGCATTTACTGTTTTAAGACGTGGCCACATGTAGTCTTATCCGCAGTATTTAACGTTTTTGTAACCGCTGGAGTTAAGCCTTGGGTTCTGGTCAATGCTTCGTGGTCTTATGGAATGCGAGGGGGCTAGCCCGAAGCCCCTCCCAAACTTCCGCTCCGCTCCGTATTCCAGCGCGTGACATCCACTTTATTTGCCATATAACCTTAGAAGAGTGGGTTTTTAAACCGTTTTCATAATTCGAATTTTATTAATATATGTGTTGTTTAATAATTAAATTTTAATAAGGTTTAATTTAATTTTTTTTAAATTAATTAAAACATATAATTAATAATATAATATATGATTAATAAAAACCATATAAAATATTAATAACTATATAATTTAATTAATTAATTAAACCTTAATAAAAAATTAAAGATTTTCCCAACACAGAAAATTAAAAAATTCCCTTTCAAAATTGAAGGTTATTGGGCGATTTCAAAAGGCAATATCTTCTTCATACGGTAACGGATTTGAGTGCCATTCGTGGCTACAGGATCGTTTTGACGAGATCTTTCCTGCCATTCTGGTTTGAACCAATTCTGAGAAAATAAATTTTTGAGCATTTTTCCAAGTAGGACATGATCGCCTGATCATGGGACCAAGGCAAACGCGAGAATCACAATTTAACTCTTTGGTTTTCCTATACATTGTTCGATGAGGGCAGAACGAATGGTTTCGGTACTATTGGGCTTTGGGGCACCTGCAAAACTTATCAGATGGGGTCTCTGGCTTGTGCGGATCTGCCATTGCCAAATATCTTCATCATAACAAGGATGGAAGAAAGCGGGATGGCATTTTTTTTTTTTGTTTAATTAAAGAATCGGATTCAAGCGATAAGGAGGCATGCCCAATTACAATGGGTGTTCAGGGAAGTATGTGAGGGGAGACATCGGAAATGAGGCGCGATATGTGTGCTTTTGGGCATTGATATGTGCAATCTGCAAACTTAATGTGTTCCTGTAGCTAGTGGAGCACATAAATTCTGTTGTTTGTTTGAAAGCATGATTGTTTGTGTATGTTTGGATAAATGAAATATTTCATGATGAAAGTATTTTGGAACTAAAATTAATATACATATTGAGATAAGTCACCTCAATATTAAGTTATTTTTGTTAGAATTGACTACTCTAACAAATGACAGGTTAAGGATGGAGTTCCAAGATTTAACTAATAAAGACAAAGATGCCCAAGATGTGAACATTTCAAAATATGATGAAAAGGATCAGCAGCAACATTTAAAGGATGATGGACAATCGAGTTTGTGTGAGTTTGTGGAATAGACTCTTGATGGTCATATGCATTTATTAGTAAGCATATCTAGGATCTTTTTGTAGTGGTCTTTGTAAAGTATACACCTGGTAAATCCAAAAATTGGAGTTGTGTTACAAGCCTTGTAAGGCATGTGTATCCCCATGAAGTTCGTGGGAATCTAAAAACCACTTTGTAATTATAGGTTTGTGGTTAGCCGGAAACCATTTTGCAGTGTCGGTTTGTGGTAAGCCAGAAACCACGTGTAAGAGTGAAGTGGATTGAAAACAAGTCTGTGCCAATGTTTTCCCACTGATGAAAGAGAGATCTGAGACAGATCTACTGTTGGTAAAAGTTTGTCGATGAAGGAAGAGATCTGAGATAGATCTATTGCCAGTAAAAATTTAACGATGAAGGAAAAGATCTAAGACAGATCTATTGTCGGTGAAAGTTCACCGATGAAGGAAGAGCATGGTTACAAGTAATCCGATAAAACCCACGTTGGAGGGGGATTTGAAAATACAGGGACATGTGTGCAGTGATAATGGTTGACAGAACCATGTATGCGAAGGACATCCTACGAGATTGACGATTGCAGCGGTTGGCACCCATGCATTTTGGTGGATGTTGCTCCTTTATATGGATGTCGACATATCCTTTTGTTATGTTTGACTACAACTAGATTTTGTGAAGTGATATCGAGACAAGTAGTCATTAAGGGGGTGTGTTGGACTATGTAATTCCTACATGTCTTCAGTTCTGACTTTCTATGTATAGAGTCTGTTCCTATTCCATAGGAGTTAGCTAAATCTAAGTTCCTAGTTTGGTGTGTGGTTGAGATATTCTCTAAACCACCTTATTGTGCGTCCAAGATAATTTCCCTATAATTTCCAAACAAGAATTTATAGCTCTCAAAAACTTTATATCAAAATCTTAATATTGTAGTCTTGAAAGCAGACAAAGGTGGAGTTATTGTCATCATGAACTCGATAGATTATGACAATAAGATGCTAGACCACCTCAATAACTCAGGTTGTTACATTAAATTATAAAAGAACCCTATAAAAAGAATCTCCAAAAATGTTCAGAACCTTCTTAAATCTTGCGACATACCCAACATCAAAAACCTCATAGAAAATAACCCCCTCACCCCCCGCATCTATGGAGCCCCCAAGATACGTAAGGATGGTATCCCCTTAAGACCCATTGTCAACACCATTGGGGGTCCTACTTACCATCTTGTTAAACACCTCGCCAATAAACTCAAACCCCTAGTTGGTAACACCAATTCCTTTGTCAAAGATTCTTCTCACTTCATTAATGATATCAAACAACTACACCTAGATAAAGATGACATCCTTGTGAGCTTTGATGTGAAATCTCTTTACACCAACATTCCCATTGATGAAGCCATGAAAGTGGTTCACAAGATCGTTGATCGGAAAACAACAAGCTTAATTGAAATTTGTCTCAAATCAACCTTTTTCAATTTCAAAGGTGAAATTTATGAACAAACTTGTGGTGTTGCTATGGGTTCCCCTTTATCCCCTATCATTGCCAATCTCTTCATGGAAGACTTTGAAAACAAAGCTATTAAATCCGCTCCTCTTAAACCAAAACTTTGGAAAAGATACGTGGATGATACCTTTATTATCTGGCCACATGGTAAAGAAAATTTGGACAATTTCTTAAAACACTTGAATAACATCTCTGATTCTATCAAGTTTACCATGGAGATAGAAGAAAATAACAATATTCCTTTTCTTGACATTCTCATCACCAGAAACCAGGATGGCTCTATTTCACACCAAGTCTATCGAAAGAAAACCCACACTGAACAATACCTGCATGCCAACTCCCATCATCATCTGACTCAGAAACTTTGGGTTCTCAACACATTGGCAACTAGAGTTGTGCGCATATCAGATCGAGATCACTTCGAACCGGAGAAAAACCATCTCATGAGAGTTTTTGAGAACAATGAGTATAAGAGAAACCAAATAATCAAAGCCTTCAACAATGCTGAAAATATACTAAAAACAAGTCAAAAATGGACGATATAATGGGCAAGGTCCACTTACCCTACGTAGCAGGCATCACAGACAAAATATCTCATATTCTAAGAAAAAACAACATCAAAACTTCTTTTAAACCATTAAACACCATTAATAATTATCTCAAATCAGTCAAAGATCTGATTAATCCTAGATGCCACAAAGGGGTTTACTTAATTCCGTGTTCATGTGGCAAATCATACATTAGGGAGACTGGGTGATCCATCTTAACTAGAATTCAAGAACATGCTGCGGACATCAAACATAACTGCCTCAAAACATCAGCTTTAGCTGAACATTCCGACAAAACCAATCATCACATCTGTATTGAAAATTCCCGAGTTTTGGCTAAAATTGATTACTATTTCCACAGGAAATTTAGAGAAGCCATTGAAATTAAGAAGCACCCTGATAACCTCAACCGTGATGATGGATGGAAAATTAGTGATAATTGGATTCCAACCTTAATAAACATTCGCCCCAATACCTAATTATGTCCCTTCCCGGTCTTTCATCTCTCTCCCTATCCCTGTTTCGCCTCACACCCTTCTTCCTCCCCTGCCCCCCTCCCCCCTTTTTGTTTTTCCCTTCCCCCGTCGTTTTCATCATTTTTCCAATATCACTCCCTCCCCTGTGCTTGGAACTCCGTTAACTCTTCCTTCTCACATTCATCTTAATTGGATATTACCTTCACCCTCCTAATTCTTTAATTTTCTCTTAACCTAAGCCTAAAAATTAAGTTAAAGTTTTATTCATAAATAAATACTCATATAGCAATTTAATAATTACAGAAATAAAACTCAAATTAAACTACAAAAAAAAAAAACTCTATAATTTTTATAATTAATACTTTTAATAATCATATATGTCTTAGTTAACATCCTAGTAATGATTTGTAAATCATTATTATTAACTTAGAAATTAATTAAAATTAAAAATTAATTAAAATAAAATATTTAATTGGAATTGGAATTACATTATCAACTTTGAAAAATAATAATAATAATAATTAATTAATTAATTAATTAAATGGATTAAAATTAAAAAACAATTTATGTTAGTCTCCCTTGTCTCCACACTCATCTTCCATCACTATTTATACCTCGAATGTGAGATCAGTTCTTACCCATGGATCTTTTCTTGATGATAAACCTCATTGGCTGGTTCGAAACGTCGAAATCAACAAGAATGGATGCGATTAAACCGAAAAACTTCTCTGCACAAAATATTCATCGCAGAAGCCTCAAATCTATAATAATTTACCTATCTTGAAACAATACTTCATGTATATATATAACTCTATTTGATTAATAAAATGTAGTGTGCATGCTCAAATTTAAAGTGTTTGACATTTTGTTAGATGTTGCAATGGACATATACAAGAAATCCCACAGAGAAAATGCTCACCTTAAAGTTTCATACATTTTAATGCACATGTAAAATCTTCTTTCAATGAGAACACTTGGTATAGTCATCGATTTCAAAATACTAAGAAAGACAAGCTTCCTGTATGCATGCAAAAACAATATAATCCCAAAGGAAATAACCTTCCCACAAACTAATAAAAGTAATGTTTGAATAAACAAATACGTGTTTCAAGTTTCAAATAATTCAAATTGAATAGCAACGAACTTGAACACCTCGTTTGTAAAGTGTTGTGCTGTGTATATATATATATATTTCATCTTGGGTTGGGTTTTGGATACTCCATTTGTTTTTTATCAGTAAATTATATAAGGTAGTCAAATCGCAGGATCTTGAACACCCTTTGGGAATCTCTTCTTCCAATTGCCCACTTTTAAAATTAACGCGAAATAGAATAAAAAGGTTGTTAGGTCTGTTGCTGTACGAAGATTGTCGGCAGCCATAGATGCCGACTGCTCAATTTTCCATGTAGCTGCCTACTAATGGAGCAGATGAGTTCTCAACAAGGTTCTCAAAGACATTACAAATATATGTCCCACCATGTCTTAAGGCCATATCTAGCAGAAGGTTGGCTGTAAACCTAATCATGAATAAAATATTATTAAGGTTAATACCATAATCTAAGGGCTTGCCTTTATAAATGGGTGGTATGAGCACCTTTCAACAACGATGCATTAGCGATACATTTAAATCTCAAATTAGTCCTGATGCTCTCCAATTCAACTGTTGGAAATAAGTAACTATCTGAATGATTCTAATTTTACCTGGTGAAGGTTCAGATTCCTGTAACTCGTTACTAAATATATAGAGAGAGCTGGAAATATGCATCTCTTTTACTAACTTGGAATGGAGTTTAAGGAAGAGGATAGCAATTCAAATCCCTTTAATTGATCGTTTCTATCAAGTGGTGAATCGTTTATTCTCTCTAGCATACCCATTTTTAACAGTAATGTCATTGACTTGAACTTAAATATGTATCAGAATCATTTGCTTGGATTTCAATGATTTTGTTGAACTTGTTTATTTTCCCAAAAAATAATTATGAAGCTCCACGTTATAAATGTGCTGAAAAGTAATACAATCATCTCCCCGCTCTGCCCATTTTCAAATATTAGCATAGGAGTAAACTATACAGACTTCTTAGCTGAATACATTCTCACAGAACTGCTTTAAGCTCACCCAATGATCTGAGGAATAGGTGCCATTTACAATCCAAATTTCCTCATCTTAAAGAAACAGATTACAACCCATTGTATTAATTGATTAAAAGGTACTTTACAAGTAAATGAGATTGGCATTTTACAAAGACACTTGCATGGAGTTCCACCTTCTAAATGACGCAGAATTCGTAGATTTGGAAATGACTTTCAGCACACCAAGTTACAGTAATTACAGGAGACCAGAGCAACCTACACAAACAAAATCAAAATGAATGAGGAAAAATGCAAAAGGAAAAAGATCTTACCATCGAATGCAGGGACTAGTTCTGATGCAAAATATCCACAATAAACACTGCTCCCTTTTTATGAAAAATAATCGATTATGGTATAATTTAAAAGACTATGGTAACCAACAAATAGCCTATTATGTTGCAAAGTAATATTGATGAATATTATGCAAAAATATATCCCAGAACTGGCTATTACAAGACCAATTGTAGACTACTTCCACGATCTTTCATTACAAAACTTGAAGTGCACCTCTGTTAGTATAAAATATCTATGGGGAGAACTAAATTAACTCATTGTTCCATGCTGTAATTTTGTTCCATTAATTAATATATGGTGCATTTAAAAGAAAAGAAACACGGAAGCACACCAAATATATAGACAAAACATTTCCTCAATGTTTGTTTCCTTAGAGCATGATCTCAGTGCTCAAAACAATGCCAAAAACTATCACATCTGGCATCAAGAAGCACCTTTCATATACACAAAGATGTGCCCACGAAAAAAAGGCTGAGTGAATGACTCAACAAGGCTGTAATTATAAGAGTTTTACTCAACTCACCAAAAGCTTGGTGAGGCATTGTTCAAAATTAGGTTTTTATTTCCTTTTTTGGCATTTATAAGTTATGGTGATGAGGTTTTTCAGACACACGAGTTTGACTCAATGGGTAGCCAAAAACCACAACTCACTGTCTGACTTGCTGCTGGTGAGTTTGACTCACCAAAAGGGAGATCGGAGACTGCTCATCTTATCAACATAACCAAGAAAAATTTGCCTCAGGAGTACTCTATTTTTTCAACCATGGTACTTATATTCAAACAAACACATGCTTTTTGAGATTAAGTCTAAAAGCTCAAACGTTATCCAAGTGAAACTCAAGATGGGGCCACTATCACCTCAACAATCCTCTTCTCACTTCAGGCCAACTCTCCTCTGGCTCAAGGGGAGCTTCCCTACGTTAAGATTGCTATGCTTTAAGGCAATGAAGCCCAAGGTGATATGAAGAGTAAATCCAGCAAAATGGTTTTGAAAGAGTTTCAGAATATGAAGCTCAATATGAGGACTGGAAGCTATTGTCTTTTCATTGGGCATATGGGGTCAACGAGGTCTCCCTAGATAAGGTACAAATGGACTAAGGGTGATGATTAGGGTTTTCCATCACTAACCCTAGCAGTTCCTCCTATTACCTTTTACAAACACCAAAATGACTTCAAGGGAAAATTTTACGCTACAACTTTTCATAGGGTTTACCAGATATGATCTTTATCCAAAAACAATACAAAGGGAATGCACCCTCACCACTAGATACTACTCCTTTTGATGAGTTATTGGCTAAATGTATCTTGGAAGAATCTAGGATAAAGGCAAAGGATGACAGTGAATCAAATGAAAAGTCTCAAGCCTTTATTGCAAGATACAAGAAGAAGAACAAAGGGAAGTTTGGAAAGTCCAAAGGAAAGCCAGACATGTCCAAGATTCAATGCTTTGCATGCAATGAGTATGGACACTTTAAGATTTAGAGGGATTGTCCAAACAAGAAGAACAACAAAAGAAAGGAAAGAGTGAAGCTCACATAGCTGAAGAAAAGGGAGAACTTGAGAAGAAGACAAAAGGAGAGGATCCCAAAGATGTTTACTATTAAAGGAAGCTCCATCTCTATCGGGTTCTTTATGAAATTTGTCTTTCTTTCATTAAGTAGAAAGAAGAGTAGCATGCATTATTGCATTCTCTAGAAGAATCTCGGTTGGTGTAAAAGCATGGCATCATAAAAAGAAGCATATGATAGTAGAATTAGAGTCTACATAATCAAGTTGCTTTGAAAAAGATTATCTAGCTTAAAAGAATGACAAGATTGACCATATTGCACATTATAGTTCATCCAAGCATTTTGTAATGTTAGAGGTAGTCATTTTGCGAAAGAGGGATCATCAAAATCCTATAAGAAATATCATTTTGGAAGGTTCTTGGAAGAAGCATTATGGCTGGTATATATTCCATCTAATATGGTGTTATGTGACCAGCTCACAAAATAGAAGAAAAGATAGATCAACAACTTAAAAATTATCCTCTTCGAGGGGGGAACCTCCTTTATATACATAAATGAACAATTCTTGGATGATTCAAATGACAAAACCTCATTTCTATATATAGGAGTCTAAGGGGTCACAATATAATCAAAGCCGACATAACAATAATAATATAAGGGCACAACAATAACAATAAGAGGGTTACACTAACAATAAAAATAAGGGAATACACTAGTATTATAGGGACCTAACATGCCCCTCTCTTTCAAAAAAGTGTTGTCCTCAACGCTTGAGTAGTTCTAGATGCTTATGTATAAAATTATCATCCTCCCATTTGGAATCTTCAGTGGGTAAGTTCTTCCACTTGATGAGATACTCTGAAATTGATTGATTTCATAGCTGTCGAGTTCTTGTTTTCGTGACTACTTTAGGTTCTAATATGATTTATCATTCCTCGTCAAGTTCTGGCAATATTGATTGAACTGAGAGCTTGTCACCTATAACCTTCTTTAAGCATGAAACATAGAAAACTAGGTGCACTCGAGAAGATGCAGGAAGCTCCAATTTGTATGCCATAGTACCAATATTTTACAACACCTTGTAAGGACCAAAATACTTTGGTGATAATTTATTATCCTTCTTAGCTTGCTTGAGGGACATTTGCTTGTATGGTTGTAGCCGTAAAAATACCCAGTCGCCTACATCCAAACTTATTTCGCTGCGATGTTGATCTGCCTGTTGTTTCATTTGATTTTGTGCCAAAGTGAGGTTATCCTTTAAGAGTTCGAGAACTTGTTGTTCATGCTCGATGTGATCTTCCACTGCTTGAACCTTAGAATTTTCTCTTAAAGATGATGTGATGGACGGTGGATGATATCCATAAAGTGTCATAGATGGGGTCATTTTTGCTATAGTATGGAAGGAAGTGTTGTACCACTGTTCAGCCAGAGGTAACCACTTAACCCATTGTGCATGTTTATCAGATACAAAGCAACAAAGATATCCTTCCAAACATTTGTTCATTGTCTCAGTTTTCCCATCAAATTGAAGATGATAAGATGAGCTATGAGTTAATTGAGTACTCAGACAAGAAAATAATTTTGTCCAAAAATTTCCAGTGAAAATGGAATCTCTATCGCTTACAATAATCTTTGGGTTTGCATGTAGCTTTTGAATTGCTTCCATAAATGCATTAGCAATTGTACTGGCTTTAAATGGATGAGATAATGCACAAAAGTGTGCATACTTGGTAAGCCTATCAACTACCACCATGATGACACTCTTTCCTTCGGAATTGGTTAAACCTGTGATAAAATCCATTGAAACCTCCTCCCAACGTTAACTAGTAATGGATAAGGGTTGTAACAAACTCAGGGTCTTAATTGTCTCAACTTTAATTTGTTGGAAAACCAAGCATTCTGCCACAAACTTTTGAATATCAGATTTAAGGCCATCCCAAAAAAAATCTTTCTTAACCCTGTGGTAAGTTTGTAAAAATCCTGAGTGCCCTTCTAAGAAAGAGGTGTGCAATTCCAGAAGAATATTTTGTTTGAGTTGGGAATTCTTACAAAGGTATAAGCGATCTTTGTACCATAAGGAATAATTTTTCTAGCTAAATGTATCAGATGCACTAGGATCTTGCTGCAACTTTTGAATGAGTTCCCACACTTCTTCGTCATTCTTCCATTCATCCCTTGCTTCAATTATCCAATCTAGTTGGATAATAGAAATGGCACAAAGAAATGCTTCCACATCCTCATCCTTTCTTGAGAATGCATTTGCAACAACATTTTGCTTCCCCTTTTTGTAGATGATTTCAAAGTCATAACCAAACATCTCTGTGACCCCTTTTTGCTACTCTTCTGAAGATAATCTTTGTTCTAAAAAGTATTTAAGGCTATCATGATTCGTTTTTACCATGAAGTGTTTTCCCATTAGGTACAGTCACCATTGCTTAAGTGCATGTAGTATTGCTAACATTTCCTTCTCATTAATAGGTTTGTGTAAATACTTTCCTTTGATTGGACGACTTTCAAAAGCAATGGGTCTTCCTTGCATTAAAAAAACACCAAATCCATTTCTTGAGGCATCAAATTCCACAATAAAGGTTTTTGTGAATTCTAGCATAGCTAAGACTGGTGCTTGGCACATTGCCTCTTTAAGATGTTAAAAGGCCTTTGAGGCTTCTGGAATCCAAGAAAATGCATCTTTCTTCAGTAATGTTCTTAGATGTGTTGCTATTCTCTCATAATTCTTAACAAACTTGCGATAATACCCTGTCAACCTGAGAAATCCTCGAATATGCTTTATGGTTGTGGGGATTTTCCATTCCTTAATGGCTTTAATTTTGTTAGGGTATGCCTTAACACCCTCATGAGTTACAATATGATGCAGATATTCCACCTCATGTACTCCAAAGAAACATTTGAAGTTTTTTGCATTTAATTGTTTCTCCTCCAACAGTTTGAACACCTTGTCAACATGTTGAACATGAACTTTCCAAGACTTGTTGTAGATTAGTATATCATCAAAAAACACTAACACAAATTTTGTAAAGAAGGGTTTGAAAATGGAATTCATCAAACCTTGAAATGTAGAAGGTGCATTGGTAAGGCCAAAAGGCATGACCAAAAATTCATAATGACCCTCGTGAGTTCTAAATGTTGTTTTCAGAATGTCTTAAGGAGAGCTCACAAAACAGAAGAAAAAAAAAAATCAACGACTTAAAATTTAAAAATTATCCTCTTCGAGAGAAAAACCTCCTTTACATTACATAAATGAACAATTCTTGGATGATTCAAATGACAAAACCTCATTCTATATATAGGAGTCTAAGGGGTCACAATATAATCAAAGCCGACATAAAAATAATAACGTAAGGGCACAACAATAATAATAGTGGGCTTCTATAGGGCACAATAATAACAATATGGGGACTACATGGGTACAACAATAACAATAAGGGGGCTACACTAACAATAACAATAAGGGAATACACTAGTATTATAGGGACCTAACATATGGAAACAATACTCTTGAAGGATGAAGGAATGCAGATGGTCAAGTTGCAATATGAAAGGCATAATGAAAGTCTTTCTTGGGAAAAGAAACCTATCTTCGACAGGTATAAGAAGCAAGCTTGTTCAAGAAAGGATGGCTAGATGGTTGTATGAAGCAAAGGTATGCATATTTTAACTCTTTTCTAGGGTAGGGTTCATATCTACAAGAATCTTGAAAAAAGAGTTGGTCATAAAAGTGTGCTAGGTAAGTCTTCCATGTGATTACACGATACTTGAAGGAAGAAGTTTAATATGCTTCGAAATGGCTAAAAGATCAAGGCTCTTCCACAAGGTAACATGACATAAACACAATGATATTGATCAACATTAAGTATAATCTCCAGAAGAAAGAAAAGGGACTTAATGATGATAACTCCAAGGAAGATATTGTAGCTTGATAATCAAGTTCGATCTATGGGCACCTTGATTAAAAATGAATGCATGGAAAAATATTCTTGTACAATATGGAGATGGATCATGCGAAAGGATGTTGATCTCAAAGGATTCAAGTAAGCATATACTTTGACGAAAGAGCCATCATGATAAGGTAAGTTTGATATCAATATTTTGGTATTGGTTATCTAGTTGACATATTGTTTTGCTACCTAGAAGGATAATGACAGTTGAGGAAAGTTCAACTGTTGGTGTTGAAATTGATTCAAGGAACATATGGGTTGAGTGAATGGTTTTGGTAATCCTTAAAGGATTATGTAGTCAAGATGTTTATATCATTATCTTGGGATTGACAGGTAACAGTATAAAAAGATAACCTAATGTTCATGTTTCGATAACAATGAATATCACCTTCATGTTTAGAGGGAGCTATGATAGGCTTAATTTAATGCCTTCATTGATGATCACTAGAGGAAAGTGATGTGTAAGATTGATGGTTTGAACCATATCACAAGACTAAAGGAAGATGATGGCTCATTAATATCTAGGAAGGTAGAAGCTCAATATGGTGAGATGCAAAGGAAAGGATGAGCCATGCAGTTACTACTTAAAGACCACCATGAAAAACTAGTAGTTGATGTATCTACAAACACAAGCTAAAGGGCTTCTGGTTATGACTTCCTAATCAAAACGAAGTAAGGAATCCCCTCTATATTTTAAGAGGGAGTAAAGAAGTCTCCTTAAATACTTGAAAAAGGATCAAGGATCAATTCCTCAATCAAGAAGGAATGAGGTTCTCCTCTCTAGTTGAGAGGGAATGATGATGGACATCACATTTGTATTCTCTTCTTCATGTCTCATGCACTAGGCCAAGACTAACAGGCGTGCGTCTAAGTGAAGGCCATGAAGGGAGAATGGAGAATGGAGGACTGGATAAGCATTTTAGATTAATAATCCTTGAGGAGAAAGAATCCAAGATAGGAAGTATTCTTGTTGATCGATACTCTTTGAGGATTGGACAGGTATCCAAAACAAGAGTCATCGAAGAGGATCGATACTCTGTGAGGATTGGGAATTCAAGATAAGAATAGTCCTAAAAAGACATACCTAGTGAACATTTGGATCCGGTATGTATCTTGAAGAGGTAGTGTGGTATCTCACGTAAAGCCTCCCAACACTATGCTCTAATATAAGAAGAGCTTGTCAAGTTAAGCACTTACTATGGTGACAATGTTGGTCAAAATGTTGATGCTTAAAGATAGCTTACCAATCTGACTATTCTTATGAGATCTCTTTAGTTTGAGAATATTCCTGTACCAAGTGTACAATTATGAATACCTCCCTATTTAAGAGGAAGTGTTGGAAAATGTAACGAATTTCGGTCTTCATAATTGTCAAGGTACTCATCTATATCTTATGTTACAAGAAAAATAAGAAAGAAATGTTGGAAATACTGAGAGAGCGTGAATCAGTTTTTCTTAGCAATTACCAATCTTTAATCTTTTTCAAAGCATTAGTTAATCTTCATTTACTATTATTGTTCTTTTTCAAATGATCATAAACAATAATCTATAGTAGACAACACCATACAACAATGTAGAAATAAAACAAAGGACACAGATATTTTTAGGTGGAAAACCCCCTCCGGGTCAAAAACAACCGAATGCTTCTCTAGTAATTGTCTTCTTCTCTCTTTAAAATAAATATTAATTACATCAAGATTTCAGCTACAACTGAGGGATGTGTCAACCCCCTAATACTTAGGCCACAACCTGTAGGACGCTACTAAACCCTAATATTTTTTTGCAACCAGAAAGATGCCCCAATGCCATATAGATCAAGACACAACCTGATGAGTGCCCCAACACTCCGTTTACTAGCTGTTGTTGGAAAGGATGCTTCGCTGCCCTATAAGTTTATCAGCCACAACTAAATGGACGCCACAACGCCATGTGCAAGCCACAACTTGCCCTAGTACCACCCTGTCACCCTGAAGTGTTCACAGGCCACAACCTGAAGGTTATTCTAGATGGATGATGGAAGACTACCAATTGTTAATCTAGATTGTTATTGATGGAAATATGGCAATAGGATGCTAGATGGATGATGGAAGACTACTTGAAGCCATGATGCTTCATATGATTAATAACATATCACTCTGACATGGTGAATTGATGACATTATAACCCTATGTTGGAGAAGGCAAAAATCAAACCATAAAGAAGCCCAACTCTCGAAGGCATTCTACCCTACCTCCATTTCTGCACCAATAAATGACCAGCCACATTAAAAAATACTTTTCACTACCTTAGAGGAAGAATTTCTCTATGAGACCTTCACCATCCTCTAGAGCATATTTTTAGCTTTCTAATGAGCTATCACTTGGCCCGAAACTCCAAGTATTCTGAGAAATATGAATTTTTCAAGTTAAGGAAATCTGTCTGGACACTAAGCCGACCTAAACCTCTTCTCAAGTCGGTTTGCCCTAAGAAGACATGTCCTTTCGTTTAAGCACAAGAATGAACCGTATAAATAGAGTGTTGAACCTTCACTTTTGATCATCAGTTCAATCAACACTTAGAAGACAACGAACTACAGGTTCACATCTCATGAACCTTCAGGAAGAAGAACACAAGATCAAGTAATATATCTCAGTATCTAGCTCAGTTTAGCGGACTGTCTCTCGGTCTTCATTACAGGATCATTATAGCAACAAGACAGGGTTTGTATCTACAACTTCGGGCTGAGGGTGCTATTCCTGTTCTCGTTGGAATGTGGCAGCCTACCTTCGTTGGACTGAAAGAATTTCAAACTGTGCATCATCATTACCTTCAGACTGTGAATAATCATTTATTTCGAACTGTGTCTTCATTGAACTGTGGCTATATATATATATATATATATATTCGGACAATGCTTTATATATTGTGTTTACTATTATGATTGGTCAGCTCTCTACTCAGATTGTGTATCATTATTTTCACTGAACTATAGGGTTCTACTTTCGTTTGACTGTGAAGCTTTAGGCTGTGGTGTTCACTTGTATTTCGGAGTGTGAAAACTGTTGAACTGTGGATACTATCCTATTTCGAACTGTGTCTACAACTTGGATTGGGCAGCTCTTTCGGACTAGTGGTTATATCATAATCAATAAGAGTTGGATATTTATAGTATCATCTGTACAGTGACATAGTGATCCTCCCTTAGACAGTGAAGAACTCTTGGATTAAGAAAGTAAAGCTCAAAATTAATGTCAACACAGTGAAGCAAGGAGATCATGCAATGAAGTCAATATAAGCAATTTTGGAGTTGATTGTACAGTGATGAATATGTCGAGGACATTCAAATAAGTACTATTATCATTCTCTATCAAAAGAAGCAAAGAAGGATTGGTGTCCTTGGGATAGGTGCCCCTAAACTCAAGGTTGGTGCCTTGGTGAAGATAGGGTTGAAGCCCTAGAGGTCAAAGCCTCATCAAAGTCCAAGTTGGTGCTTGGCAACAGGTTGGTGCCCGATTCATTGAAGGGTTGGTGCCCTCACACATCTATTGTACTCAATTATTTTGAAAAGGGACTGAAGTTCTTATTAATCCTTAATAATATCATTATACACCTCTCTATTTTTTAATTGTGAAGAATCTAACTGGCAAAAATTAACAATTGAAAAGAAATATTGATTCACCCCCTCTCAGTATTTCCAACAATTGGTATCAGAGCTAGCTTCTTCAAGATCAGCCTAACAGCTAGAAGAAGGATTCTTAGGCACAATGAAGAACATGGAAGCAACAGGGAAACTACCTATCTTTGATGGAACAAATTTTGGTTTTTGGAAAAAGAGGATGTCCTACTATCTAATGTCTCTTGGTCCTGAAGTATGGCACTCTATTCCGGATGGGTACAAAGCTCCCGCTAATCTTCCAACTGATTAAGATGAAAGAAGAGCCTACATTGCTAATGCCAAAGCTTTAAATTCCATCACTAGTGGAATTACCGATTCCGAATTTACAAAAGTCATGAACCATGACTCAGCCAAAGAAGTATGGGATAAATTGGTTTCTCTATATGAAGGGGACTCCAAAGTCAAGAAGGCAAAGCTTCAAACCTATAGAAGACAATTCGAGAGTCTGAAAATGAATGATGAAGAAGATATTGCATCATATTTCGTCCGAGTAGCTGAAGTGGTTAACTCTCTTAGAGGACTAGGAGAAAATATTGAAGAAAGCACCATTGTTCAAAAAATCCTGAGATTGTTTCCTGACAGATTTGACTCCAAAGTAAGTGCCATAGAAGAAATGAAGGATCTAGATACTCTCAAGATGGATGAACTCCATGGAATTCTCATTGCCTCTAAGATGAGGAAAGGGATTCCAAATTTCAAAGAAGCAGCCTTCAAAGCCTCAAGATCTACAAAAGAAGGAAAAGGATGGGATTGCAACAGCGATGAATCTGATACTAAAAACGAATTAGCTCAATTTGTACGAAGACTAAAAAGGGGATCTAAGCTAAAACGTAAATACCTCTTATTTGTTTCAATTGTGGAAGAATAGGTCATTACGCTACAAAATATCCCCATAAACATGATAGTGATGATGAAAAGGACTTTAAAAGGATGACGTACAAAAAGAAAGGGTTTAATAAGAAGAACTTCTTCTCCAAACAAGATGAGTCCGATGAAGATGAATTTGTAGTCATCAAAAAGAAATCAACCAGAAATATGCATCATCACAAAGAAAGAGATGATGAATCAGATGAGGAAAGTAATTATGTTGGAAGTAAAGAAACGTTATTCATGGCATTTACAAATGATGATGACTCAGAACTGGAAGATGAAAGAAACATGGATAGTTTGCTGATGAATGCCATTGAAGAAAATGAGAATCTACAAAAGAAGATAATTTCCCTCAAAATAGAAAGAGAAGAAGCAAAAAGAAGGGAAGACATCTTGAACACTAAGCTAAAAGAGAAGGATGATATCTGTGAAAAACGTGAAGCTGAAATAGTATCTCTAAGAAAGGAATTAGAGCAAGTCAAAAGGAGTTGGCAAAGCTCTCTAGCTCTTGACAACATTCTTAATACTCAAAAACCTCAACACGACAAGTCTGAAATTGGTTTCAAAGGAGAATCATCAAGTACAAAGAATAATGCCAAAAGTTATGCTGATGTACTCTCTTGCCATCCAAAAGAAGAAAATTCATCTTGTCAGGAACAAAGTCCCATCTCAAAACCAAGAATTCAAGAAAGAGCAACTCCAAGAAAGAATGTTGGTTCAAACAATGGATACTACAACAGGTATCAAACTATTTTTCTTGGGCATTGTTACAATTGTAAAAACTTTGGACATCAAGCTAAACATTGCAAGGCTCATAAGAATGAAGCACCAAGATTGAAAAATCAAACAAACCAACTACATGGTCCTAAAGAGCAAGGACAAATCAAAACTTACAATTCCTTTGATCCCTTGGCTAAGTTTGATCCGTCTTGCTCATTATGTGATAATTATGATCATAATGAACAAAATTGTCCTCTCAAAAGGGAGAAAGCTAAAAACATAAATCTCAAAACTGATAAATGTGGCTTAGCTCTATGTGCTCATAGTGAAGAAAATCATTGGTTCGTGGATAGTGGATGCTCAAGACATATGATAGGTGACCAAAAGAAGTTTATCTCATTGAACAAGAAAAATGGAAATGTATCTTTTGGAAGTGGATCCGCTAAAATCACTGGAAAAGGAACTGCTACCCTTGTCAATGGACTAGGAAAGGCTCAAAATACCTTGTTGGTAGAAGGGCTCAAACACAATAGTTTAAGTTTTAGCCAGATTTGTGACCAAGGACATAATGTTGTCTTTAGTACAAAACACTGTGAAATAAGAGATTCATCGTCAGGAGAACTTGTGGCGAAAGGAGTAAGAACACCAGATAATGTTTACATACTTAGTAGAATCCAAGAAGATAAATGTTACTTAAGTCAAACAGATGAAAGTTGGTTATGGCACAAGCGATTGGGGCATACAAGTTTTGATAACCTAGTCAACATCAGCAAAATTAATGCAATAAGGGATATTCCAAAAATGTGCAAACCAAATCAAGTTGTATGTGGCCCATGCCAACATGGAAAGCAAACCAGAACCAGCCACAAAACTAAGGAGTTCTCAACAACAAAACCTTTGGAAATCATTCATGCAGATTTGTGTGGACCAACTAAAACTCCAGCTCTTCGAGGTGAAAGGTACTTTGCTCTATTTTTTGATGACTATACTAGGATGATGTGGATATATTTCATAAAATATAAATCCGAAGCATTTGAATGTTTTAAAAATCTTAAGGCTCTCATTGAGAATGAGAAAGATTCTAAGATTAAATGTCTTAGAACGGATAGAGGAGGAGAATTCACCTCAAAAGAGTTTGATGAATTCTGTAAAGAGAATGGAATCGAAAGAGAACTCTCTACTGCTAGGACACCCCAGCAAAATGGAGTAGTTGAAAGAAGGAACCAAACCATTCAAGAAATGGCAAGGACAATGCTACTAGCAGCCGATTTGCAACCAAAATTTTGGAGAGAAGCGATTGGCACTGCAGTTTATACCTTAAATCGAACTCAACTAAGACCAAATAATGAAAAGACTCCTTATGAATTATGGAAAGGAAGACCTGCTTCAGTAAAATATTTCAAGGTTTTTGGAAGCAAATGTTTCATAAAAATAAATGATGACTCACCAAGTAAATTTGATTCTAGAGTTGACGAAGGAATATTTCTTGGATACTCCACTAGGAGCAAAGCTTACAAATGTTACAACTATCGTCTACGAAGAATAGTGGAAAGCATTGATGTGAAGATTGATGAAGGCCTTCCAGAAAAAGGAATTGAAGATCATGAAGTTGAGCCTTTCTTTGAACAAAGTGAAGAAGAAGAACTTGAAAAAGAAGAGGAGAATGAAGAACCTCAAAATGAATCTTCACAAACTCCCTCCAAGATCAAGTTTGTTCAAAGATATCATGAGGAAGAACAGGTCATCGGAAATATAGATGAAGGAATCCAAACTCGAAGAAGGATGATAAGCACCCCTAGAAAAGATGATGTGGCTCTATTATCTTTAATATAACCTGAAAATTTTTCTCAAGCAAGCAAAGATCCTTATTGGATAAAGGCCATGGAAGAAGAAATGTCTCAAATCGAAAAAATGAGACTTGGGAACTGGTACCTCGCCCAAAAGATAAAAATATTATTGAAACAAAATGGGTATTCAAAAACAAGATGAATGAAGATGGACAAATCATCATAAATAAAGCCAGACTTGTCTGCAAAGGATACTCGCAAATTGAAGGAATTGACTTCGAAGAAACCTTTGCACCAGTAGCTCGAACGGAAGCCATAAGAATGTTTTTAGCATTTACTTGCTCAAAAGGATTCAAGGTTTATCAAATGGATGTAAAATCAGCATTCCTGAATGGAGATCTCAAGGAAGAAGTTTACATGGAGCAACCAGAAGGATTTGATCTTGCTGAAGGAAAAGACTTTGTATGCAAACTAAAAAAGTCCTTGTATAGATTAAAACAAGCCCCTAGAGCATGGTATGCAAAGTTGGATCACTATTTGCAACAAGAGGGTTTCAAAAATGGAGTGGCAGGTAGCAATCTCTACATGAAGATGGACAAGGAAAAACTTCTGATCACTCTTGTTTACGTTGATGATCTAATCTTTGCTAGCAATAATGAAGAAATGAGCCATGAATTTGCTCTAAATATGTCCAAAAAATTCGAGATGTCAATGATTGGTGAGTTGTCTTACTTTCTTGGGCTACAAATATCCCAAACCTCTGCAGGAATGTTTATATCTTAAGCAAAATATCTTAAAGACATGCTTGAAAGATATGGGATGGAAGATTGTGCACCTATGAGCACACCAATGACCACAAATTGTAAATTAAGCAAAGACGATGATACCCCTCAAATAGATGCAACTCTTTATAGGTCAATAATTGGAGCTCTCCTATACATAACTGCTACAAGACCAGATATTATGCAAGCAGTAGGAATGGTAGCAATATTTTAGTCTAGTCCTAAACAATCCCATCTAGCAGTTGTGAAAAGAATTCTCAGATATCTGAAAGGAACGACTGATTTCGGTCTTTGGTATCCTAAGAGTTCAACTCCTATTATGACAGCTTATTCTAATGCTGATTGGGTCGGAAGCGTGGATGAACGAAAAAGCACCAGTGGAAATGCATTCTTTATGGGAGATTGTCTTGTATCTTGGCTCAGCAAAAAGCAATCATCTATATCCCTTTCTACAGTTGAAGCCGAATATATAGTTGCTGCTGATTGTTGTACACAAATTCTATGGATGAAGGAAGCCTTGAAGGATGTCAACATAGAAACTAAGCAACCAATTACTATTTTTTGTGACAATACTAGCGCCATCAGTCTTTCAAAGAATCTGGTGATGCACTCAAGAACCAAACATATTCCAATCAAATACCACTTTCTCCGTGAACAAGTTGCTGAACACAATATCAGGTTGGAATACGTCAATACAAAAGAGCAAATTACAGATATATTTACAAAACCCCTTCCACGAGAAGCATTTGATTATCTTCGCCAAAAGATGGGGGTCATTTCTCTTGCATCACATTAAAAAGAAACCAAGCAGAGGAGCAAAATGACAGGGGGAGTCTGTTGGCACCCCATTCGCCATTGATGTCAAAGGGGGGGAAAAAGGTAGAATATTTCCATCAATGACAAAGGGGGGAGATTGTTAATCTAGATTGTTATTGATGGAAATATGGCAATAGGATGCTAGATGGATAATGGAAGACTACTTGAAGACATGATGCTTCATATGATTAATAACATATCGCTATGGCATGGTGAATTGATGACATTATAACCCTATGTTGGAGAAGGCAAAATTCAAACCATAAAGAAGCCCAACTCTCGAAGGCATTCTACCCTACCTCCATTTCTGCACCAATAAATGACCAGTCACATTAAAAAATATTTTTCACTACCTTAGAGGAAGAATTTCTCTATGAGACCTTCACCATCCTCTAGAGCATATTTTTAGCTTTCTAATGAGCTATCACTTGGCCCGAAACTCCAAGTATTCTGAGAAATATGAATTTTTCAAGTTAAGGAAATCTGTCTGGTCAATAAGCCGACCTAAACCTCTTCTCAAGTAGGTCTGCCCTAAGAAGACATGTCCTTTCGTTTAAGCACAACAATGAACCGTATAAATAGAGTGTTGAACCTTCATTTTTTATCATCAGTTCAATCAACACTTGGAAGACAACGAGCTACAGGTTCACATCTCATGAACCTTCAGGAAGAAGAACACAAGATCAAGTAATATATCTCAGTATCTAGCTCAGTTTAGTGGACTGTCTCTCGGTCTTCATTACAGGATCATTACAGCAAACAAGACAGGGTTTGTATCTACAACTTAGGGCTGAGGGAGCTATTCCTGTTCTCGTTGGACTGTGGCAGCCTACCTTCGTTGGACTGAAAGAATTTTAAACTGTGCATCATCATTACCTTCGGACTGTGAATAATCATTTATTTCGGACTGTGTCTTCATTGAACTGTGGCTATATATATATTTGCAGACTGTGCTTTATATATTGTGTTTACTATTCCGATTGGTCAGCTCTCTGCTCGGATTGTGTATCATTATTTTCACTGAACTATAAGGTTCTACTTTCGTTTGACTGTGAAGCTTCAGGCTGTGGTGTTCACTTGTATTTCGGAGTGTGAAAACTGTTGAACTGTGGGTACTACCCTATTTCAGACTGTGTCTACAACTTGGATTGGGCAGCTCTTTCAGACTAGTGGTTATATCATAATCAATAAGAGTTGGATATTTGTAGTATCATCTATACAGTGACACAATGATCCTCCCTTAGACAATGAAGAACTCTTGGATTGAAAAAGTAAAGCTCAGCAATAATGTCAACACAGTGAAGCAAGGAGATCATGCAGTGAAGTCAATATAAGCAATTTTGGAGCTGATTGTACAGTGAAGAATATGTCGAGGACATTCAAATAAGTACTATTATCATTCTCTATCAAAAGAAGCAAAGAAGGATTGGTGTCCTTGGGGTAGGTGCCCCTAAACTCAAGGTTGGTGCCTTGGTGAAGATAGGGTCGAAGCCTTAGAGGTCGGAGCCTCATCAAAGTCCAAGTTGGTGCTTGTCAACAGGTTGGTGCCTGATTCATTGAAGGGTTGGTGCCCTCACATATCTATTGTACTCAATTATTTTGAAAAGGGACTGAAGTTCTTATTAATCCTTAATAATATCATTATACACCTCTCTGTTTTTTTAATTGTGAAGATTTTAACTGGCAAAAATTAACAATTGAAAAGAAATACTGATTCACACCCCTCTTAGTATTTCCAACAACTACAATCACCTAGAAGAGTCAGTAGATCACGTTTCACAATTTTCACACTGGATCCCCTGTGCCCTGAATCAATATAGTAAAATTGTAAAGAAGATGTATATCTGTCAAATCCTGCTAGCCACTAATCACTGCACAATGTTGCACATCAAAGTCACTACTCAATTGCACATCACTATCACTGCACACATAGATCACTGCACATTTATTCACAGCTCAATATCAAGTGCTCAAACGCTGGCTACCACTGCACATTACGAATGAATAAGCATCAAGGCTCATTTGCAAACAACCATATCACTGACCCAAAGTGCATGTACTGCTGCGAATGCTAAACCCAAACATCTGATAATGGCATACTCCAAGATGCCTCGGGTCATCCCTATGCCCTGCTACCAATGCTCTCAAACTTTATCCACGGAGAGCTATATGTCTTTTCACTGTTGATCGCTAGTCGTACACTGCTATCCATCTTCACGTCAATAAGTTGTACATCTAGGTGATAATGTCCTCAAAGACCTGCTGCCGTGTAAGGTGACAGTTAGGTTACTTACAACTAAGACTGTGCGCCCTCTTGGTCACCACTATAAGATATCTAATACAAATCACTAAGTCATCTCAGTCACAGGTCTATATCAAGTACCACTACTAGGTCAAGTCAAAATCAAAGTGTTAGCTCCATATGTTAGGTCTATGTGTTATAACTTATGTCTATATGTCATATCTAGGTATCATGTCTAGGTGTCATGATAATTAATCAAATCCAGTTCATATGTCAAGTCATTACCATCAACTCATGTTATGTCACTGTCACATTCAGTTTCATTTATCACTGTCATATTAACGACTGCACCCAACATCAGGTCAAGTCAAGTCAAGGAGTACTTTTAAGTCATGTCAAGGTGTCAATACACATTTTTATCACTTGCTGGTATAAGTGATAGATGGCCAAATAACTTTGGTCACTGTAGGTACAATATCATAGTCAATGCGTAGTCATTGTCATATCATGTTCATGTCACAATTGAGTCTTAATGTCAAGTAGGTCAATGTATCAAGTCACAGTCATACACAAGTCTATAAAGCTAACAGTCAAATCACATAAGATACTAAGTTACATCTCAAGTCAAGCATCTCATCAAAGTCTAATGTCCAATTCAATTTACTGTTGTAGGTACATGGTATTATTGTCAATTTAGTTTATTGCTAAGAATAGGTACGTAATCATTTGTGTATATATTACGACACTATGTCAAGCACAACATATATTATCATAATTCTCAATGCATATTTCCATTACTCAGACTCCTTGTACAACAGATGTTCAGTTTAGGCTATACACAATCAACGCATCAAGGTTCAGCATGTCAAGGTCTAATATATATATATCAAGAATTTATACAATGCATTTTCAATTCCACTAAAATTTGAAGTCAATGATTGGCTTAGTGCATTTGATCCTACCAAGGTTATGAGGTAGGTTCTTAAGTCAATGATTGGCTTAGTGCATTTTTTAAAATAGTCACTGACATGGAATGAGATTACAGTGAGAATTGTTGTCATATATTGACAACCGTAGGTGAACACACTTCATCTTCAAACTTTGAATGCCATCAAATAGTAGCATGACTGCTCCAATGGTATCACAACTAATCCATTTCTTAGTCCAGAAAGATAAGGGCTTGAAACAAATGGACACACATCAACTATGAGTTTTGTAGTGTTGATGGAAAATCAATGGAAAAGGTTTGTTGTCACAAACAGTCCCTAACTATCTTATCCCAGGTCTGCAATTAAAAATGTGTCATATGAATTCCAAGTGATCTTTAGAAGCAAATTTTTCATTGTTCAAACTTCAACAAAAATTAGGATGACGACTTCAAGCCAATCTGAAACATTTATTGTAGCTATTTCCTCTTTTTTGGACAAGTCGGCCTAATTTGACAGTGATATATGTATACCATGGTAAAAGAGAGTTATGCAACGACAATTTGACAACTTTAATTATGCCTAGTACATTCATTGTTATGCATTTGGCCTTGGGCACTGTGATAACATTATCAACTAGAGAAACCGCAAACATTAACAATTATCATTACTTGTCATACAATTTCTAAGAAACCCTGGGCCGAGAATGGGCCTTGATTCCACCGTCTGTTCTTTCAAAAATTATAAGGACATACCTGTATCGAAAAGAAAATTTATTTCCTTCACTGATCTAAGAGATAAGGATGTATTATCCCAGGGCCAAGTATGTTGTCACTTTAATCCAAACGAAACCTCAAACAAATCCCTTGACTAAATGCCCAACATTTATTGTAGCTATTTCCTCTTTTTTGGACAAGTCGGCCTAATTTGACAGTCATATATGTATACCATGGTAAAAGAGAGTTATGCAACGACAATTTGACAACTTTAATTATGCCTAGTACATTCATTGTTATGGGCACTGTGATAACATTATCAACTAGAGAAACCGCAAGCATTAACAATTATCATTACTTGTCATACAGATTCTAAGAAACCCTGGGCCGAGAATGGACCTTGATTCCACCGTCTGTTCTTTCAAAAATTATAAGGACATACCTGTATCAAAAAGAAAATTTCTTTCCTTCACTGATCTAAGAGATAAGGATGTATTATCCCAGGGCCAAGTATGTTGTCTCTTTAATCCAAACGAAACCTCAAAAAAATCCCTTGACTAAATGCCCAACGAATCACCGAAGGACAAAGAAAAATAAAATAGTCAAACTTTAATTCCCTGTCAAGTTAATACACTGGTTTTCTAAGGAGCCGAAAAAATGCAGAGCAAGAACATAAGAAAGTTCCTTGAGATTGTTATGTTTTGGAAGGTTAGGATAGGTCAAATTTTATAGGCCTAGAGGGTCTTCAAACAAGATGATCATTGGATATTTGGAGGGGCTTCAAACAAGATGATCGTTGGATATTTGGAGGGGCTTCATGACAGTATAAAATTTTAACTAAATTGTATCTTGTGAGATAAGTAAGAGGGTCGTTGCCCTTGTTGGAAGTAGATTAGGCTTTTAGGATAAGGGAATATAGGTGTGTTTTTATAAATTAGGAAGGGGCTCTCTAAGTAAACGTTGGAGGTCAAAGAAGAGCATTGCAATGTTAGAAGAAGACCCGCTTGTTTGTTTTTTTTAATGATATTGTGTAACTACTTGAGCCTTAAGCAAGACGGTTATTAGCCATATGAAGAAGGGATGAGGCCTATTAATTAATGGGGAACCCGTCTTGTGAATACATGCTTATCCTAAAAGGTCAGTTCTTCATGAAACATAGTGTGAAACCCTTAAACTAGATGTATAATAAGATATTCAGTGACAAAGTGCCATGTCACCACCCCATGGGGTTTTAGCCCACTAATTGGGGTCCTCGGCTTCAAACTCGAATATCTCCCAAACCAGGAGGGCTTATGTGGTGTACCACATACCACCAGAAAGATCTTTTCGAGAAGAATTTAATGACATAGAACTCCAACCTAAACTCAATGATTTGACCCTTCAAAAACCCTCGACAAGGTCGGGGTACATCCTCAGTGCAAGGAACCCGAACCTTAGTAGGACTAGGGTTTTCAATCATCCAACAATATAGCTGCCATCTTGATGTAACCCGACAATTACTAGGAAGTGTTCATTAACCATTTGACATCAATGACTGGTGTTTTTAGTCAAAGTCAATCCCAGTCAACTTCATGGGTTGACAACAATGACAACACCATCCAACAAGAAAAATATTATTTTAAGCATGGGTTTCTTGCTCCATTTTGTTGGTCAACTAGGTTAAGCATGTTCTTCATGCTTCTAGGGTTTATCAAGTCAAAATAATATTTTTCTTCAGTGAAGAGAGTCTTTATCATTTGTATAAGACCCTATTGGGAAAATTGTAACATATAAAAGACACTGTTTTGCGTCTAGAAAGTCAATGTGAGCCTCCATGCAAACTTGGCCCTATCAATGACAAGTTAGCCTAGAAGAGGTTATTCGGCCAGTTACCACTCAAACCAACTGGGGACCTAAAGGGGTTCCTAAGAGGGCAACTATTAAGTTAAGGGCAATGGTGGAGACTTAGCCCACTTTCACCACAGCTAAGTCTCCTTGCTCTTTACGGACTTTCACCGATGGGAGGAGTCTCGGTAGTGTAGGAATCACTTGTAAAGTATATGTCAATGGATAGGTGGAAAGTGACCCTCGAAACCCTTTCCCTAGGATGGAGCAAAGAATGGAGCTTGCTTGCTCTTCAAGCAAGCGACTTGGACCTCTAGGGGTAAGGGATGAGGATTGGAAAGTTGAGAGAGAAGGAATGAGCTTATAGACGAGGTTCTCAATCCCTATAATCCTTGGGAAACTTGGATTCCCAAATGGTCCTTGACAAATGATCTTTATTAAGAAGTGGGACCTCCTTTATTAAAGGGATTGAATACAGCAACCAAAGATGTTCCTATCCTGGACAAGGTGAAAGGAGAGGACCAAACAAGAATATTTACTTCAAAAGGTTGAATTGATCTTGTTGAGGTCTATCCTTGGGGATGCCTGGGCAAAATTAGATTCTAGAGCTAGGGCTTAAGATTCCCAGAGATTCCACCATTAGAATTGCCTCAAATTCAGAGGAGAAGGAGGGGACCCACCACTATAGTAACCTGTAGGAGATCAAAAATTTTCCTTGGGTCAATTCCCGGGAAATTGATGCCCTAAGTGACCTTCAAGGGCTAGACGTGGAAAAAGGTGAAAAATGGTGAAAAGGGTGAAAAGGATGACCACCCTCTTTAGGGATCAGTGCCTAATCCACTTGGGGATATGGAGTCAAGGATGATGATGAGTAAGAACTTGGTTTCTTGATCAAGGAGGCTCATAAAGTCAACTTCATCTAATGTTGGGAAAGAAAAGAAAAGTGACCTTCAAGCATTTATACTTCAAATCAAATGATGCAAGCTTATTGAGATAAATAATCTCTAGGACATTTCATCCATATAATATTGGCCCATACATTAAATTAGCTAAAACATGCTTAATTCCACATTTCAATTATGCAACAACTAGCCCTAATTTTAACAGTATGTAACAACAAGAATAACAATGTTAAAATTGACTAACAACGTTATAAAGTATATCCAACCAACATTTATTTGCAAGACAAAGCTCCAAGAAAAATAGCCCAAATCCATACATCAAAATTCATCCATCTCCAAAAACTTCCACCAAGGGAAAAAATGAGAAGTTCTCGATGAATAGAGAGATCCCAAGTCAAATGATGATACAAATGAATGTGACTAACATGAATATATAGGCTCCGAAGGAGTTCAAATTACCGTAAGGGGGCCCTAATGGCTCTAATAATAAAATAATGTGTAAATAACACCACTATTGGTGACAAGCCCACCAATTTAGTTCATAGGTGTAAAAAATAAGCCAAACAAGGGCCAAATAATGGTGTATACATGTCGTAGGGCCCTCCATGAGGCCTAGTAACATCCTGAAGTAGGGCCCTCAAAATATGATGGACAAGGGGGTGGCCCCTTATTCTCTAATTGGTAGACCTGTGGTGCTCCCAGAGGGTGTGGGGGGGGCATAAATGATCCCATGGGTCTCCAAATGGATCAAAGATGCCTGTAGATGCTCTGTGAAGGCTCAAATGTTGGAATAAATGTCCTCAAGTCCTCGTACAAGCCCTGGGCACCCTCCAAGTGTGTGGTGCACATGTGGGGGTGGTTGGGCATGATGCATCTTCCTCGTCCAAGAGTGGATCTCTAGTAATCCCTGAACATCTGAAGTGGTCCATGAAGTGTTGTTTGTTGTTGTGGAGGCCCATACCTCTCGATACACACCCTATGTGTGCCAATGTAGCCCTTGGGGCTCAGGATCCCATATAGGGAGACCAAACCCAAATGGAAACCACCTGTAATCCTGCATAAGATCAATGTATCCCCCTAGGCTTCTAGTACAACCAGTCATTAGAATAATTTTGTAATAGAGTTTCCAAACCATGGATGACAAAATGGGCACTTCATAATGGCATGCCCTTCCGTAGTGGGCTTTGGCATGTGCTAGTGTCTCCATACTCCAAAGGAGGTTAACCATGTACCTTATCAAATGGTTTCAGCCCTTTAAGGAGATAGTAGGTCCAAGGTACATCCTTTCAATGGGGGTGGCAAGTGACAAATAAGTAAAACGAAGCAGGGAATGAGAGGGGCAATCCTGAGCCACATATCGAGGCATAGGGGAAGCAAGATAAGGGGAAGCCCACACCAGGGTATATAATGTGTAGGAGGGAGAAATTGTGGTACATAAGATGTCTCGGCCTTGATTTTTCCACCCTTCTTTATATACCTTTTGCCTTTTATGAATTTTCTTTAATTAACTACTCGAGGCTCAAGGATAAGAGTATGATGTGTCAGATATAGTAGTGATTACCTCTTTTAAGGTAGGGTGGTTCATTGCCCTCCAGGGGGGTTGGGACAATCATGGATTCCTGTATGACAAAGGGGGCTCATATAGGGCCTATGGAACCAGGGTGATGGCCATTGGTAAGGGGCAGAGCTCATGCATTAGCTTTTTCCTGTTGCGATTTTGTGTATTTGGGGTAGCATCAGCTGTGCTCTAGCTCCCAAATTTTGTGGAGGGACTACAGTACACTTGATCTACAAGACCCAGAAAGGGATTTGGGAAATTTCATCTAGTTTAGGAGATATTTAATTAATTAATTATTTTAATGTATTTCCTAGGTCTAAACTTCGGAAAATGAAATAATTAAAGTTAATTAAATTAAACATGTGATGAAATTGTCTTAAGTCACACAAATCAAGCTTTCTTTTAATCTTAGCCATTGATTCAAGATCTGATCATGGTCGTTGATTTCCCAACGAGAAAAGTATAAAGGAAAGGCTTGGGGTCATTTGTAAAGACACAGAGGCAGAGCACTGAAGCTAAGTTGAGATTCTAGGGCGGGTTTGCTAAGAATTCTCAAAAGTGTTTCAGCTGCAAAGAGGGGAATTTAGGCCAAGGGGATGATCTGATCCCAAGGTCTAGAATTAGCAAGAGACAGAGATCAACTCAAAGAGGCAGCGTAGAGAAGCAGGAGAGCAGCAACAGAGAGGGCAGCAACTGTGTTGCGCAATCCCTCCCAGGGCAGCGTGATTCAACTGGATGCCCTCAAGGGTTACGCAGAGACCCTAAGGGGCAGCATAAGGACTGCGTCACCCAGTCTGGGGTAACGCAACCCTTTCCAGGCCAGCGTTGAGGGACACAGGGGCTTCAGAGGCTAACTCAGAGGCTTCAGGGGCAGCGCTTGGGTTTCTAGGGCCTAGTTTTGGCTGAGTCCTGTAAATTCCGTTTGAGGGTGTGGATCAGTCATTATTTTGGCTTCAGAATAGCCAGTGAGTTGCATATCTATTATTTCTCTGTCGGGTTTTCTAGATCTGGAACCCAAATTTGCTGTATTTAGAAAATACTTAATAATAAAACCCTCCAACATCCAGCAAACCGGTTTTCCCGCACTGGGTTTTTCCGGGGACTATTTGTCCAGAAAATCACTATGTCACTTTGCCTATGTGTGCATGTACATTTTCTAGATCTAGATTGGTGAAAAGTCTGTTATGTGTTTTGCTTCGATATTACTCTGAATTTTCAGCTTAATAACTTAATTAAGTAGGAGGAGCATAACCAGATCTAACAGTAGATTACTGCATAAGTGTAAGATTTAGAAATTTTCACATTTCCCACGTGCTAATTATTTTTGTCCCGACCATCTTTCGAATTTTGTGGTACAATTTCATGTTAAGTGTGGCCAATTATGCTTTTTCTTTTTCTTTAGTTGCTTCGACCTTCGGGTTATCATTCCAGGCCTAACCCAAGGTGGGGGCAAGGGGATAGGGAGGCTGACCCTATGTGGACCCATGGGGGCTATGTGGACCCAGGTGGGAAAAATGATGGATGGGATTATAATGATTGGAAGGGGAATAATATAGGCAAATAAAGGAGTGGGACCACACACCCAAAGTCGGGTTTTCCCAAGTAGTACCACCCTAAAACCAAATGGTCAATAAAGTGTTGTAATTTGGTTACCAGAGGACAGGTGGTTCCCTAAGGCTTTGATTTTTGGCCTAGGGAAAAGTGTCCAAAAGAATTTAATTTGTCTCCTAAAATGACTTTATAAAGTTATAAAGTCAAATCTAATTTAAAAGTGACTTTAAGTGATAAAGTTACTAAAGTCTAATTTTAAAGTGACTTTAATAAAGTCAATGTGAAATTAGAAAGAAAAAGTGACTTTGGATACAAATGACTAAGTGGGTCTTTATTAAAGTGGGGTAAATTAAAAAATATAAAGTGAGATTTAAATGAGCATTTAATCTCAGCTCTAGATCTAAAGCTATCTCAGCCATTGGATTTAGGGATTCCCCAAAAGTAACTTAGGGTTAGGTTAAAGGAGGAAAAGGAGGAAAAAGGTCATTCATTCTTTCATAAGCAGATTGAGAGAGGAGGAGAGAAAGTAAAGGAGAAATTTATGAGCAGTGAGGAGAAAGAGGGCAGCTGATAGAGACTTCAGCAAATCCGTACAGCAGCAAAGAGACACGGTTCCCAAGGTAGAAATCTATACAGCAAGAAGTTGGCACATTTTTTGAGGCAGGAGGCACAGTTTTCAAGAAATCCGTACATCAGCTTTAGCATTGTTTTCTGGGTAGATTCTGGGCATGAAAATCGAGGAGAGAGACTGCTGGTTGGTGGCATAGATTTCGAGGAAATTCGTACAACAGTCGTACAACAGCTTCAGCACAGATTTCGAGGCAGAAAGAGGCATGGAAATTGAGGAGGAGGTACTATTGTGAATTCCGTATAGTCAGTGCAGCAATACGGCCGTATAGTTGGGCACAAATTTCGAGAAAGTCATTTTAGCATTTAATGCTGTAATAAATGTTGTAAAATTTCTGTCTTGAGTTTTTCTTATTTGACATGTTTTCCAAGGCGGGGTAGAAGCACGGAAATCGAGATAAGTACATTTATTAAGTTGCTGGAATTTTTGCTGTAAATTTTGTCTCACTATAAAAGAATTTATCAGAAATAAGGAGCTTTCAAACTGGTTTTCCCCAAGAGGTGTAGGGGCTTTTTCCAGGGTCACATTGACCAAAAATCAGCGTGTCTATTTTTCTCTGTGTGGCTAATTTATTTTGCTGAGTTTTATTTCTGCAATTTCCAGCATTTGAAAATTTTCCAGAATTTGTGTTTTTAGAAAAATATTTATTTTTTCAGCTTGTTGAATGTATGGCTATGGGAATGGGCATTTAACTATAGAAACTAAAAACCGGGGTGGGAAACAGAAATTTCTACATGGTATCAAAGCTATTTTGCTGAAAAGTGCAGTTTAAGACAACGAGAAGGAAAAATTACAGCGAGCTAATTTTTCACTCAGAAATTATAGCAAGCTAATTTTTCATACAGAAAATTTTACCTTTACTATAGCAGTGTTATTTTTAGCTTATTTAAGACAGCAAGCATGTCTTTGGGCTTGAGGGTGGAGGATAGGTTGGATGGGCATAGTAACTATAGTGTTTGGAAGGAGAGAATGCAGAGTATCTTTGAGGAGGGAGAAGTCTGAGATATCATGGTGCATATCGCACAGAACCCTGTTAATGTGCCTACTGATGCTCTTCAGTTCACAACCTTTAATAAAAAAAATAACAAGGGTAGGAGACTGATTCTAGATGGAATCAAAGACCATTGCATTCCTCATGTGAGAGGAAAGAGATATGCTCATTAAATGTGGACGGCATTGACCAATCTCTACCAGAGTGCCAATGAGAATAGGAAAATGGTCCTAAGGGAGATGCTGAAGACCATTAAGATGGGTAAGACTGATAATGCAGCTGGATATCTCACAAAGATTACTAATGTGAGAGATGCATTAGCAGCAGTTGGAGAGGTCATTCCAGCCACTGAGTTGGTGCGGATTGCAATGAATGGTCTTCCCAATTCATGGCTGAACTTTGCTGATGGGGTTTGTGCACGTGAGACCCTTCCCACTTGGGAGGGGTTCTGGGATGATTGCATATAGACAGAAATCAGAAAGAGCTAGCTTGGGGCAACCAAACCAGTTGAGCAAGATGAGGATGTAGCACTGTTGACAGGAGGCAAGAAAGGTAAGGGAAAGAAGCAAGCTTCCACAAGCAGTAGTGGGGGCAAAGGCAAAGGTAAAGGTAAACAGGGGAACACGCAGAAGGACTATTCCAAGGCGAAGTGTTGGAATTGTCAGAAGATGGGACACTATGCAGTTGTGTGTCCAGAGAAGAAGAAGAAGGGGAAGAACCAGAGCATGGAAACATCAGTAGAGATAGAGGACTTTACGGATAGCTTTGACCGGGAGTTTGGTTTCATTGCTTGTGAGTCCACTAGTACAGGATCACCTGACACGGAGGTTGAGAGGGAGTGTGCATTCCCCTCCACTAGCGGAGCATCTTCAGGTATCTGGTATGCTGACAGTGGGGCTTCAAGTCATATGATAGGAGTCTGTGAGTACTTCTCAGAGCTTTCAGAGAGTGGCACTGATATAGAGGTAGTACTCGGAGATGACAGCGTTGTTAGAGCAGTCCGTGTGGGGACTTTGACATTTAACAGGGAACCCAAACCTCCCTTGAAGGTGTCAGATGTTCTATATGTGTCAGGGATGAGGAAGAACCTCATATCTGTCTTAACATTGGAGGACAGAGGATATAAGATATTGTTCAGGAGAGGATATGTGTTGATATATCCCAGGGGTGCTCCAGCTGATTCAGCTAGAGTGATTGGTGTACGCCATGCAAAGGTGTACAAGTTTGCATTTCAACCCCTTTTGGCATTGAGTAGTAGTAACGGCAGCAGAGCTAGCAGTTCAGAGCTGTGTGAGATTTGGCACTGCAGGATGGGGCACATGTATCATGGAGCCTTGAAGACATTGCGACAGATCACTACAGGTGTGCCAGATTTCAGTACTTATCATTTTGATACATGCAGAGGATGTGCTATTGGCATGTTTGCCAAATCCCCTTTTCCCAGCAGTGACAGCAAATTGACTGGGATACTTGATTTGATTCATTCCAATGTGAGCAGTCGGATGTCTCATGTTTCCTTGAGTGGATATGAGTATTATGAATTATTCATTGATGATCACTCCAGGAGGACCTGGATTTATTTCTTAAAGACCAAGAGTCAGGTCTTCAAGCGGTTTCAGGAGTTCAAAGCTCTTGTGGAGACTCAGATAGGTCGAAATATCAAGTCCCTGAGGTCGGACAATGGAGGAGAGTACACCCTTGGAGTGTTTGTTGACTATTGTGCAGAGGTACGCATTAGGAGGGAGTTCAAAGTTCCTTACAACCCCCAGCAGAACGGGGTTGCAGAGAGGAAGAACAGATCCATCGGAGGGGCTGCCAAAGCCATGCTACATGATCAGGGGTTGCCATTGTTTTTGTGAGCAGAGGCCTGCAACACTGTTGTATATTTGCAGAACAAGAGTCCGCATCGTGCCTTGGGGCATGTGACTCCGAAGGAGGCTTTTTCTAGGAAGAAGCCTGATGTTGGTCATCTTCGTATCTTTGGGTGTATTGCATACTCCTACGTACCCAAGGAGAAGAAGACCAAACTAGAGCCCACTGCAGAGAAGGGTGTCTTTGCGGGCTACAGTGAGACCTTGAAAGCCTTTCGGATTTATATTCTCGCGCAGAGGAGAGTTGTTGTCAGGCAGGATGTGAAGTTCGAGGAGGACAGGGCTTTCAGGTGGTCACAAGAGTTAGAGTATATGGATCAGCCAAACCCTCAGGAGCAGCTGAGTTAGTCGCAGGGATCCAGTAGGGATCAGGAGGATCCGAAGGTACATTGATTACGGTGTCAGGTCCAACAATGAGCAGTGGCTCACAGAGTCAGAGGGGTGGTGCTTCGGGCAGCATGCAAAGCAGTCCGCAGAGCAGTTCACTAGGGAGTCCACTGATGGACAGTTCACACGGTACTTCAGCGTCTACAGGTTCAGGTTCAGGCAGGAGTTCAGGCTCCTGATGAGGAGGAGGAGTTTCATTCTCCAGTGTGAGAAGTGTGCTCAAGGAAGAGGAAGCCCAAGTGGCTTCAGGATACCTTGAGAGAGGCCACATCTGTTGCTGGGCCTAAGAGGTCGGTCAGAGAGAGCAGACCACCTAAAAGGTTCTGTAGCTATATGGCAATTGTTGCCAACATCCTTGACTCCGAGCCTTCTAGCTATGAGGAGGCAGCTAGCCAGCAGGTTTGGAGAGAGGCCATGCAGGAGGAGTAGTCTTCTATCATGAAGAATGATGTTTGGGAGGTGGTGCCAAGGCCTGAGGGAAAATCCGTGGTTACTTCCAGATGGCTTTACAAGGTAAAGCATGTTGCAGATGGCAGCATTGAGAAATTCAAAGCAAGGTTTGTGGCTAAAGGGTTCTCCCAGGTAGAGGGAGTTGATTATGAGGAGACCTTCGCTCTCGTGGCTCGATATACTTCGATTCACTCCATCATATCAATAGCAGCAGAGATGGGTTGGAAGATCCACCAGATGGATGTGAAGACCGCATTTCTCAATGGCTTCATACAGGAGGAGGTGTACATTGAGCAGCCACAGGGCTTTGAGGTGCATGGGAAGGAGTCCCATGTGTGCAGACTGAAGAAAGCCCTTTATGGCTTGAATTAAGCTCCCAAAGCTTGGTACTCCAGGATAGATACATACTTGCAGGAGATGGGTTTCACAAAGAGTGATGCAGATCCGAACCTTTACTTTATTGTGATTGGTGAGGAGCCTCTCATTCTACTGTTGTATGTGGATGACTTGGTCATTAAGGGTGCAGAGAGACTCATCGAGCATTACAAGAGAGATCTTGCGTCGGAGTTTGAGATGAAGGACCTTGGCTTGATGCATTACTTTTTGGGTTTGCAGGTGTGGCAGGAGGAGGGGCATTTCTTCTTGGGGCAGGGGAATTATATTGTGGACATCCTTGGCAGATTCCACATGGAGGATTGTACACCCATGTCGACACCGATGATCACCAACTGGAAGAAGCTTCATGCTTCAGATTCTGAGTTGGTGGATCCCACATTGTATAGACAGTTGATTGGTTCCTTGATGTATTTGGTCAACACTAGACCATATATATGTTTTGCAGTCAACACGATGAGCTAGTTCATGTGTGAGCCCATGAGGGTGCACTAGGTTGCTGCAAAACACATTTTGCGGTACTTGCAGGGGATAGCGGATTATGGTCTGGATTATAGGCAAGGGGATGGAGTGAGATTGGCAGGTTACACTGATTCTAATTGGGCAGGTTGTGCTTCTAATAGGAAGAGCACTTCAAGGTGCTGTTTTGGGTTGGGTTCGGGAATGGTGTCGTGGTTCAGCCGAAAATAGTAGTCAGTAGCATTGAGTTCAGCGGAAGCAGAGTACATGGCAGCCAGTCTAGCTAGTTGTGAGGCCATCTGGCTTCCCAAGATGTCGTTTGGCTATTTGGTCAGTCGTTGAGACCTTCAGTGATTTATTGTGATAATCATAGTTGCATTAAACTCACGGAGAATCCAGTATTTCATGACAGGTCAAAGCATATCGGGATCAAATATCATTTCATCAGAGACTATGTTCAGAAGGGAGCTGTGAAGCTTGAGTATATTCCCATTGATGAGCAGGTTGCAGATATTCTTACCAAAGCCTTACCACGGGGCAAGCATGTCTACTTTAGAGACAAGATGGGTGTGGTGAGGAACACCTTCCTCGGTAAAAGGGAGTGTTGAAATTTGGTACCGGAGGACAGGTGGTTCCCTAAGGCTTTGATCTTTGGCCTAGGGAAAAGTGTCCAAAAGAATTTAATTTTTCTCTTAAAGTGACTTTATAAAGTTATAAAGTCAAATCTAATTTAAAAGTGACTTTAAGTGATAAAGTTACTAAAGTCTAATTTTAAAGTGACTTTAATAAAGTCAATGTGAAATTAGAAAGGAAAAGTGACTTTGGAAATAAATGAGTAAGTGAGTCTTTATTAAAGTGGGGTGAATTAAAAAATAGAAAGTGAGATTTAAATGAGCATTTAATCTCAGCTCTAGATCTAAAGCTATCTCAGCCATTGGATTTAGAGATTCCCCAAAAGTCACTTAGGGTTAGGTTAGAGGAGGAAAAGGAGGGGAAAGGTCATTCATTCTTTCATGAGCAGATTGAGAGAGGAGGAGAGAAAGCAAAGGAGAAATTTATGAGCAGTGAGGAGGAAGGCAGTTGATAGAGACTTCAGCAAATCCGTATAGCAACAAAGAGGCACGGTTCCCAAGGCAGAAATCCGTATAGCAGAAAGTTGGCACATTTTTCGAGGGAGGAGGTACAATTTTCAAGAAATCCGTATAGCAGCTTCAGCACTGTTTTCTAGGCAAATTCTGGGCATGAAAATCGAGGAGAGAGACTATTGGTTGGTGGCACAGATTTCGAAAAAATCCGTACAACCGTACAATAGCTTCGGCACAGATTTCGAGGCAGAAAGAGGCATGGAAATTGAGGTATTGTTGTGTATTCTGTACAGTTCATACAACAATACGGCCATACAGCTAGGCACAAATTTCGAGAAAGTCATTTCGGCATTTAATGCTGTAATAAATGCTGTAAAAATTTTGTTTTGAGTTTTTCCTGTTTGACACGTTTTCCAAGGTAGGGTGGAAGCACGAAAATCGAGATAAGTACATTTATTAAGTTGCTGGAATTTTTGCTGTAAATTCTGTCTCACTGTAAAAGCATTTATCACAAATAAGAAGGAGCTTTCGAACTGATTTTCCCCAAGAGTTGTATGGGGTTTTTCTAGGGTCACATTGACTAAAAATCAGCGTGTCTTTTTTTCTGTGTGTGGCTGATTTATTTTGCTGAGTTTTATTTCTGCAATTTCCAGCATTTGAAAATTTTCCAGAATTTGTGTTTTTAGAAAAATATTTATTTTTTCAACTTGTTGAATATATGGCTATGGGAATGGGCATTTAACTATATGGAGAAATAAGGAGAAATTGAAAACCGGGGTAGGAAACAGAAATTTCTACATAAAGGAGATCCCACGGGACTAAGATGCAGGGGTAACACCTAAAATAGATTAAGGGAACAAGAGCACAGACTAAGACCACTCTTTCCGCCAAATACCCCCACCAATCTATTAGAAAATTATATATTACAGAGCAATGGAACACATAAAATATGTGGATCAGAAACACAGAAATAACATATAAAACAAGAGAGACACAGATATATGTGGTTCACCCAACTTGAGCTACGTCCATGGAAACAGTCAGTCCTTCCTTTCTATTATCCAGCAAAATGAAGAGACACAACATACAGCAGATTTGTTGTAATATCCTCTACTCTCTCCTACAGTCCGCCTTTCTCTTTCTCGCTCAAAATATACACATTCAACACACAACCGCAATACAATTCCCTCATACAACAAAGGGGTTGTCTTCTAGGGCAAAAAACCTTAAATTAAACATCACTTCTACCATTCGATCATCCGCCTAATGAACGGCCCAGATTGACTATGAAATTAAAATATTTTACAAGGCAATTTTACATATGTTTTTAGCTTCGACGGCGCCCCCCCGTCGACCCCCCCGACGGTGATTAAACGACAGGGGTCCAATGCGGCGATACATCAATAAGATAATCAGACTCCACACCCAACACAATCCATGCCCACAAGTATCCATGATAAGGAAGCCCAATACTCAATTACCAAATGACAAAACATATATTTAGATTCGAGAGATCCACCTTCAAACATATGATCAATATAGATGGGTGAGGGACAACATGGTTGGCTCAAGTGGCAGAGAAATGGCACACCAAGCTAGTAGGAGGCTGCAAGGGGTTCCTGGCTGTCAGCTGAGTTCCATCATGGAGAAAAAAAATTTCCTAGGGATATCACCCACGAAGTGGTGGGTAACACGGCATCCTCAGATTGATATATATGAGCACGTTCGACCTCCTAAGAACATAACTCGTTCGGCAACAAAGAAGAGTTCGATCTCAAGCAAGAAGAGGAAGAAAAGAAGAGCGAAGAAGGCTAGAAGACAAGAAAAAAGACCAAGCGAAGGAAGGAGACCTAATCTCTATGTATTTTTTTCCACGTGTGAAAGATAGGGTTCTTGCAGGCCGAGAATTGCAAGTCTAAGTTGCAGGAGCCCTAGAATTGCAGGTCTGAGTTGCAGGAGGGTCGAAACTCTAATTTGACTTAGTTTGACTCTCGATCACTTTGGAGACATTGACTTACATAAGGGAGGACTTCTTGAAAGGTTGACACGTGCTAAAAAGAAGGGTTTTTGTTGTTCTAAAGGACCGAAGTTCCAGATCTGAAGTAGAAGGCTAAAATTCTAAAGTGAAGCAGATTTGAAGATGTTTGACCTTTGTTGAATTGGTCAAACTTTGACTTATTGGAAGAAATTCTTGAAGGGCTAACTTTGTGCTTGGAGGAGGTTTTGGCTTTGGTCTTGGGGTCTTGGATTTCTCATTTAAACTGATTCTATAAGAAGATAAGAGATTCTTTTTGGGTTTTCCCCATGGAGGGGTTTTGCCCTGTCTTGGAGCCTATATATGTGTCCATTGTCTCTGTTGTTTATGTTCTTGATAATTATTTGATGAAAAGAATCTAATTAAGAACAAGAAGAAGATAATATAAGTTCACAAGCTTTTATCAAAGTTAAGGAGAATTGAATTAATAGCTTCCCTACTACATTTTCCAACATGGAATCAGAGCTAAGATGAAGAAGAGAGGACAACTTGGTGATCATCTTGTTGACATAAGAACAATTGCTTGTCTAAAGGACACAAGGAAAGAAGAAGAAAACCTATTGATCTAGAAGAAGGGTTACTACATCAACCTTTCATTGAAGATCTCATCATCTCAAGATGGATCAAGCTCTCATTGAAGGAAAGAAGGACAAGTTCTTGTTGAAGGCTCTCTAGTGCACTCCATCATTTGGGAAAGATATCAATTTGAAAGCTTGTTGCAAGACATCTTTAAAGAAAGCATCAAAGAATCTTGAGATCATCATCCTCGCATTGAAGTTGTTTGAAAATATTATTGTTGAAAGGGTCCTAGAAGTCATAGTTCTGGGGCATCTTTGAAGTCTCCTTAAAGGTCTTGAAAGCATCAAGATAGTTGGAAACATCATCAAGAAGGAAGACTCGTGGTTGACAAGTATCATATTTTCTTCTATGTCTCAAACGACAGATCATATGACTACATTTTGCAAGGAAAGCAACAAGCTCATTGGATCAACAAACTTCCTAGAATGGAAGAAGAGGATTTACTTGGAACTCACAGAAAATGAAGTCATGCAGTATGTTCTTGGTGAAGTTGTTGTACCAGACAAAGAGAAGACACAAGAGTTAGAAAAATGCAAGGGACAAGTAAGGATAAGGGCTCAATGTATCTTGGAAGAATCTAGGATAAAGGCAAAGGATGAAAGCCAGACAACATACAAGAGGAACAAAGGGAAGTTTGGAAAGTCCAAAGGAAAGCCAGACATATTGCAACATACAAGAAGAAGAACAAAGGGAAGTTTGGAAAGTCCAAAGGAAAGCCAGACATGTCCAAGATTCAATGCTTTGGATACAATGAGTATGGTCACTTTAAGAGGGATTGTCCAAAAAAGAAGAACAACAAAAGAATAGAAAGAAGTGAAGCTCACATAGTTGAAAAAAAGGGAGAACTTGAGAAGAAGACAAAAGGAGAAGACCCCAAGGATCTTTACAACTAAAGGAAGCTCCATCTCTATCAGGTTCTTTATGAAATTTATTTTTCCTTCAATAAGTAGAAAGAAGAGTAGCATGCATTATTGCATTCTCTAAAAGAGCCTTGGGTTTTGTAATAGGCCTAGGTAACTTGGGACCTAGCCAACAAGTGAGTATTACTCGGGAAGTTTTTTTTCACCCGGTTAAGTATCATCTCCCTATCAAGACTTAATAATTAATTGAGTTTTTTCCTCCAAATTTTACCCCAAAGCCGGAGTAGGGCTTGATGGTGAGGCCTTGGGTGAGTCCTAGTGTTTAGAGTCAATGTATATTACCATACTAGATCATACAAAAAAATTCGTGGAATTTGGTTAGGTCCAAGTAGTGATTTTTAAATTTTTTAGATTTATTGCAGGTTGAAAATTGCAATAAAAATTGTAATTGGATTGTAGTAAGTGTTGTCTAGAGAAGTTGTATGAGGTATGAGTAATCAAAATTACACCTTTCATCCTCAACTTTCTACGATGACACACTTTGAGGGGTTAATAATGAGTTTTGGACCCTCAAAATCCAAATTTCATAAGTTTAGTGGAAATTGTGGCATTTAATTGGAGTAAAATTAAATAAAATAGAGAAAAATAAATTATTACATGTGACAAAATGACGTGGAAATGACTTGGAAATTATTCTAAGTCAAAGAGTTGAGTCAACAGACATGTGGAGGATGACCGAGCACACTGCATCATTAATTCATCATTTATTTATTCAAAATCGAATTTCCCAAAGATAAAGCAGCAGTTACATACAAGGAAAATCAAATTTATTAAAGGCAGTTGAGCATAAAAGGAATATTCTACAGGCTCAGTTGACTAAAGACCAAGTGGGGACCTATTCTCACGAGCTATCTGGAGTGCAACAACACTCGACACTTCACTCAGAGGATTTATTGTATTCCTTGAGCTTAGACTGCGCAGTCATTCAGAGAAAACACGCAATTCTTAGGGACCTACACAGAAGATCATTGGGGTCATCTATACGTACAGTTTCAGTTGGTTCGAGTTTGTAGTGGTGGAGTTGGTGTAGAACGGGACTTCGTTTAGCTTATGGATGACTTCACTAAATCATATAGGGAATTTGATTTCCCGTGGTGTGCGCAAAAGAAATTCGATTTTGCTCTAGGTGTCTCGGTCTTCTCCACATGGAACTTGGCTTATCTTTACTTGGGATTGGCTCCAAGTTCACTTCTCACATACATTCATCCTTGGGATTTGCTCCCAACTTTCTATATAATGGAGCCATGGGTTCTCATATTGTATCATGCAATACGAGCTATTGGGCTTGAAGACACACTGTCGGATTGTACACATACTTGCAATATAATATAAAAGTCTTTGAGGTAACATGTGATGGTGTTCTTCTCCTTGTATATATGGTAAATTCTTGACTTGTTGTTATGCTTCTATTTATTTCTTCATGCTATTGTTTCCTTCATGCTTGTTTCAAGTTATGTTAGTATGCAAATATCTCATATTAGCATAAGATTTACTTGAACGCTTTAGGATAAAAAATCTTCTATTTGATGTCAATATAACTATAATTCTTTCCATTTCTTTTATTTAATTTCATGTGGATTTAATATGTTGTAGTGAGATTGTGTAGAAGGATCTATCTTTGGTCAAGCTTTTCAAGCGTGAGGGGAAGTTCTCAGAGGAACCAACCCATTCTTGAAAATATTCAAGGAAAACCTGCATGTGTTGATTTCCAAAGTTTAATCTATATTTTATTTTGTCTTGCAGAGGTTCTTTTAAGTTTCTCAAAGCACTTATTTCTTGCATCAAAAAATCAAACTTAAAATAATTTACTTTTCAAGTATTGCACTTCATTTCTTTAATATCTGGCTATTTCAAAGAGCCATGCTATGGCTAGTCAAAGAGGAAAGTTTGCTCATACTCTTGGGCCAAGCCTCTTATAGATTATATTTGTACTATTACTTTGTGATTTCTTGAGCTAACATTTGTGGTTGTAGATTTTCTCTAACTTGTTGTATTGCAACTACTTGCAGGTTTCATTTTCAGAAAATTACTTACAAGTTTTCATGCAATACCTTGGGGCTCCAACTTCTAGATTATTTCCTTCCCTTGGTCGTGAGCATTAGAGGACATTTATTGAACAAAGCCGAGTTCCTCTTCAGGGAGGCCGAGTTCACTTGGGGTCTTTATTGGCCGCGTAACTCAATGAGGTTTTTCCTTGCTTCTTCTTCCTCGAAAAATCTGCATTTTGTTGGGCTTTTGTGGGTCTCAAATTGCAAAAAATTTCAACAAGGAAAGATCTACGGCTCAAGCCAACATTGTGAAGACTTTCCTTGGATTTTAGAGAAGACTTCGTAGTTTTCTCCTTATTGTAATAACTAATAAAATTCTTGGTTTTGGGAGCGTGGGTTTTACCCATTGGTATCCCTATCTCTCCACTTTTTTGGAGAGACTTTGTGGCTTGATCTTTGATATTTTTCGCTTGCATACACATCATTTAATTGGGGAATTAACACAACCATGCATTACACTCATTTTGCATGCACTTAAAACTAATTTGCTACAGATTTTTAGTCTTTTTACTTTCATAGCAAGTTCAAACTTTTGCATGCATGCATGCACTTTTAACTTGAATCTAATTTGTCATGAATTTTGTCCCAAAACCATTTATGCTTCACCTTTACTTACATCTTACATGCAATAAGTATTTGGGCAAATTTTCTCCATAAAATAGCATTCTACTTCATGACATGCAAGTACATCTCAAGTTTGAAAGTTAATTTTCATTAATTTACTTACATTCCCCAAGCAATCACAAAAATTTTACCAACAACATAAGCTGGTTGAATAGAGGTTTTTAGGGACCCTCTACCCCTCTACTTACTCCTCACTGTGAGATCCATATCTTTGGGCAAGGGTGAGGTTTGAGAATTAAAGAGTTTTGGTTTTTAAGCTCCTGTGGTTGTCAGTTATTGAAGAGCTTTCCAGATTATCCATAGTATTAAAAAACATGTGTCGACGTTTTGAATCCCAACGGAGATCCATCTTCAAGACTTTGGAATGAAAGATTGCAAAGAGAGATTTAGGTCATTAATAGTGAAGAAAAATATATAAAAGAGCTGACCTGAATTATTATTTTTTATATTTTATTTCATAAATTATTTAATATTTTTTATTTTAATTCCATAAATATTAAGTATAATTTTATTTATATTTTAACAATTTATTTTAATTTCATGATAATAATTGCTTTTAATAAAATAAACTAATTTTAATTTAATTAAAAATTATATTTATTATTATTAAAATAATTAATAATGATAATTTATCAATTAGAACTAATAATAATTAATATATATAATCTAAGTAACTTAAAATCCTTAAAAATATTTTAATATGAGTTGGTTAAGATAATTAGTAATCGATATTAATATATATTATTGTTATAATTAATAAGATAAGAAAAGAAAAAACTCTAACTAATTAATCATTAAATAAACTAATTATTTACCAATTAATATTAACATTTATTTATTCAAAGAAATAAATAAATATTAATAAAGTAAATAATTATTTATTTTCATTTTTATTTTATAATTACTAATTTAATTTATTTTATTTTATTTTATTCAATATGGTCCGGATTTATATTAGAGCTATTTTTAATTTATCCAATTATTAATAAATTAGAACTAATAATAATTAATATATATAATCTAACTAACTTAAAAACCTTTAAAAAAAAATTAATATGAGTTGGTTAGGATAATTAATAATTAGAACCAAGAGCATTTTTCATCACATTTAGCTTACTTGCAAGTTCTTGAATTTTGCTTTCTTGATGGCTCCAAGTCTCACATGAAATATCATTTTCCTTTTTCAAGAAGCAGTTACTTTCATGAAAGTATTGTAATCTCTTTTGCAACAAGTTTAGCTTAATTTTCTTGTACTTTGACATTATCTACTTTAGAAAGCTCCATTTCATGTTTAAAGTTCATCATGTTCATGGATGGTTGAAGAATTTCATTTCCTTTCAAGTGCTCTTATATTTCATGTTGCAAGGCTAAATGCATGTTGATTTAACTTTCAAGTCTTTTTATCATTTGGTTTACATTTAGATCACTAAGGCTAAAATTCGTTTATCTTGAGAGCATTTTTTATATCTTGTGCTAACGGTCTTTTGTTTCCATTTCAGGATTACTATGTTTTCATCTCTTTGAGCATTTCTTTTACTTTTTTTGAGCACGTTATTTGTAAAGGCACTGGTTAAATGGTTTTTCATTATTTCAAAGTTGCTCATAAATGTTCATGAATCTTTAAAAGTAATGCAATTTCACTCTAATATTCTCCTAGAAACTCAAATCTTTAACTTAGCTTTCCTTTAGGGACCACCCCCCTTAGCTGACCTAGGAGAGAGCTAAAACGGAGAGAGTCGAGATCAGTGTGACAGCCCCTTCTCTGAGTTCCTTGCCACCAACCGCACCTGGTGGGGATGAAGGCTTTTGCCACTAACTAGTAGGTAGGTGTAGGCGGCAAGCAATCAACATTTTTTGGCGTCATTGTCGAGGACAAGCTTTCTTGTACCTGGGAAATCAACTAACTTTTGGTTTTTGCATGTTGAATTTTTGAGTTAGATTCTTGATCAAGTGGCGACTCCACTTATTTCATTTTCTGCAAGGATTTCTGCTTGAAGCCTTCTTCTTGTAGAATTCTTGCTAATTGGACAAGAATCCAAACTTCAAAGTTAGGTCAAGGTGATGGAGTTGATCAACCGAGGATGTGCTTGACCTAATTAAAGAGGACAAAAGGGATTAGAGGAGAAATTTTCTTTAAATTTCATGCAATACTCCCAATGAGGCAACTAGCCAAGGGAAACCTAGGGCAAGAAATGGTCCTCGAGCTAGGGCTTACAATATCTCGAGATCCCATCGTCGGATTTGCTTCAAATTTGGAGGGCCTCTAGAGAAAATTCCAGTGCAGTTGTGGACAAAAAATCTAAGTATTTAGACGGCTAGATTGTGAGATAAGTGATGCCTAGGTGACCTATGTAAGCTAGGCCTAGAAAGAAAGAGAGAAGGTGAAAAAAATATGCTTTAAGGTGATCACCTATGGAGGGCCAATGCCTAATCCCTTGGGGGAAATGGAGTCAAGGATATTTCAATGATTGGAATGGATCCACTTAGTCAAGGAGGCCTATAAAACAATTTCTCATGGCAATTAGGGCATGGACAATTGCTTCAAGGTCTTTACACTTTGATGAGCAATATGTGATGACTTACCAACATGAAATTTCAACAAAATGTGTCTAGGAACATTCACTTATTCAAACATGGCCCATGACATGATGCAATGCTCTAAAGAGACAAATTTCCACCATTTCACGTAAGAAAAGCAACAACTTGCAGCCTAGTATAGCGAAAATACCGAGAAACATGCATGTGACATAAAAAAGAGTGACAAGATAGCATTAAAAAGAACTTACATGTGAGAACAAGTATATCCAATCATCATCATATGTCAATATAGAAGCTCCAAGACAAAAATGAAGAGACCCAAACATCAAAATTCATTCATCCATCCAATTTCGTCCACCAAAAAGAATAGTGAAAATCTCCAAAGAGATAATGATTAAATCCAAGTGATGATGATCAAATGATTCCATCACATTTCTATTTATACACTTCCTAATGAATTCGATTTAGATAATTAGGCCTAATTTAGCCCCTAGAATAAAATAATGTGCATAATAACACTAACTTTTGGTGACAAGCCCACCAAATAGCTCAATAATACATGAATAAGCCACTCAAGAGGGTCGAATGATTAACTGGGTGAGTCATTGGGCCTTTGAAAAGGCCTAATGAAGTCCAAAGGGTGCCATAATGTAAGAATGGATTCCCATCATAGTGGACAAGGGGGTGGCCCCTCGTTCTCCAAGCAAAAACCTGTGGTGCTCCCAAGTGGGTGTGGGGGCACAAGGTCATCCTCATGGGTTTCCAAAAGGATTGGAAATGCCTGTAGACAATCTGTAGGGGCTAGAATATGTAAGCCCTGCCTCTACAGCAGGGAACAATCCTCTGGACCTTGGAACATCTGCGAAATGTATGGTGCATCTGTGGAGCCAGTTGGGCATGGTGAACTAGGTGCATCATGCTCATCCGAAAGGTGGAATATGAGCAATTAACGAATACTTCTTGGGATCCATGAAATCATCTCGGGTATGCTGGAGACCCATGACTCTCAACACTCACCCTACAAGGGCCAATATGGCCCTCTGAAGGGCTAGGACCTCGTATAGGGAGACCAGGCTCGAAATGGAAATTCGCCTGCAATCCTGCATAAGACCCAATGCGCCCCCTTTCTCTCTAATATAAGAAATCATTGGAATAGTCAAGTAAAAGAGCTTACAAGTCATGGAACCAGTGGGGCACTTCATGGTGGCATGCCCTTCCATAGTGAGTTTTGGTATGTATAAGCATCTCCAAGCTCAATAGAGGGTTAGCCAAGGACCCTATTAGGTGGTTTCAACCTCTAAATGATATGACATGTCCATGGTGGATCCTTCAAGTGGCAGTTGGAAAACGATATAATGATGGAACGTAGTGGGGATTAGGGAAAACATCTAGACCACATGTTAAGGAGTTAGGGTAGCTAAAATAAGGGAAGCACACACCTGGGTATATGAGTGTAAGAGGGTTCAAATCGTGTTACATGAGTTACCCTGACCATTGTTTTTCCACCCTTCTTCATATGCCTTTTGCCTTTTATTGATTTTTCTTCATAACTTCTCGAGGCTCCAGGGAATGGAGAACATAATGTGTGAGATGTAGCAGTGAATGCCCCCTTAAGGTGGGGTGATTCATCACCCACAAGGGCTTGGGACAATCATGTGTTCTTAATGATAGAGAGGGCTCATCTAGGGCCCATAGGAACCAGGATGATGGCCATGGGTAATGGGTAGAGCTCATGTTTGGCTTTTTCCCACGTGCTAAATTTGTATGTCCGGGCCATATTTTGCATTTTGTGGTACATTTCCTGTTGAGAGTGGCCAAATTATGCTTTTACTTTTCTTTTTCACTGCATCAACCTCCGGGGCATCGTTCCAGGCCCAACAAAGGTGTGGACAAGGGGAGGTGGAGGCTAACCCTATGTGGGCTTGTTGTTATTCAGATTATATAGGCACCGTGACAACCGCTCAGGGCGAGGGCTATCACTCTGACCCCCATCCACTCTATTGAAGTTGTCTCCCAAAAACAGGCTATGGGGGGTTGTCCCTATGGAGATGAGTTGATGGAAAACAAGTTGGAAACCAACTTGTTGGGAGACACCTAGTTGATTGGTAAAATTTAGCAAGATTAAGGATTTGATTATATGTAATATTGAGACCAATGCTTGATGGAGTCAAACTTTCTTGCTTGTTTACAAATTATAGCCAAGTAACCAGATGGACAACTGTCGCTTAGATGATGAACTATCCTATATGAAGTGCAAGTACTAAGAGCTAAATGGAGTGCAAGGATCTTGTTTATTTTAAATTGAATGCCTAATCTAAATTGAACCTTCCCCTTAATTGTTTTGAGATCATTCTTAGGAGTAGGTTGTGGGATGGAAGCCAACAAGAAGCAGGGAAAGGCCTAATTAATGATACCTCCCCCTGTGTTCCAACCACTTAGTGCCTTCGGCGCTGCAAAGACTGTAGCTCTGACGACTGCAAGGTCATTGTTTTAACCAAAAAAGAGCTTAATCCATTAAGCTGAAAATAAAGGGATGTCCTAAGAGTTTATCAACTAAGCTTATGCTTGGAGGTAAGTTGTTAATGCAACTACTCTTAGGATGAAAGGCAAGGAGGGATGAGTGAAGTTTTTAATTAGAGATTATCTTAAGTTTCAATAATTTATGTGCAATCTCACAACTAAGATAGGGCCAATTAGTTGATATTTTCTAGCATTGGAAAGTGTTCCAAGTCTCAAATTTTGTGAGGAGGCTTGGATATCATTATTCCAAAGAACCCAGAAACCGTTTGTGGAAATTCCACTCGGTTTGTGTTTTATTAAAATAATTAATTATTTTAATGAGGACTCTAAGTTTAAATTTAGGGAAATTAAATAATTAAAAGGTATTAATAAAACAGAGTGAGAATCTTCTAGAGAATGAAGATCAAGTCATGTTTTAATCTTAGCCATTGATTAGTGATTTAATCTAGGTCATTGATTCATCAACGAGAAGATTATAAGAGAAGGCTTCAGGATCATTTGGAAAGCAAGCCGAACACACACTCAGTACCCGAAGGAAATCGATTCTGAAGGAATAGAATTCGATTTCAGAGGGAGAGTTGCAAGGCAGAGTTGCAGAAGCAGAAAAAGGAAAGGGAAGTCAGCATTGACAAAGAGAGGCAAGAGGACGCAGAGGGCAACAGAGGCCAACGTTGAGCAGCAGCACTGAGTCCCCACATAGAGTGACATAGTCCAGCGTAGGGATTGCGCAGAAGATCACATAGAGGAAGCTAGGGTGCCTTTTGGGTGTCAGAAATTCTCCAAAGGGATTTGGAGAATTTATCTCAGGTGTTTTCTTAAGAAATATGCTCGTCTACTTATTGTAAAAGATTCATTGCTGAAGATTAATACAAACTCTCATTTGTTGCACCAATTTTCCCGCATTGGGTTTTTCCGAGGACAATTGTCCAAAAATAGCTGTGTACATGCGATTGTTTCTACTGCATTATATGTATTTTGTTTATGGTTAAGTGAATACTGCAGTTGTATTTATTTCAGAATTTACTGAAAGAAATTCGTAAATAACTTATCATAAATAAGTAGGCGAAATAAATCTATCACTGCAGTAATATTTCAGATTTGAAATTTTCACACAATTAACTCGATGCTAATAAAACAATACACAAAATACATAGAACAAATTATCCACTTATAAATTAGTCAATGATTACAAGACGAAAATCACAATTATTCAAGTTTTTCTTATCACAATGCAGATTAGATTTCTAATGTCCAAATTAACTTCGCTTATCAACAAGATTAGAAAATAGATGTTGAGTGTTTGAGTGCTTTAATTCAAAATTTGGAAATTCTTATAACTTAAGACATGACAAACGAATGTTAGATTTACAACCAAAATCAATGGTAACACTTCAGAAATTTCAGCACCTATTAGTCTTATGACAACAATAAGAAAAACACCTTAGATTTCAAGAGATAGCAAGCCTATAATGACTAGATATGATCATTGAGATGCCCAACACTTTACTTAATGTAAATTATGAGTTTAGCCCACTTTGAGATGCACTATTGAGAAAAATCTTGAAATCTGATTCACTTATTACAACAGTAAGAAAATGTGTGAACAGTGATATGTCAAAGGTAAGGGACTTACCAAATCTGGCCCAAAACTTGGAAAATTTTGCCAAAACTAGAAAATTTAATTTTTGAATCTTTTTAGGTGTTAGATTCAGAAAATTCCAGATCTTATTTAGTAATTATCGAGAGAATTTCCAGCAAGTTAAATTTTAGATCCAAGCTAGATCCTTGATGCCCAAGTGGCCAAATTTCTAGAAAAATTGAATTATGCAATTTTAGAGTGTTTTGACCAATTTAATGTGTTTCTAGGGCATTTGTGTCACTGTTATGAAGATGAATTTACAACTGTAATAAAACAGAGATAAAACTAGGGTTTAGAGAGCAAACTCTACGCCCAAGGCCTTATAGATCACCTGTCAAATTTTCCCAGAAATTCTTCAATGAATATGCCACCTGAAAACACCAATCTAGGGCCAATATCACCTGCAAAACTCACCAATTTTTAGTTTAGAAAGCTTAGAGATGGATTTAGGGAAAACTAGGGTTAAGAGGAGCTAGGAAGAAGGCCAAGGAAGGCAGAAATGGGCCTCAGAAGCCTAGTGACTCAAGGGAAAGGCCTAAGAAGGCCTACGGCAAGCCCTAAAGTGTTGCCACTTAGCTTAAGGGAAGGGCAAGAGGGCCTTAGGGGCTGCATCCTAGGGGTTTTAGGCCCTTAAGGCCTGTAGCACCCTAAAAGGAGCCTCTAAGAGGCAATCGCAAGCCCTTTAGGGCTGCAGCGTAGAAAAAATGAGGGGATGAGGGGGGCCAAAGGCCCTAGGCCTCACGTCTAGGGCTAAAAAGCCCCTAAAACCAAGACACAATAGAGAGACGGGAGGCCAAGGACTCTAGGCTGCACGGCTAGTCTCAAAGGCTCAAAGCTCAGACGCAGAGGGCTCTAGGGTTGACGCAGAGACTAGAGAGGAGGGTGCTAGCCTTAGGAGGTCTTGATCTGGGCCCAAGAGGGCTAAAACTTGAAACCCCAACTTCATAAATTTTTTATTTCTCTAGATCTAAATGTTTGATCAATTTCTTCAATAGTTGGCCCTGCAAAAAATATTTAGAGACTAAATTTTACCCTCAAGGGCCTAGATCTAGCGTTATTCCAGCTTTCTCCGTTAGATCCACCTGCACAAATAGATTTACAAATAATTTTAAAAATAATTTACAAAAATCATTTTAAAAATATACAATGCTTGAAAGAAATTTTGAGAAATAATTTTTTATGGAATTTTTCTTTGATAAATGACTAATAACACTTTGGAAAATTAATGCACACTATAGCCTTAGCGAAGTTAAATCAACTACATAAATATTTGGAGTCCAAACAAGGTCAGTTCATGCCCACAGTTTATGAGCTTGGAGACCAAGGACTAGGGAACCTACAAACACTATATATATTTCTCAAGAAAATTTGTTAGACATATGGAAAATAAAATCATCTAAGATAAACCCAAAATCTATCAATAGAATGACTTTATCCCTATCCAATGAAAAACAAATTTTAACATTAATTAGCACAATATAGGAAATTTCGTACGCAACACATACCACAAGTCAACGAACACTGAACACCTTGAACGGCACCCAAAAGTATTTATTATGATTCAAATAAACGTTCCTAGCGGTTCAATAGTGTTACATCATGCTTTTGCAACAATTTCTTAGGCAAACATCAAATGGATTTTACACACAAATTACTCTTTATACATAAATAAATCCTCCAAGTGGAAAAATAACGGCTAGTTGGCTTGATCCTTGTCAAAATAATTTTGGTTGTTGAAAAATACTTGATCATTTTTTAATCATAGTTATTGGATTTTTATTTTTGAGGAATTTTCGAATTTCTTTTATATTTTTTTTATTAGCTCAAAATTAATTATTTTGAGCTAATTTTCTCAAAAATTTGACTTTGACTTAACCACCAAGGTCCAAGGGTCCAATTTTTCTTTAAGTATCGAATATTCCCTTGCTGGAGGACCTCCAAGATTTAATTCCTTCAAGACCCACAAATTTTTCCACTTGGAGAATTTAATTTTCCTATCAATTTAATTTTGACTTTAAATTAATTAATTTTCTAACTTGAGATTTACTTAATTTCTGCCAGAAAAAATAATTAATTGACACTTGAAGGGATTTAATATTTTTTCCACCCTCTGATATTTTAACCATGGTGTCTAAGTATGAGAGACCATGCATTAAACTATTTTTTACATAAGATTTACAATTTAACCCTCAAAGGGGATACCCGTTCAGCTTAGACCCTCAAAATACATACCCAATTCTACAACACAACATGATCTAGTAGACCAAGTGATTTGTAATAAAATAATTTAGCCAACTAGCTTAAATTAATCCTAAATCATTTTTACATAAAACTCGACTAGAACACTAGAACTCACCTAAGACTTTGACAAAGAATTACACCCTAGCTTTGGGGTGAGGTTGGAGGGAAAAACTTTGCCGACCATCTATGTTTAGAAACACAAATGAGTCAGTGAGATGAAAAACCTCCTAGAATGAAACTCTTGCCAAAATAATTGGATTATCTAGGTTATTACATATATTCATGGTCTTACTAGGATCATTTACATTACAAAACTTGCAGAATGGGTTTACAATGACACATGTAAACTACTGAAAGATGATACGATTATTTGAAAATCCCTTGCCATATCCGCTTCCTTGAAATTTGACCAAAAATGTTGGATATCTAGCTCCATCTGGGGACACGTTGCTTGCACGAAAAAACATGAGAACCCCAAAATCCTGCATCCAAGAAAACAAAATTCCATTAAATAGATATCCATTGAAAATCAAAATCGTTATGTATACATAGTAAATCTTGTTGGAATAGAAAAAACTATTCTAACAAACTGAAATATAAAAGACACAATATACATGCGTGAAATAAAACTATCTAATGACATGAAGAAAAGGGAGTAGAGTTAGAGATAGCATACAAAATAATGCTCTATGGCAATAGATGTCATCGTTGTGGCACAATCTCGGGCATCTACTTGCTAACTGGTAGATCAATGGGTTACTTTTCAAATGTCCCTTGCTGAAATTTGACCCTCTTCGATCTATGTAATTGCTCATCAATGTGTTGTATGTCTATGTCAAAATGCAACCCGTTTCTTTTTCTGCTCGGAGGAGGGGATGGGCGATGGAATGAAGAAAAGTGATAGACTGGCTAGACAAACTATGACTCAAAATGAGGTAGATGACCTTGTGGCACAACCTCTTCACCATTTTCCAATCTCTTTGGTACTTCCACGTGATACCTTCTCTCCACTTATCTGTATAATTTGACCATGCCACTTGCTGCTACTGGAATAGTGGTGTAAGATAGATCCATTTGAATAGAACCACCCGGATCGACTGCAAGCATTCCCCACCCATCTAGCGCATCAATTACTGCTATTTCCTTGGTGATGAATCTATATGGGTAATCAACTAAGGAGACTTATAGATCTTTAACCACACCAAGGACCTCAACTTTTCTAGAATCCATTGAACAAATGTTATGGTAAGGTCTCGAAATTGTTAAGTTTAATTGTTCCATAACCTTCTTAGTCATAACATTTGTAGATGCACCAGAGTCAAGCATGCAATTATGGAGCAAGCGATCATTTATATCCAATGTCAAAAAGAAAGGTTGATGGTCTTCATTACTCATATTGGAATTTAAGTCCTTCAACTTGATTTCTTTTAAGCTGATTATTCAATCTTTCCTGTTGAGCAATGCTTAAGGCCTTGAAGAATGAGGCTCTTTGTGATGGAATCTTCAGCAATTCTAAAATTGGGAATAACATTTTTATGTTATTAATTTAGGTTGCCCAATCCACCTTTAATCCAGACTTATACCTTTCAAAGGGAACTTGTTCATTTTGGCTTTGATCTTTACCTTTCCTCTCATAGGTATAACCTTTACTTTTGGCAAGTTCTAGAATCTACTCTTGAGATGGATTTTCACCATATGCTTGAGTAATAGGCTCTTTTTCTTCATTGAAGTTATTGATGGCAAAGGCTGATGAAATCATGTCAGTGCATCAACTTTTGTTGGAGTTATCTTGACTTATATTATTATCTTGTTGATTTCTACTTTCTTCCAAGACTCTTCTAGCAAAGGCACATGTACTTTCCTCATGGAAATCCTCACAAGTTTTGCAGAAAGGAACATGCTCATCAATCATATTAGCAGATTCAAGTGGGGTAGGAGGCCTTTGATCATTCAGGGGATTTCCTCGTGGCCATGGATTATTGTTGTTACCCCTGTTATTATTATTATTTCTAGGCGGCATATTCTGCATTCAGAACCTTTCCATTTGTATTAACTAATTTTGCATCTTGCTTATTTGTCTGGCATGTTCAATCTTCGTTTCTTTCATTAATCAGGTCAATTCCTTAACTGGTTCTAATTCTTCTTCTGTAATCTCTTTTCCTTTAGGCTTGATTTGGACTCTTTCAAAACCTGGGATTTACAACATTCTTGACGCTTTCTTATCCTTTTCCAATTCTTCAGTTGTGCTTTGGGCCACAACTAGAGTATTGGGATGAGCACGCCTTATTTCATATTGAGTCTCTACAGGGTAAGCCTGAAGATATTGTTCCAAAATTGTCTTATCAGGGGGGTTGTGGTCTTGAGTCATATCCCTTAATAGTTTATTAAATCTTTGGTTAAATTCTTCCACTATTTCATTCTCTCTTTTCTTAATAGTGTTGAATTCCTTAACCAAATAGTGTTGAATTCCTTATCTCTGTACTTATCTTTGAATGCATCAAGAAGGAACCTCAAAGAATTGAAGGTGTTGTCAGCTTTATCCTGAAACCAGTCGAGAGCATCATCTTCTAGAGAAAGCACAAACAATTTCATTCGGATATCTTCGTGATTGTAAGCAGTAGCATGAGCAAATATGTGGATGAAACTGTTGAATTTCTTTATATGCGCTTCAGCATTGATGGCATTGTTCCATTTGAAATGTGGCATTTTGCTCATAGTGAACTCATTCGACAGATCATGTGGATATCCCTAAATGTTGGTGAAGTTGCAAGGTTTGTAAAAATCACCCATGATTTCTTGATTGATATGATTGATGAAAAGACAATGGAGATCAAAGAGAGCTTCATGTCCGAGAAAATTTAATCGCTCTCTCGAATGTAATTTGTTTAATCAGGCTCTTAAAACCTTTTAAGGATGAAGCGAGGTTAACCAAGCTACTAGGATTCCTTCTAGAGTAAGCTCTTGTGAAAGGTTGAACAAGTGGAGTCATCACCCAACAAAGAAACCAACCTAAATGTCCAGGTGCTAAAAGTGTGGATGAACAAGATGAGAGGATTAGTGAGAGAACAAGGGATAAGGTGATGAGAAGATGAAAAATTACGCAAGAAGGGTGCCTAAAATGTTGTGCCGATTGGAGAGCTAATGAATCAAAAAAAGCATTATAGGATTAAGAAGATTAATGAGAATGTCGTCAATGCCAAAGCCCAATAAAATGGTCCGCGACAAGGGCGCCAAAAAATGTTGTCGCTCAGATTGTATAGGCAGTGCGATAACCACTCAGGGCGGGGTTGTCACTCTAGTCCCCGCCCAATCCGTTCTACCTGTCTCCCAACAACAGGTTATTAGGGGTAGTCCCTATGGAGATGAGGTGATGGATGTGAAAGTTTCAAAACAGAAACCCTACTGCAGTATCTAGATCTACTTCACCTACTTGTTTAATTAACATTAACCAGTTATTTTACTAAAGTATTCAGAAAAACATTAAAGTAGACACTAACTGCAGCCTAGACATCTACAGATCATTTACTAAACAATACACAAATGTGACAAGATTACACACGATTTTTCGGACAAATGTCCTTGGAAAACCCAATGCGGGAAAACTGGTGCAGCAGCTCTACAGGGTTTTATTATTATGCAGAATCTGAATACAACATTTTGGGCACCATAAATGGTTGGCCCTACAAAGAAATTACACAACAGTTAGTACCTTTCACTCGAAGACAGAAAATATGGTTGTATCACACCCTCAAATGGGATTTACAGATCACAAGCCCTTTCTGGCCCACTAGAATCCTCAGCACTACCTCTGCAGCCTCTGCGTCAACCCTCACTGGCCAGCATCCCCATTGCATCATCTTGACTGGTGTTACGTTGCCTCTGCGATGTCGTGGTTAGGCCTGCGTCACCCTGGTTGGGCTTATGCAGCCTGTGCGTGGTGTTGATTGAACTGCGTCCCCCTGGATTGCTTTGCGCTAATTGGTACTCGCTACCCCTCTGTTCCTATATTCTCGGCCTTGGATCAGATCATCCCTTGTAGATCTCTGCCCCTCACTGCACTGCAAACTCGCTTCGAATTTCTCAGCAAACCCCGCCCTAGAAATTCGACTTAGCTTCAGTGCTCTGCTAGTGTGTGTGTGTGTTTCTCCAACTAACCCCAAGCCTTTCTCTTATACTTTTCTCATTGGAAAACCAATGGCTGTTATCTAATCTCTAATCGACAGCTCAGATTAAAAAACTTCTTGATCCACATCACTTAGAACATTTCATCACATGTGTTTAATTAATTCACTTCAATTTTTCTAATTTCCTAAGTTGGACTTACGGTCCTCATTAAAAAAATTAATTATTAGAATAACTTCAACACCAGATGAAATTTCTCTAAGCACTTTCTGGGTTTTGCAGATCTCGTGTGTCTTAGCCCCTCCACAAAGTTTCGGAGCTAGAGCACAGCCGATGTTACCCCAAAATATCAACACTCCCTCTTAGCAAGGAGTGTGCTCTAGCAATACATCCACACCGAAGTATTGCCTGATCTTGGCATCTGTCTCTGCGTTGTTGATGCTTCGCCTGTTGCCCTCCATCCACTGAGTTGTTGCTTTTTGTACTGCTGCCCATGTCACTGCCACTAACACTACTACATCCATACTACAACTCCCTCTCAAATTTCTGCATCATGCTGCCTATAGCACTGCCATTTCTAACTGCTACATTGCAACTCAGTTACTGAGAAGTAAGCAACTGAAGGACCCCTGCACAATCACTGACATACAAGTCAGTTGGGCTGCAACTCATCACTGACGCTCCCTTGGTTGTTGCAATGCACTGTCTCCCTGAAGCCATTGTGTTTTTGTTGCTCTGCACTGCGTAAGCACCGCCCCTCTGTGCTGCTAAAGTCCCATCAGCCTCTGCGTTGCTACATCTATGTTGTTGTTGCCTCTGCATTGCGTTGCTCCATCTACAACGTCCCAGCGTGCCTCTGCTTCATTGTGATCTTTTGCACCCACTGCTCCACTTGTCCTGCTACTGTCTTAAGGCTCCAGTAGCTCATATGTGATCCAAGAGTTTGGGCACCTCAAGGATCCTACCTCCCATCTGTTGCTGATCTACAAATCAATATCGTCCCACTTGTGTGGCTCATGAGCACTCATGGCTACGTCATTGTCACTACCATCATCCCCTTTTGTTGTTGTTGCCTTGGATTCAAAAGATCCCTTGTCCTTCTTCTTAGGACAATTGCTGGCGAAGTGTCCAAGTTCGCCACAATTAAAGCACCAGGCCTTGGATAGGTCCCTCTTCTTCTTCCCTTGCTGCCTTTGTCCCTTTGATGCAAGGGTTGCATCCTCCTCCTCCTCTTTCTTTACTTTGACTGTACCACTGTTGGTGCTTTGCCTCTTAGTAAATCTCCCGATTTCCTCCTAACGGAGGATTGCCCACATGTCCGCCCAGGATGGTAATGTTGCCCTGCCCAATATGCTTTGACAAACGTTTGGCATTCATCGGTGACTGCATTCAAGGCAGTCCTCACCAAGAGCCCTTCATCCAGAGTCGTACCCATGGCAATTAGTTTGTCTCGGATAGTCTGAAGTCTAAAGAGGAAGGGATCGATTTCCTTACCCTTCTGCATCTGGAACAACTGTAGCTAATTCTCTAGAAGCATCTTCCTCTAGACGGAGCCTCCTTGATAGATCGTGTCCAAAGTTGTCCACATTTCATTTGCCGTGTTCTTCTCGGCATTATGTGGAACCACGTGATCCTTAACTCCATCCATGATCAAGCGCTTAGCCCGTGCCTGATTCTCTTTGAATTTCTTCAGGGGATCTGCATCGATAGGCATAGCTAGGACATTTGAGCATGGTCCTTGATGTTGCACTCATCCAAGACTGTCGGATCCTGGCCCTCCAGATAATGAAGTTGGACATGTCGTCCAACCTGTCCTAATCTCTCAGTCCATGAGAAACCATCTCTGCTCAAATCTGTCGGAACAGATACACCTCTCCCTCTTCCTACTGCAACACCTAACATAAAACTGGATCTGGGTTTCTTGGCGATAGAAACCCTCTATAGTAGCTTCTCCCTCTGACAACTGATTTCCTTCCTGGAAATCTTCTGCCAAAACAACTGAATCAGTCCTCTACGATCACCCACCTGATCGAATCTAAGCTCTTTTTGGCACAGATCTGTTGAGTGACTGTTCTCCTCCCGCTCTTGTCACCTTTGCTAGGCACTGTTATTCACCGACAGAACCTGTGCCACACCAACAGCTTCTAAAGATCAAAAGCTCTGCTTCCAGATTTTGGCAATCTACTGAGCAATCTCCACACGGACTGTGTCCCTCTAGCTGGCCTCTGTGTGAGCAGACTGGCTCAGCGCAGCCTCTGCGTAGCGCAAGCTACTCCTGTGTCACTCTGGAAGGCTCTGTGTTGCCTCTACGTCACTCAGATGGCTCTGCGTCAGCTTGGCTGGGCTACGTCCCTCCTGGTGCTGCGTTGCCCTCTTCTGGAACTCTGTTGCTTTAGTTTCCTTCTCTGCAGCGATTTCTTCAGCCGCTCTGCTGGTGGATCAGCTTGATCTGCAATGCTCTAATACCATGTGAAAGTTTCAAAACAGAAACCATACTGCAGTATCTAGATCTATTTCGCCTACTTGTTTAATTAACATTAACAAGTTATTTTACTGAAGTATTCAAAAAAAACATTAAAGTAGACACTAACTGCAGCCTACACATCTACAGATTATTTATTGAACAATACACACATGTGACAAGATTACACACGATTTTTCGGACAAATGTCCCCCGAAAAACCCAATGCAGGAAAACCAGTGCAACAACTCTAGAGGGTTTTATTATTATGCAGAATCTGAATACAAAATTCTAGGCATCAGAAATGGTTGTCCCTACAAAGAAATTACACAGCAGTTAGTACCTTTAACTCGGAGACAAAAAATATGGCTGTATCACACTTTCAAACGGGATTTACAGATCACGAGCCCTTTCTAGCCCACTAGAACCCTCAGCGCTACCTCTGCAGCCTCTGCGTCAGCCCTCACTGGCCAGCATCCCCATTGCATCACCCTGACTGGTGCTGTGTTGTCTCTACGCTGCCCTGGCTGGGCTTATGCAGCCTCTACACAGTACTCTGCGTGGTGCTGCCTAAACTGCGTCCTCCTGGCTGGCTCTGCGCTGACTGGTACTCACTGCCCCTTTGTTGTTATATTCTCGGCCTTGGATCAGATCATCCCTTGTCGATCTATGCCCCTCACTGCACTGCAAACTCGCTTCGAATTTCTCAACAAACCCCACCCCAAATATTCGACTTAGCTTGAGTGCTATGTCAGTGTGTGTGTGTTTCTCCAACTGACCCCAAGCGTTTCTCTTATACTTTTCTCCTTGGAAAACCAACAGCCGTGATCTAATCTCTAATTGACGTCTCAAATTAAAACACTGCTTGATCCACATCATTTAGAACATTTCACCACATGTGTTTAATTAATTCATTTTAATTTTTCTAATTTCCTAAGTTAGACTTAGGGTCCTCATTAAAAAAATAATTATTAGAATAACTTCAACACCAGATCAAATTTCTCCAAACGATTTCTGGGTTTTGGAGATCTTGTGTGTCTTAGCCCCTCCACAAAGTTTCGGAGCTAGAGCACACCCGATGCTACCCCAAAATCTCAACAATGGAAAACAAGTTGGAAACGAACTTGTTCGAGAGACACAATTGAGTGATCTAGTTGCTTGGTAAAATTTAGCAATGTTAAAGATTTGACTAGATGTTATATTGAGACCAATGCCTGATAGAGTCAAACTTTCTTGCTTGTTTACAAATTACGGTTAAGTAATCAGATGGAAATTGTCACTTGGATGATGAACTATCCCATATGAAGTGCAAGTCCTAAGATCTAGATGGAGTGCAAGGGTCTTGTTTATTTTAAATTAAATGCCTAACCTAAAATGAACCTACCCCTTAAATGTTTTGAGATCAGTCTTAGGAGTAGGTTGTGGGATGGAAGCCAAGAAGAAGCAGGCAAATGCCTAATTCACGATACCTCCCTCTATGTTCCAACCACCCAGTGCCTCTGGCTTTGTAGAGACGGTGGTTCTGACGACTGCAAGATCACTATTTTAACCAAAAAAGATTTGAATCCCTCAAACTAAAAAGAAAGGGTTGTCCTAAGAGTCTATCAACCAAGCTTGTGCTTGGAGGTAAGTTGTTATTGCAACTACTCTTATGATGAAATGCAAGGAGGGATGAGTGAATTTCTTAATTAGAGATTATGTTAAGTTTCAATAATTTATGTGCAATCTCACAACTAAGACAATGCCAATTAACTCGGTGCTAATAAAACAATCCACAAGATACTTGGAACAAATTATCCACTTATCAATAAGTCAATGATTGCAAGACGCCAATATTAATTATTCAAGTTGTTCTTATCACAATGCTGATTAGATTTCTAATGCCCAAATTGACTTGGTTCATCAAAAATATTAGAAGATAGATGTTTTAGTGTTTGAGTGCTTCAAGTGCAAAATTTGGAAATTCTTAAAACTTAAGACAAGACAAGTGAATGTTAGATTTCCAACAACCAAAATCAACAGTAACACTTTAGAAATTTCAGTACCCATTAGTGTTATGACAGAAGTAAGAAAAACACCTTCGATTTCAAGAGATAGCAAGTCTATAGTGACTAGATATGATCATTGAGATGCCCAACACTTTGCTTAATGTAAATTATGAGTTTAGCCCACTTTGAGATGCAATATTCAGAAAATTTTCAGATCTGATTCACTTATTACAGCAGTAAGAAAATGTGTGAACAATGATATGTCAAAGTTTCAACAAGTGCCAAAACTGGAAAATTTAATTTTTGAGCCTTTTTAGGCGTTAGATTCAAACAATTCCAGATATGATTTAGTAATTATGCAGAGAATTTTCAGCAAGCTAAAATTTAGACCCAAGCTATAAATCATTGATGCCCAATGTTACACTGAAAACTGTCACCTTGACATTCTGCTGACTGTATGAGCTCATTAAACACTCATACATGCCTCCTTTGCAAGTCTTACAACCTTTGTTCCTCATTCCAAGCCCTGAAACTGGAGGAAAAACCCTAAAAAGCTCAAAAAACCTTGGGTACGCAGTTAATATGAAGCCTGCCTGCGTTTTTAGCTAGGGTACGCAGGTAATGTGAAGATAAACTGCGTTCTAGAACGCACTTTTCTAGAGTAATACTTGCGGTACCCCTGTAAAGTTAAATAAGCGCGGAATTAAACTGAAAAAGTTGAATTGAGTCGATTACGGAAGGTTCTGGATGAGATTTTTTGGGGATGAGTACGCTTTAGTAAGGTGCATGTATCCCACACCTTAGACTAATCCCTTAGTCAGGAGCCTATCCCTTTGAAGAGGGATTCTATCCCTTTGAAAGGTGGAATCCTAACCTCCTCACTCTAACTTTCTATAAAAGGAGGTATAAGGGTAGCCTCAAAGGTGAAGTTTTTGAGAAGATTTTTGAGTTGAAGTGCTGTTGAGATTTAGAATTCTTTCTGCTGAGCTTTTGAGAGGAAAGATCACATACCTCTTTTTTCTCCTGAAGTAAGAGTGCAAGACTTATCAAAGTAGAGGAGACTCCTGCTTCGGACCCCGGGAAGGCCTTTCGAACATCAAGGCTAAGGTTGTAAGGTTCTTCTGTTACTTTAAGATTAATACAATCAAGTTTTGTTTTTCTCAATAAATTGTCATTCGATTTTTTATTTAAATAAGCCGTCGTTTGATCATTTATTTCATAGATTCCTTGATCACTATGATAGGTATGTTTTATGATTATTTGTTATACATGTGCTATTGATATTTTCTTGTTTGTGATTGCAGATCAATGAAAGATGATACTTTCTTGTGACAAAAGGGCCCTTGTTGTGACGAAGGATTATTGATGCAACGGAAGCACTGCGATCGCAAATAAGCATTTGGATCTAAGGTAGGATCGATACCTTCATAACATTTATTTGTAAAATGAATATACTTAGAGAAAGACAAACTTAGTTGTTCGTTTGTTGCTAGATTGTCTTCTGACACTAGGGAGATCGGTCTTGTCCGCAAGAACGATTTATCCGTCCAATGAGAAAATGTGTGAACAATGATATGTCAAAGTTTCAACAAGTGCCAAAACTGGAAAATTTAATTTTTGAGCCTTTTTAGGTGTTAGATTCAAACAATTCCAGATATGATTTAGTAATTTTGCAGAGAATTTTCAGCAAGCTAAAATTTAGACCCAAGCTATAAATCATTGATGCCCAAGTGGCCAAATTTCTAGAAAATTTGAATTATGCAATTTTAGAGTGTTTTGACCAATTTAATGTGTTTATGGGGCATTTATGTCATTGTTATAAAGATCAATTTACAGTTGTAATAAAACAGAGATAAAACTAGGGTTTAGAGAGCAAACCATAGGCCCAAGGCCTTGTAGATCACTAGTCAAATTTGCCCAGAAATTCTTCAATGAATATGCCACCTGAAAACACCAATTTAGGGCCAATATCCGTTATGTATATTTTATTAATTGTTAGTTAGATATAGTTATATTAGGTTTTATTAAATGAAAGGGCATGATCAAAGATCATGCCTCTTCACCAAGGGACACCATGAGGCTATATTTAAAGCCTCGGTGATTCCCCATTGTAATCATATCTCATATCTCATATTTTATCAACAATAATATATATATTTATCAAGTTTACCAGAGTTTTACACTCCATTGGTATCGGAGCCATCGCTCTTCGGGATCTATGTGATCACCCAGAATTAATGAATTACAGAATTCTAGAATTGCAGATTTTTTTAAATCGAGTGCTCGTGGACAGTATTAGTTTTAAAGAAAATTGCAGCCTTTCTCCTCTCATATCCACGCCCCCTCCTTAACGATCTGTCCCTCACATCCTCACTTCACCTTACGGGTCACTCCCACTCTGCGTTTTTAAAAAAATAAAAATAAAATTAAAAAAAAAACTTTCCCATTACATATCACAATTCCCCCACTCTGCGTTTTAAAAATAAATAAATAAATTTTTTTTTTTAAGCCATCCCACTTCCGCCTTCCACGTCTGCATTTTCCCTCGGCCGTCCTTCCCAACCTTCTCTGTTCGGCCCTTCCACGGTCTTTTAGCGGCTGCAACCACTCTGCCCTACCGCCTGTTTCACACCGCTCGCCTGCACCTGCCGTCTTCCCCGCTGTCAAAAAGTCGCCGCCACAGCGGCTCTGTCACCACCGCTGTCAAAACGCCGCCGCCACAGCGGCTCTGCCACCGCCGCCCTAGCTCCCTCACCGTCGTCATTCCCCGCCGCCAGCCCTGTTGTGTTCGGTTGCTGTCCACCGCGGCCAGTTTTAAATTCGTGTCCGCAAAACAAAGATAAATCACGAAACTATGTGTCGGTTGATTAAAAAGGAACGAGCACGTTTTTAAAAACGATTTTTTTTTAAATTATATAAAATATATATTATATAGTTCAATTGATAATTATACATATATATATATATATATTATAATTATATAATTCATTTATATATTATATAATTCTCATTTAATAATTATATATATATATAATAATTATATAATTAAATTATATATATTATATAATTTTTAATTAATAATTATATATATATATATAATAATTATATAGTTTAAAAAAAAATTTAATTAATTAATTAATTTTAAAGAAAAGAAGGAGAGAAATTGGCAGAAAAATATTCCCCACCTCATACACGTTCAATGTCTTCTTCGATGTCGATGGCTGAATTCCAGAAGAAATTGGGAGATCTTGAGAAACAAATCAATAATAATTCCAAAGAATTCGGAAAAAGATTAGTCGATCTTGAAGGCACAGTTACAGGGCACTCCAACGACATCAAAAAGATTCATGATACGACAAATCGAATAGAAAGACAAATGTGGCTAAATCATCATGAGGCCACAGAAAAGCATAGCGAAGCAATGAACAAGATGACAGAGCATAGCGAAGCAATGAACAATATGACAGAACTTTTCAATAAGCTAAATGATAAGATAGATAAGTTAAGTCAAACACAACCTCCAATATTTCCTAACATGGAACAAAATCAACAAAACAATTCCGCAGATTTAGGAAACTCAGAAGAGCATCAAGAAAAGACCGATTCCCCACATCATCAAGAAGATAGTAATGCAGATTTTCAAAATTAACAGCTCTGGAATGCATTTGCTAATCAATATCCCCTTCTTTTTCCACCAGTTGCATATCAGCGAAGAGCCAAAATCGAGCTACCCAAATTTGATGGTAATGAAAAAAATAGCGTTGCATGGCTTAATAAAGCGGAAGAATATTTTGAGATTTATGACATTACTGGTGATGACGAAAAAATTAAACATGCTTCCATGAAAATGGAAGGAGAAGCATATAATTGGTATATGTGGTGGAAAAAGACGACGCTCGCTATCAGTTGGAGGAAATTTAAGAATGCATTCTTCAAAAGGTTTCAAGGCATAAAAGACGAAAAGTTTTTTTCAACGTTTATCAAATTACGCCAAAAAGGAGATGTGGATGAGTACACTCGAGAATGGGAGACCTTGGCAACACGAGTACCAGGATTGTCGGAATCTCGTCTAATCCAGTCTTACATCTCAGGACTTAAAATCCACATACAAGAAGAGCTTGAACTACATGAAATTACGTCCGTAGAAGTAGCAAGGCAAAAAGCAAAAGCTGCTGAAAAGAAATTTGAAAGATTATCAAAACCAGAAAAAGTATATTCGAGATGACGGTTTCCTCAATCTACAAAAGAAGATAACATGAAATATGTTCCACCACGCCTTCGCGAAGGAGACAAATCTAACTTGGAAATACAAAGAATGAAGGAAGGCAAATGCAAACGTTGTGGCGAAAAATGGGACCCTAAGCACAGATGTGCTAATGGGAAAGAAAAAAATCTGTATAATTGTGAAGCAACTAATGATTCTAACAATGATGATTCAGACATAGAAGGGATAGAAGATACCCTCCCTAGAAGTAGATGATGACAGCACTCCGCAAGTGTCATTATCAGCCATGACAGGTATATCACAACCTCAGACACTAAAATTAAGGGGACATATTAAGAAAAACAACGTAATGGTTCTCATAGACACAGGCAGCACGCACAATTTTCTAGATTCAACCATGGCCAAAAGACTCAACCTCTTTACTTTTCCCATGCCTAATATGAAGGTATGGTGTCCGATGGTAAGAAGATTGAACAGGTAGGAAAATGCCATAAATTCAAATTGCAGATTAAAGACTTTAGTTTAGAATCTCCATTCTATGTCGTACCACTCGGAGGAGTAGATGTGGTCTTAGGAATTCAGTGGTTACAAACCTTGGGTACTTATTCGGCCAACCATCAGAAGCAGTTTATAAGCTTTAAGTGGGAAGGGCGGAAGCACAAATTATTTGGATTCCAAGCCCCAGAAAATCAAATCGTATCATCATCCCAGATGATGAAGATGATCCGAAAGGGAGCGCCAACCTATATAGTCGAATGTCATCATTTAGAGATGTTATCTACAAAAGTCAACCACGAAGAATCACAGGAGGTACAAGCACTAGTTCAGAAACATGAAAAGGTATTTCAAGATCTACCAATGAAGATGCCTCCTCATAGGGAAATCGAACATACAATAGAAGTCAAGGCAGGATCAGACCCTGTTAACATCAAACCTTATCGCTACCCACATCACCATAAAACGGAAATTGAGAAGATAATCCAAGACCTTTTAAAATGTGGGGTCATTTCAAAAAGTAAGAGTTCGTATGCTGCCCCAGTTATATTGGTAAGAAAAAAAGACGGATCGTTTCGGCTATGCATTGACTATAGAGGATTAAATAAGATAACAATTAAAAATAAGTTTCCAATTCCCTTTATCGATGAAATTTTGGATGAACTCCATGGCGCAAAATATTTCTCTAAATTAGATTTAAGGTCAGGTTATTACCAGATCCGAATTAGATTGGAAGATATACCAAAAACTGCATTTCAAACACATGAAGGTCATTATGAATTTAAAGTAATGCCCTTTGGGTTAACAAATGCACCAGCTACGTTCCAAGCCACTATGAACGATTTATTTCGTCCATATCTTAGGAAATTTGTACTAGTATTTTTTGATGATATTTTGATTTATAGTAAAACCTGGAGGGAGCATTTGCAACACTTGGATAAAATTCTCACGTTACTAGAAGACCATCAATTTTATGCAAAAAAAATCCAAATGCACCTTTGGAAAAGAAGAAGTTGAATATCTGGGACACCTAATATCCCATGAAGGAGTAAAAGTGGATCCTTCTAAGATTAAGGCTATAAGGGAATGGAATAAACCAGTGAACATATCCAAACTCAGAGGATTTTTAGGATTAACGGGATATTATCGATGATTTATTAAAGATTATGCGCATAGAACTGCACCTCTTACAAACCTTTTAAAGAAGAATTCGTTTCAATGGAATGAGGAAGCAGGGAAATGTTTTGAAGATTTGAAGGAAGTAATGGCTAATGCACCAGTATTGGCAACTCCAGACTTTTCTAAACCATTTATCATTGAATGTGATGCCTCTGGATTCGGTATTGGTGCAATATTAATGCAAGAGGGGCACCCTATTGCTTTTGAAAGCAGAAAACTAAATAAACATGAGCGTCTCAAGTCCACATACAGCAAGGAAATGCTCGCAATTATGCATGCATTGGAAAAATGGAGACAATATCTGTTAGGGAGTAAATTTTCCATCCGAACAGATCATAACAGTCTTCAGTATCTCCTTCAGCAAAAAACACTCTCTGAAGAACAACAAAAATGGATCGAGAAGATTGCCGCTTTTGACATGGAGATATTACACAAGAAAGGAAAAGACAATGTAGTAGCGGATGCCCTGTCCAGAAAAGATGAGGAATCAGCATTACTTGCAGTTTCGATTGTTGTGCCTGAATGGCTTAATGAGATTAGAAGTGAGTATGCCAAAGATCCAGAAATGTTGGCTATAATCAATAATCTCCCAGGGAATTCAAAATTTGAATGGAAGAACGATATCTTATGGTACAAAGGAAGAATTTATCTAAACTCCAAATCCAAGTTTATATCAAAAATACTCAGGGAATCACATGATTCCATGTCATCTGGGCATGTAGGATATTTCAAAACCTACTACAATGCACGTCAGTCATTTTTCTGGAAGGGTATGAGTCACGATATTCAAAAATATGTTGCAGAATGTGACAAGTGTCAAAGAAATAAAATTGAAAACATTATGACACCTGGCTTACTTCATCCCTTAAATATTCCAGCTCAGAAATGGGAAGAAATATCGATGGATTTTATTGAAGGATTACCTGTATCGGAGGGAAAGGATAAGATCTTCGTTGTAGTAGATAGACTCACTAAATATGCTCACTTTATCGCTATTAAAAAAACAGACTCTGCAAAGCAAATTGCGGAGATATTCTGCAAACATATTTATAAACTACACGGCTTTCCGAAAGTTATTGTCAGTGACAGGGATGCCAAATTTAAAGGAAACTTTTGGAAGGAATTGTTCAACCATGTTGGAACCTACCTCAACATGAGCTCGGCTTATCACCCTCAAACAGATGGACAAACAGAGGTTGTTAATAAATGTTTGGAAGCTTACCTACGATGTTATGCTACAGAGAAACAAAATAAGTGGGTCCAATGGTTTCATCTTGCCGAATGGTGGTATAATTCTACTTACCATACATCGACAAAAATGACTCTATTCCAGGCTCTATATGGATATGAGCCTCCGAAGTGGAAAGATTTTGCTTCAGTTCAAACTAGTTTGCCAGCAGTAAAAAATCAAATAGAAGAACACCAAAAGGTCGTCCAAATTCTAAAAGAAAATTTGAGTGTTGCACAGAATCGTATGAAGCAACAGGCTAACCGTAATCGCACTGAGAGATCATTTGAAGTTGGAGACTGGGTGTTTGTCAAGCTTCAACCATACAAGCAGTTGTCCCTTAAACAAAAAGGAAAAAATAAATTAGCTCCAAAGTTTTATGGTCCGTATCAAATTATTAAAAAGATCAATCAAGTCGCTTATGGGTTGAGCCTTCCCGATACCAGTCGTGTTCACAATGTTTTCCATGTGTCCTGCTTAAAAAAGGCATTGGGTAACCATCAGTTGCCCCAAACAACACTTCCCATTTTGGATGATGAAGGCAAGCTCGTTCTAGAGCCCGAAGGTATCCTATCTACCCGTGATAAGAAGCTGCGCTCTCATGTTATTACCGAATATTTAATCAAGTGGAAGGACTTGCCCATTGAAGAAGCATCTTGGGAGTCTGAAGCGTTTCGCCAGCAACACCCATCGTTACGTATTCTTTGAGGACAAAGCATCTTAAGAGAGGAGCAATGTTATGTATATTTTATTAATTGTTAGTTAGATATAGTTATATTAGGTTTTATTAAGTGAAAGGGCATGATCAAAGATCATGCCTCTTCACCAAGGGACACCATGAGGCTATATTTAAAGCCTCGGTGATTCCCCATTGTAATCATATCTCATATCTCATATTTTATCAACAATAATATATATATTTATCAAGTTTACCAGAGTTTTACAGTCCAATATCACCTGCAAAACTCACCAATTTTTAGTTCAGAAAGTTAAGAGATGGATTTAAGGAAAACTAGGGCTAAGAGGAGCTAGGAAGAGGGTCAAGGAAGGCAGGAAAGAGCCTTGTAGTCCTAGCGGCTCAAGGGAAAGGCCTAAGGGGGCCTACGACAAGCCCTAGAGGGTTGCCACTTGGATTAAAGGAGGGCCTAGAGAGCCTTAGGGGCTGTGGCCTAGGGTTTTTAGGCCCTTAAGGCCTGTGACACCCTAAAAGGAGCATCCAAGAGGCAGTTGCAAGCCCTCTAAGGTTGTGGCCTAGGAAAAACGAGGGGAGGAAGGGGGCCGAAGGCCCTAGGCCTCATGGCTAGGGCTAAAAAGCCCCTTAAACCAAGACACAGGAGGGAGACGGAGAGGTCGAAGCCTCTAGGCCTCACAGCTAGCCTCAGAAAGGCTCAGGACTCAGACGCAGAGGGCTCTAGGGCTGACGCAGAGGCTAGAGAGGAGGACGTTGGCCTTAGGAGGGCTTGATCCGGGGCTAGAAGTGCTGAATCTTGAAACCCCAACTTCAAAAAAAAATTATTTCTTCAAATCTGAATTTTTGCTCAATTTCTTCAAAAGTTGGCCCTGCAAAAAATATTTAGAGACTAGATTTTATCCCCAAGGGCCTAGATCTAACTCTATTCCAACTTTCTCCACTAGATCTCACTTGCACAAATAGATTTACAAATACCCAAAACCCCAATATTTACAATCTAAAAACACCCAAAACCCCCACTAGCAAAAATAATTTACAAATATAAAATGCTTGAAAGAAATTTTGAGAAATATTTTTTTATGGAGTTTTTCTTTCATAAATGGCTAATAACACTTTTGAAAATTAATGCAGACTATAGCCTTAGCGAAGTTAAATCAACCATATAAATATTTGGAGTCCAAACAAGGTCGGTTCATGCCCATAGTTTGCGAACTTCGAGACCAAGGATTAGGGAACCTGCAAACACTATATATATTTCTCAAGATAAACCCAAAATATATCAATAGAATGACTTTATCTCCATTTAATGAAACACAAATTTTAACATTAATCAATATAATATAGGAATGCTCGTACCCAACACATACCACAAATCAATGAACACTGAACACCTTGAACTGCAACCCAAAGTCTTTATTATGATTCAAATAAACATTCTCAATGAGACATAGTGTTACATCAATGATTTTGCAACAATTTCTTAGCCAAATCATATGGCTTTTACAAAAAAATGACTCTATATATAGATAAATCCTCAAAGTGGAAAACTAACGGCTAGTTGACTTGATCGTTGTCAAAATAATCTTGGTCGTTGAAAAATACTTGATCATCTTTTAATCTCGGCCATTGGATTTTTATTTTTGAGGAATTTTCGAATTTTGTTTTCGATCCCTTTTTTATTAGCTCCAAATTAATTATTTTGAACTAATTTCCTGAAAATTTTGACTTTGACCTAACCACCAAGGTTCAAGGGTCCATTTTTTCTTGAAATATCCAATTTTCCCTTTTTCCTATCAATTTAATTTTGGCTCTAAATTAATTATGATAGATTGTAGGTTTCTGTGGTGTAGATCTTTAGATGCAAAGCTCAGAATCTCCACAGTCTTCATTTTTTAGTCTTCTAAATTAATTAATTTTTTGGCTTAAGATTTATTTAATTTTTGCCAGAAAAATTAATTAATTGACCCTTGAGGGGATTTAATGTTTTTTCCACCCTCTAATATTTTAACCATGGTGTCTAAGTATGGGGGACCATGCATTACAATATTTTTTACGTAATATTTACAATTTAACCCTCAAAGAGGGAATACCTATTTGGCTTAGACCCTCAAAATACATACCCAATTTTGTGATACAACATGATCTAGTAGACCAACTGATTTGTAATAAAATAATTTAACCAACTAGCTTAAATTATTCCCAAATCATTTTTACATAAGACTCAACTAGAACACTAAGACTGACCTAAGACTTTGACGAAGAATTCCACCGTAGCTTTGGGGTGAGATTGGCGAGAAAAACTCTGCTGACCATCCGTGTTTACAAATACAAATGAGTTAGTGAGACGAAAAAGCTCCAAGGATGAAACTCTCGCCAAAATAATAGGCTTACCTAGGTTGTTACATAGATTCATGGTCTTACTAGCATCCTTTACATTACAAAACTTGCAAAATGGGTTTACAGTGACACATGTAAATTGTTGAAAGATGATCCGATCATTTGAAAATTTTGGCATATCTGCTTCCTTGAACTTTGACAAAACATGTGCAACAAAACCCATGGGACACAAGCAGACCCGGATGGGAAAAGAGATGAATGGGGCTAAAATGAGCGCAACGGGAGTGATGTAGGCAATATCAGGAAACGGGACCATGCAACCAAAATCGGAATTTCCCATGTAGTGCCAGTACTAAAGCTAATGACCAGTAAAGGAGATCTCATGGGACTAAGATACAAGAGTAACCACGAAATCGAGCAATGGAGACAAGAATACAAGCCTAACCCACTCTTTTCACCAAATTGCCTCACCAATCCATGCCCAAAAGTGCCCATGACAAGTAAGGAAAATTACTCAACCATATTAATGAAAAGCCATACATTTGGGATTGAGAGGCCCACCTTCAAACATACATTCATGACAAGTAGTTGAAGGACCACATGGCTGGCTCAGGTGGCAGAGAAAATGGCACATCGAGCTATTCGGTGGCTACAATTGGTTGTTGGCTACCGACTGAGGACCATTTAGGAGAAAAATTTTCTCCTATATACATTACCCATAGGTCATGGGTAACATTTGGCTTGAACTGGGACATGAACTCTCGAAAAAGTGCACGAAGCTACTCGAACTGGAGGTCATGAGAACAAAAACAATCTCTTGGTCATTGTAGACATGTTACCTGCATATACAAAGACTAAGCACACGGGGAAACATGATTTTATGGTGTCTTATGATCACCCATGCTTAGTGTTAAGCCATATAAATCAACAAGAAAGAAAAATATGCAAATTTAATCTAAATGCAGCTAATCTAGCATGTGAAATGGCATATGATGTTAGTTCTAATGAGAAAATGAGCATGCAATGCATCCTACTTTCACATGCATACGACAATGCTAATATTAAATGTAACCAACGTATCATCAAATCAATATAAATATGCCTACCTAAATGATTACTCGTGCAGCAAATCCTAAAGCAAATGCAAACCAAAACACATGGAGGATGATGTGGGCGAGACTTGGGAAAATATAGTTTCCATGTGAGGTAAGAGGAATCCCTAAGAGAAGGAACATGAGTCAATTTAGAAATGTGGGACCTTCCCTCTATGTACACAATGGTGAAATGAATGATTATCCTTAAGAACTTCTTATCACAATCATTGCTCATAATATTGTGCTTTGTAGATGCCACAAGGTTGTGATGAGAGGGGAACGAAGGGTGAGGGAAAGAAAGAGTGCAACAACTAGGTTGCTCAAGGTGATGGTCACGTTTGAGAGGGAAGGTCATGGATTGATCAAAACCCTAAGGGTGTGTCCAAGGAGATAAAGTATAATCAATGAGGCGCTCTTCCTCGACACTATACTCTGAAGGGGGAAAGGACTCACGGTCACTTGAGATCAAATGACAAAGGGTGAGGAAATTACTTGAGGAAGACTCAAGATGAAGAACAATTGGAAAAGGCAAAAGGGATGGTGATGTATTATATTCAAAGGGTTTCTTTTCCCCAAAAACATAATCTAAAGGCTCAAGTGATTTGAATATTGTTATGAAACCAGCTCCAAAAATAGAAGAAAAGAAAGATCAACGCCTTAGAAATAAGCCACTTCGAGGGGGAAACCTCCTTTACATTACATATAAACAATTCTTGGATGATACAAATGACAAAACCTCCTTCTATATAAATGAGTCCATGGGGTCACAATATTGGGGTTATAGGGGTACAACAATAATAATAAGGGGGCTAAACTAACAACAATAAGGGACTACACTAGTAATATAGGGACCTAACATGCCCCTCTCCTTCAAAAAAAAGTTGTTCTCGACGCTTGAGTAGCTCTGGATGGTTCTATATAAAATTCTCATCCTCCCATGTAAAATCTTCAGTGGGTAAGTTCTTCCACTTGATGAGATACTCTGAAATTGATCGATTTCGTAGCTGTCGAGTTCTTGTTTCTGTGACTGCTTCGAGCTCCAATATGATTTTTCCTTCCTCATCAAGTTCTGGCAATATTGTTTGAACTGGAAGTTTGTCACCTATAACCTTCTTTAAGCATGAAACATGGAAAACCGGATGCACTCATGAAGAAGCAGGAAGCTCCAATTTGTATGCCATAGTATCAATATTTTGCAACACCTTGTAAGGACCATAGTACTTTGGCGAAAATTTATTATTCTTCTTAGCTTGCTTGAGGGACATTTGTTTGTATGGTTGTAGCCGTAAAAATACTCAGCCTCCTACATCGAAACTTTTCTCACTGCGATGTTGATCTGCCTATTGTTTCATTCGATTTTGTGCCAAATTTAGGTTATCCTTTAAGAGTTGGAGAACTTCTTGTTGATGCTCAATGTGATCTTCCACGGCGTGAACCTTAGAATTTCCTCTTAAAGATGATGTTATAGACGGTGGATGATATCCATAAAGTGCCATAAATGGAGTCATTTTTGCTACAGTATGGAAGGAAGTGTTATACCACCATTCACCGAGAGGTAACCACTTGAACCATTGTGTTTGTTTACTAGATACAAAACAACGAAGATATCCTTCCAAACATTTATTCACTATCTCAGTTTGACCATCGAATTGAGGATGATAAGATTAGCTATGAGCTAGTTGAGTACCCAAACAAGAAAATAATTCCGTCCAACAAGTTCCAATAAAAATGGGATCTTTGTCACTTACAATAATCTTTGGGTTTCCATGTAGCTTTTGAATTGTTTCCATAAATGCAGTAGCAACTATACTTGCTTTAAATGGATGAGATAATGCACAAAAGTGTGCATACTTAGTAAGTCTATCAACTACCACCATGATGACACTCTTTCCTTCGGACTTAGGTAAACCTGTGATAAAATCCATTGAAATCTCCTCCCAACGTTGACTTGGAATGGATAAAGGTTGTAGAAGTCCCGGGGTCTTAATTGTCTCCACTTTATTCTTCTGGCAAACCAAACATTCAGCCACAAACTTTTGAATATCAGATTTAAGGCCATCCCAAAAAAATTATTTCTTCACCCCGTGGTAAGTTTTTAAAAATCCTGAGTGTCCTCCTAAAGGAGAAGTGTGCAATTCCAAAAGAATATTTTGTTTTAGTTGGGAATTCTTACAAAGATATAAGCGATCTTTGTACCATAAGGAATCATTTTTCCAACTAAATGTATCAGATGTACTAGGATCTTGCCGCAACTTTTGAATGAGTGTCCATACATCTTTGTCCTTCTTCCATTCATCTCTTGCTTCGGTTATCCAATCTGGTTGGATAATAGAAATGGCACAAAGCAATGCTTCCACCTCTTCATTCTTTCTTGAGAGTGCATCCGCAACAACATTAAGCTTTCCTTTTTTGTAGATTATTTCAAAGTCATAACCCAACATCTTTGTGACCCATTTTTGCTGCTCTTCTGAAGATAGTCCTTGTTCCAAAAAGTGTTTCAGACTATCATGATCAGTTTTTACCTTGAAGTGTCTTCCCATTAGGTAAGTTCTCCATTTCTTTAGTGCATGCAGTATTGCTAACATTTCCTACTCATAAATAGGTTTCTGTAAATACTTTCCTTTGATTGGACGACTTTCAAAAGCAATGGGTCTTCCTTCCTGCATTAAAACTGCACCAATTCCATTTCCTGAGGCATCACATTCCACAATAAAGGTTTTTGTGAAGTCTGGCGTAGCTAAGACCGGTGCTAGGCACATTGCCTCTTTAAAATGTTCAAAGGCCTTAGTTGCTTCAGGAGTCCATGAAAATGCATCTTTCTTCAATAATGTTGTTAGAGGTGCTGCTATTCTCCCATAATTCTTAACAAACTTGCGATAATACCCTGTTAACCCGAGAAATCCTCGCAACTGCTTTATGGTTGTGGGGACTTTCAATTCCTTAATGGCTTTAATTTTGTTAGGGTCTACTTTAACACCCTCGTGAGATACAATATGACCCAGATATTCCACCTCTTGTACTCCAAAGAAACATTTGGATGTTTTTTCATATAATTGTTTCTCCTGCAATAGTTTGAGCACCCTGTCAACATGTTGAACATGATCCTTCCAAGACCCGTTGTAGATTAGTATATCATCAAAAAATACTAGCACAAATTTTCTAAGGAAGGGTTTGAAAATGGAATTCATCAACCCTTGAAATGTAAAAGGTGCATTGGTAAGGCCAAAAGGCATGACCAAAAATTCATAATGACCCTCATGAGTTCAAAATGTTGTTTTTGGAATATCTTCAGTCTTCATTCTAATTTGATGATATCCTGAACGAAGATCCAACTTGGTAAAAATAAATTGCTCCATGTAATTCATCCAATAATTCATCAATCACAGGAATGGGAAATTTGTCTTTAATGGTGAGCTTATTGAGCTCCCTATAATCCGGACACATTCGCCATGATCCATCCTTCTTGTGTACCAATACTACAGGAGCAGAGAAAGAACTTTGACTAGGTTGAATAATACCTGCCTCTAACATTTCTGCAATCATACGTTCAATTTCGCTCTTTTGGAAGTAAGGATATCTATAAGGCCTGATGTTTGGAGGAACACTTCCTGGAATCAAATGAATAGCATAATCATGATCACGAATAGGTGGGAGTCCTTTGGGAGTTTCAAACATCTTGGAATGATTGTCCAAGACTTGTTGGAGATCTGCAGAAATAGATGATTTTGATGTCGGAACTTCTAGTGAGCATAATTGTGCAATTACGCCTCGTTGTTCTTTCTTTAGAAGCTTTGTCATGACATTAGAGCTTATTATCCTTTCCGGCTTCCCTTCAATACCCCGTAATTCGACTTCCTTTCCTTCTGAAAAAAATTTCAAGAAAAGTTCTTGAAAATTAAAAGCTACCGTCCCCAAAGATCGTAACCATTGTACTCCTAGTACAACATCAACACCTCCCATAGGAATGGAAAGCATTGGACTAGTCAATACATATTCCCCCATGGTTAGCTTGATATTATGGCATTTTCCAGAGCAATTTATAGTTCCTCCATTTGCAACCATCACTTGACATTCTGGTGTTGGGTATAGGAAACAATCCAATTCCTTGGCTACCTTACAATGAATAAAATTATGGGTGCTACCTGAATCAATCAACACTATTACCTTTTTCTTCTTGATATGTCCTTCTATCTTGAGAGTTTTAGGAGTGGTAATTCCTGCCAATGCATTACACGATATGGTCGGACTCATTTATTCTTCTTCTAGGGTTGGTTCCTGGTGTATATCCTCTTCTTTTGAAGTTTCTTGTTCATTTTCTTCCTCCTCTTCACAATCTATGTAAAATAATTTCTTCTCGGCACACTTATGACCTTTAGTGTATTTGCTATCACAACTGTAGCAAAGCCCTTTTCTCTTTTTTCTTCCAATTGTTGTGGTGTCAACCTTGTAGGTTGTGGAAGTCTAGGAGAAGCAACACTTCCATCTTTATAGATGTGAGTGGTAGGCTTGCTTGTCGCCATAATTTTACATTCAATTTTTCTTGCCAACCTGAATGCTTTTTCCAATGAATCAGGTTCCCAAATGCGAACCTCATGTTAGATGTTATCCTTTAAAGTCCCTATGAAGACATCAATCTTGTGTTCCTCTGGAATGTCATTTACCCTTATATTCAATTTTTGGAAGGCCTCAATGTGCTCCACCATTGAACCCTTTTGTTTGAGATTTATTAATTGGCAAAAGAAGGTGTTGCTCTTTGTATCCTCATAATGTGCTATCATTTCCTCCGTAAAAATTGACCAAGTGACAATTTTTTACGGGAACAAAGCAATCGATACAATACAAATGTATTTTGTTCTCAATATAAAGTTGCAATGCGTACCTTCCATTTTTTCTTCCATGTCTTCCACGCCATTCTTCAAACCATCAATCTTAGCTTCCACGTCTTTCTTCAAACCCTCCATATTAGCTTCCATGCCTTTCTTCAAAACTTCCATTTCATTTTTTGTTGCTCTTTGCGAGAGCAAAATTTGGTGCACTTGCTCTTGTAATTCTGATATATCATGTTGCACTTCTTCATCTTCATGAGTCATAGTAGAGTATTTTGAGGGCTTAATGGGCGTTGAATTCTTTTTAGAGGGCATTTTAGAACCCAATGCTGATATCTATGCTTCAATATGCCCTTGGAATCACTTCAAACTGATTTTTCAAACAACACTTGTGCAATTTGAAAAAAATACAAACATTTTTCTTGCTTTTGAGGAGCTCGATATTGAAATTGAATTATCTCTGTGAGTTCGGATCTTCAATATCTGAAATTTAGTGTTGTAGTAGCCCTCTGAATCTTCTTCGAATGCCACAGGTCTGACCTGATTTGGATGCTTCAAGGCAAAGTTATACCCAATCTCCCACAATGACCGAATTATGGACTCGTTCAGTAGAGCGAACTTGTACCGCGCGCCACGTGTCATTGTTTCCTCCTTCGGCTCTGAAATTGATACACAGGAAACTACAGTCCGTGCACTTTCGGCCACTTTTTACAGAATTCCAATCTGATGCTCAGAGAGAGAGTTATGACGATTTTCCCAAGGTCACCTCATTTAGATGAAATTCGAGAGCCTGAAAAAGCCCTAACTTCCACAGATCATATCTCCGAAAATAATGCAAACCAAGATCTGAAATTTTTACACGAAGTTCCTCAGGATTTCGACTTCGTGTGATAAAAATTTCATCTTTTTAACTTTCTTAGAAAAAAAGTTATAGCGAAAATGCCACAATGACCTGTTTGGAGCAGCGAAACCCTAGAATCCAAAGCTCTGATACCAAATGTTATGAAACCAGCTCCAAAAATAGAAGAAAAGAGATCAATGCCTTAGAAATAAGCCACTTCGAGGGGGCGACCTCCTTTACATTACATAAATGAACAATTCTTGGATGATACAAATGACAAAACCTCCTTCTATATATAGGAATCCATGGGGTCACAATATAATCCTAGCTGACCTAACAATAATAATGTAAGGGCACAATAATAACAATATTAGGGTTACAGGCGTACAACAATAACAATAAGGGGGCTAAACTAATAACAATAAGGGACTCAACTAGTAATATAGGGACCTAACAAATATAGACTCATACTCAGGATAGGTAGGAGCCTTTATTGATTTCCTTAGTATCGAAAATTGGGTCTCCCCTAAAAGAAGAATCAATTACTTCCAACTACACCTCTTCATGCAAGGGAAAATAATAATTCTCCTTTCCAAGGGTATCAACGAATATGTCATCATAAATAATGCCCCAGAGAAAGGGAAGCCAATCTGCCTCATCCTCCTTATTAGTGTCATAAATGGGAGTACAATCAATTTGAGGACCAACAATTTCCCATTTCTCCTTTTCATGTGGAAGTAATCTCCAATGTCATCTTCCAAGCGGCTAATGGGATCACTTTCCTCAAGATTCTTAAAACGAGAGTCATCAGGAGTAATATCCTTGAGAAAGGTAATCTTAGTCTCAACTTCACCTTCCATAGGCTCATCCTTCACAAGACGTGCTCCCAAAATCATCCTCTTCATCATGTGGACCCAAAGAGGAGTCAACTTCTTGCTCATCATTTAGATTCTCAAAGCCTTCTTCAACTTCTTCATATTCATTGATCAACAAGCGAGACTTCTCTTCTGTCCTTTTCTCTTGAAGAACAATGGCTAAGGTATTTGTTACATGATTTTGGTAAAATGCTTCTTGGAGGAGAGAATTAGTGGGGTTCTCTTTATATTCACACTTCATCTTATGAAGCTTCACCTCTTCTTCATGTAAACAGATGAACACTTCATTAGAATTACATTCCCTTACTAACCCCCTGCATGACCTACTATATTCATACATCCTTTCTTGCACGATTTGGAGGCTTACAGCATCCAACTATTCGTCATCCTCAAAGGAGATGTCTTCCATCTCATTGCTAGTGGCCCCCAGGTCCATAACTGATTCTTGCTCATCATCCTCATTTTCTTGGTCATCCTGGTCATCCAAATCCTCATCTAGTAATGAGCCATATTTTTCTTTGATCTTGTGAGGCAAGGAATTAAATGCACCAAAATAATAGGCAAGATCCAAGAAAAGATAATATGTGGGTCCTTCCTCATACTCCCGCCTTATGCTGTCGAGGTTTGTCCTTCTATTGTTATAAAATTTGAGTATGAATTCCTTGTTCTCATGCTCTATCAGATGATCACAAAGCTCAAACCACAAATCCAATCTTTCCCATAGGTCTTGTTCTTCTTTGGGGCTAATGTCGTGGCCACTTTCTTTAGCCATTTTTCATGAGCTTGCATATAATGCCGAAATGGAGTCACCATGGTGAATTAAAATTCCTTCACAAATGCTTGCTTCACCCTACAAGCATTGACTTTGAAGTTCAATGAGGAACTAGGACTTTGTTCCTCCAAAATGGAGTCACAAAGAATCATATGTCAATATGTCGTACAGGGAACAAAACACACATCTTGTGTCCCTGACAATGGTGCAAAAATGTTACCACTCAAACTAGCAAGGGTTCTAGGAGGGGGTCCTATAGGGCAACTACTAGGTCAAGGGCAACAATGGAGCAATAGCCCATTGTCACCTCAGCTAAGGCTCCCTGCTCTTTATGGACTTTCACCAATGGGAGGAGAACTGGTATAATAAGGATCAAAGAGATGAATGGATCAGTGATAGGATGAAAGGTGATCCTAGAAGCCTATTCACAAGATCGGCTCAAATATATGGCTTGCTTGCTTGTAAAGCAAGGTGAAAGGCTCTCTGGGAAGCGCTTAGGAGAATTCCAACGGCTAGGGTTTGAGTATATGACTTGTCAAGGAGGTTCCTAGACTTTAAAATCCTTGTGAAAATTTGGATTCCAAGTGGTTTTTGTAGAATTATCTTCAGAATTTTGTGCAACCACATGGGACCAAGTGGACCCAAAGTTAGGTCAAGGGGATGGAGTTGATCAATCGAGGATGTGCTTGAACTAATTAAGGGGGAGCAAAGGAAGTAGAGGAGAAATTTTCTTTGAATTTGATGCAATAATCCCAATGAGGCAACTAGCCAAGGGAAACCTAGCTAGGGCTTACAATATCTCGAGATCCCATCGCCTAATTTGGTTCAAATATGGAGGGCCTTTAGAGAAAACTCCAACGCATTTTTCAACCAAAAATCGAACTATTTGGATGCCTAGATTGTGAGATAAGTGATGCCCTAGGTGACCTATGTAGGCTAGGCCTAAAAAGGAAGAGAGAAGGTGAGAAAAATATGCTTTAAGGTGATCACCTATGGAGGACCAGTTCCTAATCCTTTGGGGAAAATGGAGTCAAGGATATTTCAATGATTGGAATGGATCCACTTAGTCAAGGAGGCCTATAAAACAATTTCGCATGGCAATTAGGGCATGGACAATTGCTTCAAGGTCTTTACACTTTGATATGCAATATGTGATGACTTATCAAGATACAATTTCAACCAAATATCTCTAGGAACATTCACTTATTCAAACATGGCCCATGACATGATGCAATGCTAAAAAGAGACAAATTTCCACCACTTCACACAAGAAAAGCATCAAATTTCAGCCTAGGATAGCGGAAATCTCCAACAACATGCATGTAACATAAAAAAGAGTGACAAGATAGCATTAAAAAGCACTTAAATGTGAGAACAAGTATATCCAATCATCATCATATCCCAATAAAGAAGCTCCAAGACAAAAATGAAGAGATCCAAACATCAAAATTCATCTGTCCATCCAATTTCGTCCTCCAAAAAGAATAGCAAAAATCTCCCAAGAGATAATGATCCAATCCAAGTGATGATGTGATGCAGGAGCATCTTACTCAGAAAATCATTGCATATTTGGTTGACTTAAGGGGTGTGATGTTCTTAATTTATTAATAAATATTTGTATATAAATTAAGAGAGAAATATGTGTGTGAGTTTTTAATGTAAATATTCTCACATAATTGAGAATATGAGAGATATTAGCTTTATGAAGATCTCATCAATAGGATTTAGTTTTGTTGTTGAGATCCTCAAGGGATCATTGAGAGATTTTAGAATTGGTTGAGAGATCTATGGAGAAGATCATGGATTTACAATAATCCATAACTATATAATTATTTCTATAAATGTAAGCCTACATATGGAAAATGTAGAGGCAAAGGTAGAGGTAGGTGTGAGTGAGTGTATGAGAGTGATGAAATGTGTAGGGGGCCAGGGGCTCGAAATGCCCATGCATTTGTATATCAGGTATTTAAATTTGAATCCATTTACAGATAGTATTGGTTTGGTTTTAACTATCTCTGAAAATTGTCTTGGTACCTTGTAAATGTTATGGTAAATACTTATGTGTGATATGATTCGAAAATAGGAATCTAATCTTTGAATCTAACAGGTTTTGTAAATATTTCTGCGTAATTTGTAATTGGTAATCTCTGAATCTAAGGGGATAGGTGGAAGGATTATTAATACATTTACTTGCAGTCTCTTCATTTTTGTATTTATTAAATACAGTTGGAAGGGAATTGAGTTTTGCGTTGTATGATTGGATTAATATTGCTACTCCAAATTAAACCTGGAAATGAACCTCTGATACAATGCTACTGGAAGTGTGTTAAAGGTGAGTAGTTATTTGCTCCATCGATTTCTAGAAATGAACCTTTGATACGATGCTACTGGAGGTGCGTTGAGACTCCAGTCTTGCACTTATGGCGGTATGCAAAGTTTCGTTCATCAAATACCAGCGAATAAAAACTACTCTGTCATTTTCTGCGTAGTACTTTTACTTTGTAAATGTATATAACTTCGAAATTCTTATAAAGGGCTTAAAAAGAAATCAATATACAATAGGGAAGAATGTAGAGGAGACAAAGCATAAGAACGCATCAAATTGTGAATTATTTATGAGGGGATTGCTCTTCGTTGAGCAATATTGATGAAATCGTTGTTGGAGCTTGTAACTGATTTCAGATCTCTGAGTTCGATGATTCTAATCTGTATTCTCATTGAAGCGAAGTTGTTTTCTGTTTGAGGGCAGCACGGGCTCTATCTCATCTTCGTAAGAAATCTGGATTTCCAGCTGCACAAGCAATCTTAAATGGCCTTTGAGACAAAGCAAATGGCTTGGGAAGGAACGCAGAGGAGGATGTGTTGGAAAAACTGAGAGGGCGGTGAATCAGTATTTCTTTTCAATTGTTAATTTTTTCCAGTTAGATTCTTCATAATTAAAAAACAAAGAGGTGTATAATAATATTATTATTAAGGATCAATAAGAACTTCAATCCTTTTTCAAATAATTGAGTACAATAGATGTGTGACGGCACCAACCCTTCAATGAAACAGGGCACCAACCTGTTGCCAAGCACCAAATGGACTTTGATGAGGCTCCGACCTCTAGGGCTTCAACCCTATCTTCTCAAGGCACCAACTTTGTGTTTAGGAGCCCCTATTCCAAGGACACCAATCCTTTTTGGCTTCGTTATCAATGATTGATTCAAAAACTGCATTAATGCACCAATCTGCACCAAACTGCACCAGCTATTCCAAACCATACTTCTTCATCAATTTTGTACCAATGTTCTTGCACTAAGACTTCAGTACTGAACCAAGATTTCTGCACCACATCAAGACACCAAAAATTCAGTAGTGCACCATGCCAAGGCTTCTGCACCACAGCTTTTCAACATCCTTACTGCATCAGAATTTTAGCAACAATATCATGTTGCACCAAATATCAAATCTGAAGGTATGATGATGTCTAAGACTGAGCCTGCATGTAATCCAATCTTCTTCCAATTATCCGAGCTTTATTCTGTCAATTGTCCAAATGTCTAAAGTGTGCACAGTTCAGAGGGTGACTGAAGGTATGAGCCACAGTAATCCTTCCACAGATCCGAGGGTAAGCAAGATAGCAAAGTCTGTGGAGTATTCGACTATTGAGACCATAGTTTCTAGGATAAAACTTCAACGAATAGTCCTGAGGGGGATCACAGGTTCCGAAGTCTGTTACAACTGAAGCGGGTCTCAAGTATATTGTAGCAGGTCCAAAGATGATCACAAGTTCCAAAGTCTGTTACAGCTGAAGCAGATCCGAAGTATGTTGAAGCAGGTCCGAAGGTGATCACAGTAGTATGTCACGTGTAGGTTAGATTTCATGTAGCTGCTTTAGTTATCAAATATCCCAGAAATATTCCAAACCCATCCGTAGTCTCTTTTCTTTTATTAAATGCTCCCTCTCTTTTGAGTTCATGAGTTGTGAACTGTACTATTCCTTTCTATATTTTTCACCGAACTGCTTGAGAGAAAATGAGGTTTTAAGATCTTATTAATATGCATAGGATGTGAGACGTGACTTTATGAGGGAGGCCGACAATAGGGCTAGGGCACAGGTAGGCTATATGTCAACAATAGGATAAATAATCTTCAAAAATTAATTTCTCCTAGAGTATTTGGAGTTTCGGGTTTGTTGGGGTTCCCATGTTTTGGCCAGATTGGCAAGACCAAAAGATGAGACAACATCAGAACCACTTTCAGACCTCAGGATCTAGCCCTCCTGGGTCCAGAGAGGGATCTCTCTATGATATGTCAAAGATATATGACTTCGAGGCTCAAAGGTTAAGATATTAGGCTAGTTATATGCACAGGGTTTGTTTGTTTGATTGTTTGTTTGGTTGTTGGTCATCAGAAAAGGAGGGTTCAATGTAAGATAAGGATGAGAAAAGAGGATTTAGGCAGAGGTGAAGTATTCCAGGGAGCATTCAAAACCATTGGGCAATGGAGTCAGGAAAGGGTTTACTTGCTATTCAATGTGCAGGCTTTCAGTTGGGCTAGTCATCTAAAACATTGGATCTTAAAGATGATAGTGTGGTATGGAATGGTAGGGGAGGAGGAAACAATAAAGATTTAGAACACAAAGTTAAAGACCTAAGATCAGAGAGAGACTTTGAACTCTCAATGCTTCGGCCTCCAGCTTGAGGGATCTTAGAAAAGGTTCAATTAATCTGAAAAGGATCCTAGTGAGATAGAGACATAGTTCTAGACCTCCCAGTGTTCCCAATTCATTCAATTAAATCCTAACAAGAACATCTAAGAACAGATTCATTAATTCATACATCAGCTAGCAGGCAATAACATCCACTACACTGGTTAAATCAACTGAAATCAACTCTTAGATAACACATTTAGTAGAAAACATCAAAGGCAAGGAAAACAGAAACATAGGGTACCTAACAAGGGTAAATCCTATGCCAGATTTCTGATGCGAGCCAGTAGAAATGAAATGAAACGGAGTGTAAGTTAAACACAAATACAGAGATAGAAAAACATCACCGCTGCTTTAGATCAGGATCCAAAGAAATGTGCTTGTCATATTAAAAAGCAACACCAGTCAAGTACAACATTGCCAATAGCTGGATACTCAGTCAGAAAACATCTTCCTCAGCCTATCTTACTACTTTACACAGAGACTATGTCTCAAAAGAAACAGCTTGCAATTTTTTGATAACTGATCAACAACCTTTACAATGAGTTTCTTCATGAATTTATAGCTCCAGTGGAGCAGAGAAAGTAGGTGGAAAACTAAATGCAGCATTAAAACTCAGAAGAGGAAAAGGGCCGAGTCCTCGTTCTGTTTTAAAATCTGAGCATTTATCTCTGGTACTCTTCGGATGAAAGAGTGGTCTTCGTCAGGCTTCCATTTACTCCAGGTATGTCTCTGGTGTACTTTGGCTGCAATACTCTGTAGTACTTCTGGCGAATTAACAAAAAGGTAAATAAATGATGCTAGGGTCTGCCATACTGTGAATCAAATGCTCTGATAGCATCAGGACTGTTGTCAGGACCGCAAATCTCCCTAGAACACGGTATAGAATACAGACAGTATGGGCAACTTGTCCTTAGACGGAAGAACGTTCTGCTGATGTCAAAACCCTGTTATTATGGTTTTTTGTGCACTGGACCTTCTGAGCGATCCACGGGGTCTTCAATCTGGTACCTTGTCCTTCTAAATCCCTGAAAAAAGCCTCAAAAATCTTCAATTACGTGCCTTGAACTTTCTGCTATTCCACTGATACTCTCTGTCTGCAAAGTCTGCGTTTAAATGGCTCTGGAAGGTTTGACAGAGTTTTAGCTGCGTTCTTTGAATGCACATCCTGTCATGGCTCCTTCCCAGGCTTTCTTCATAAATTCAACCCCTGAAAATGGTCCTTTCCTGTGTTCTCTGTCACTGTGACAGGGATTGTGAATTATGGTGGTTTATTGCCGCCCGAAACCCTACAAAACACGTAAACATGTTAAGAAAATCCATGCATGGGGTGGGATGCAGCGGGGACGACGAAAATGGACGTGCAGCTGGTGAAATGGTGGAATAGTGCGGGATTACGGTGGAAAATGCAGTGGGAGGCTGGCGAGAACAAAAATTTTAATGCGAAACATTAAAATTTGACCTTTGAACGCATATATATACAGGGACGGGCGAGAAATACGACGAAACACGTGGAAAGGGTGACGTGGCGGGACATGCAATCGAATCTGGACCGTCTGATCTCAAGAGGAGATCGACGGCTGGGGACATGGTGGAGGGCGATTGAATCTGGACCGTCCGATCTCAGGAGGAGATCAACGGCTGAAAATGCATCGGAGGGCGACGGATGGTGGGCCAGGGGTACGGTTGCCTTGGGTTATCCCTCGTGCAACTTCACGGCGCGAGGACCGTTGGATGTACGATCGCAGATCGGACGGTGTATATGCATATCGCGCCAGGTCAAATGTAGAACGATAACGAGAGATGGGGGGGCGGTTTTGAAATAGTGACGGAGCCACGTGTCGGGTGGTGAGTGGAATCGCTCCGAAAATAAAATTACCACCCATCTTCCAAACGCGGTGCGATGGAAACCGGTGGTTTATGAACAGTGCGCATTGCGGGGACCACCGGGCGGGGGAAACTCTGGGCCGTCGGATCGGCGGGTAAATGGATGGTGGAGATGTGATGAACGGTGAAAGGAGGTGGGTGATGGGCGCTATGGGGAATGCGACGACCGTCCGATCTATACAGATCGACGGTTCAAAATGCGCCCGATACATATTTGCGCTAAGCGCTTTTTCGGGCTAGCGCGTGGTTTCGGCGCCCGGGTCACATGGGGGGAAATACGGTTCTGGGGCTGGCCAAAAGGGTGCTAAACCCATACACATAAACAAAATGGTTATTCGGCCCATTTTAATGCAATTTGAGGGCAGAATTAGGTAACGATAGAGAGAAAAAGGGGAAATTAGGCCAAACAAGAGGTGTGTGCAGGATGTAAAGGGGATTTTGGGAGGATTTAGGGGATCAGAGGGGAAATTGACAAGGGGAAAAAAAAGGTTAAAACGAGGCATTTTGCAGGGATACCAGGGATAAATGTAGGCCTTTTGGGGCACAATTTTTTGCAATCAGAGAGGCTTTATAATGGGAATCAGCAGAGGGGATTTTATCAAAGGACAAAAGGCACAAGGAGGCTTCAAGGATGATGTGTTTTCAGAGGAAATGCATTCCTTGAAGGCTCAAAAATAATTTAGCCCCCTGCTTGCTTGTCAAGGAATCTATAGGGGGCTAACAGGGTCAAGTAATAGCTCATTGGAAAGGAAAAATTCTGCTCTAGATGATGGTGAATGTATCATAGAGAATTTCAACCTCCAAGATAGAGAAAAATAACTCTTAATGTGACTGGTCATTTATTTGTGCAGAAATGGAGGTAGGGCAGAATTTCTTGGGATTCTTTATGGTTTGATTCTTCATCATAAGGTTATTATGCCATAGTGATATATGCCTTCCATCATCCATCATCTAATCCTTCAACAAGTATGATCATTCATCATCATCAAGCATTTAATTGCCATATTTACATCAATGACAACCTAAATTAACAATCTCCCCCTTTGTCATTGATGGAAATATTCCACCTTTTTCTCCCCCTTTGACATCAATGGAAAATGGGGTGCCAATGTACTCCCCCTGTCATGCTACACCCCCTATTATGCTGCTCCTTTGCTTGGTTTCTTTAATGTGAGGCAAGCGCAATGACACCCATCTTTTGACGAAGATATTCAAATGCTTCTCAGGAAGGGGTTTTGTAAAGATATCTGCAATTTGTTCCTTTGTATTGACATATTCCAACTTGATATTTTGTTCAGCAACCTGTTCACGGAGAAAGTGTTATTTGATTGGAAAATGTTTGGTTTTTGAGTGCAACACCAGATTCTTTAAAAGACTGATGGCACTACACGAAAAATGGTGATTGGTTGCTTAGTTTCTATGTTGACATCTTTCAAAGCTTCCTTCATCCATAGTATTTGTGTACAACAATCAGCAGCAGTTATATATTCAGCTTCAGTTGTAGAAAGGGATATAGATGATAGCTTTTTGCTGAACCAAGATACAAGACAATCTCCCATAAAGAATGCATTCCCACTGTGCTTTTTCGATCATCCACACTTCCAGCCCAATCAGCATCGGAGTAAGTTGTTACAGTAAGAGTTGAGCTCTTGGGATACCAAAGACCAAAATCAATAGTTCCTTTTAAATATCTAAGTATTCTCTTAACAGTTGTTAGATGAGACTGCTTAAGACTTGATTGAAATCTTACCACCATTCCAACTGCTTGCATAATGTCTGGTCTTGTGGCAGTTAAGTATAAAAGAGCTCCAGTTATTGACCTGTAAAGAGTTGCATCTATGGGAGGGGTATCATCATCTTTACTTAATTTACAATCTATGGTCATCGATGTGCTCATAGGTGCACAATCTTCCATCCCATATCTTTTGAGCATGTCTTTAAGATATTTTGCTTGAGAAATAAACATGCCTGCAGAGGTTTGAGATATTTGTAGCCCAATAAAGTAAGACAGCTCACCAATCATTGACATTTCGAATCTTTTGGACATATTTAGAGCAAATTCATGGCTCATCTCATCACCATTGCTAGCAAAGATTAGATCATCAACGTATACAAGAGTGATCAAAAGTTTTTCCTTGTCCATCTTCATGTAGAGATTGCTACCTGCTACTCCCTTTTTGAAACCTTCTTGTTGCAGATAGTGATCCAACTTTGCATACCATGCTCTAGGGGCTTGTTTTAATCCATACAAGACCGTTTTCAGTTTGCATACAAAGCCTTTTCCTTCGGCAAGATCAAATCCTTTTGGTTGCTCCATGTAAACTTCTTCCTTGAGATCTCCATTCAGGAATGTTGATTTTACACCCATTTGATAAAACTTGAATCCTTTTGAGCAAGTAAATACCAAAAACATACTTATGGCTTCCAATCGAGCTACTAGTGCAAAGGTTTCTTCAAAGTCAATTCCTTCAGTTTGCAAGTATCCTTTGCAGACAAGTTTGGCCTTATTTCTGATGATTTGTCCATCCTCATTCATCTTGTTTTTGAATACCCATTTTGTTCCAATTATATTTTTATCTTTTGGGCGAGGTACCAGCTCCCAAGTCTCATTCTTTTCGATTTGAGACATTTCTTCTTCCATGGCCTTTATCCAATGAGGATCTTTACTTGCTTGAGAAAAATTTTCAGGTTCTATTAAAGATAATAAAGCAACATCATCTTTTCTTGGAGTGTTTGTCATCCTTCTTCGAGTTTGAATTCCTTCATCTACATTCCCGATAACTTGTTCTTCCGGATGATGTTTTTGAATAAATTTGAGCTTAGAAGGAGTTTGTGAAGATTCACTAAGGATCTCCATCCTCCTCTTCTTTTTCAGGTTCTTCTTCACTTTATTCAAGGAAAGGCTCAACTTCATGATCTTCAATTCTCTTTTCTGGAAGACCTTCATCAATCTTCACATCAATTCTTTCCACTATTTTCTGTAGACGATTGTTGTAACATTTGTAAGCTTTGTTCCTTCTGGAGTATCCAAGAAATATTCCTTCGTCAACCCTAGAATCAAATTTTCTTGGTGAGTCGTCATTTATTTTTATAAAGCATTTGCTTCCAAAAATCCTGAAATATTTTACTGAAGCAGGTCTTCCTTTCCATAATTCATAAGGATTTTTTTTCATTATTTGGTCTTAGTTGAGTTCGATTGAAGATATAAACTGTTGTCCCAACTGCTTCTCTCCAAAATTTTAGTTGAAAATCAGCTGCTAGTAGCATTGTCCTTGCCATTTCTTGAACAATTCGATTCCTTCTTTCAACTACTCCATTTTGCTCGGGTGTCCCAGTAGCAGAGATTTCTCCTTTGATTCCATCCTCTTAACAGAATTCAGCAAATTATTTTGAGGTGAATTCTCCTCCTATATCCGTTCTAAGACATTTAATCTTAGAGTATTTCTCATTTTCAATGGGAGCTTTAAGATTCTTAAAACATTCAAATGCTTCAGATTTATATTTTATGAAATATATCCACATCATTCTAGTATAGTCATCAACAAATAGAGCAAAGTACCTTTCACCTTGAAGAGCTAGAGTTCTAGTTGGCCCACATAAATCTGCATGAATGATTTCCAGAGGTTTTGATGTTGAGAACTCCTTATTTTTGTGGCTAGCTCTGGTTTGCTTTCCATGTTGGCATGGGCCACATACAACTTGATTTGCCTTGCACATTTTTGGAATGTCCCTTACTGCATTAATTTTGCTGATGTTGACGAGGTTATCAAAACTTGTATGCCCCAATCGCTTGTGCCATAACCAACTTTCATCTGTTTGACTTAAGTAACATTTATCCCCTTGGATTTTACTGAGAATGTAAACATTATCTGGTGTTCTTACTCCTTTCGCCACAAATTCTCCTGACGATGAGTCTCTTATTTCACAATTTTTAGTACTGAAGACAACATTATGTCCTTGGTCACAAATTTGGCTAACACTTAAGAGATTGTGTTTGAGCCCTTCTACCAGCAAGGTATTTTGAGCCTTTCCTTGTCCATTGAAAAGGGTAGCAGTTCCTTTTCCAGTGATTTTAGCGGATCCACTTCCAAAGGATACATTTCCATTTTACTTGTTCAATGAGATAAACTTCTTTTGGTCACCTGTCATATGTCTTAAGCATCCACTATCCACGAACCAATGATTTTCTTCACTATGAGCACATAGAGCTAGGCCACATTTATCTGTTTTCAGATTTACGCTTTTAGCTTCATCGCCTTTGAGAGGGCAATTTTGTTCATTATGATCATAATTATTACATAATGAGCAAGACGGATCAAACTTAGCCAAAGGATCAAAGAAATTGTAAGTTTTTATTTGTCCTTGCTCTTTAGGACCACGTAGTTTGTTTGTTTGATCTTTCAATCTCAATGCTTCATTCTTATGAGCCTTGCAATGCTTAGGTTGATGCCCAAAAATAGTAACAATACCCAAGAAAAATAGTTTGGTACTTGTTGTAATAGCCATAGCTTGAACCAACATTCTTCCTTGGAGATGCTCTTTCTTCAATTCTTGGTTTTGATATGGGGCTTTGTTCCCGATGAGATGAGTTTTCTTCTTTTGGATGGCAAGAGAGTATGTCGGCATAACTCCTTGCATTATTCTTTGTACTTGATGATTCTCCTTTGAAACCAAATACAGATTTGTCATGTTGAGGTTTTTGAGTATTAAGAATGTTATCAAGTACTTGAGAGCTTTGCCAACTCCTTTTGACTTGCTCCAATTCCTTTCTTAGAGATATTATTCCAGCTTCACGCTTTTCACAGATATCATCCTTCTCTTTTAGCTTATTGTTCAAGAAGTCTTCCCTTCTTTTTGCTTCCTCTTCTTCTATTTTGAGAGAAATGTCTTCTTTCGTAGATTCTCATTTTCTTCAATGGCACTCATTAGTAATCTATCCATGTTTCCTTCATCTTCCAGTTCTGAATCATCATCATTTCTAAATGCCATGAATAACGTTTCTTTGCTTCCAACATAGTTACTTTCCTCATTTGATTCATCATCACTTTCTTTGTGATGATGCAGATTTCTAGTTGATTTCTTTTGTAAATCCCATGAATAACATTTCTTTGCTTCCAACATAGTTACTTTCCTCATTTGATTCATCATCACTTTCTTTGTGATGATGCATATTTCTAGTTGATTTCTTTTTGATGACTACAAATTCATCTTCATCAGACTCATCTTGTTTGGAGAAGAAGTTCTTCTTATTAAACCCTTTCTTTTTGTACATCATCCTTTTAGAGTCCTCTTCATCATCACTATCATGTTTATGAGGACATTGTGCAACGTAACGACCTATTCTTCCACATTTGAAACAAATAAGACAGTACTTAGTAACTTACCTTTTAGCTTAGATCCCCTCTTAAGTCTTCATACAAATTGAGCTAATTCGGCTTCAGCATCAGATTCATCGTTGCTGCAATTCCATCCTTTTCCTTTTTTTTTGTTGATTTTGCGGCTTTGAATGTTGCTTCTTTGAAATTTGGACTTCCTTTCCTCATCTCATATGCAATGAGAATTCCATGAAGTTCATCCATCTTGAGAGTATCTAGGTCCTTCATTTCTTCTATGGCACTTACTTTGGAGTCAAATATGTCAGGAAGCGATCTTAGGATTTTTTGAACAATAGTGCTTTCTTCAATATTTTCTCCTAGCCCTTTAAGAGAGTAACCACTTCAGCTACTCGAAGGAATTATGATGCAATATCATCTTCATCATCCATTTTCAGACTCTCAAATTGTCTTCTATAGGTTTGAAGCTTTGCCTTCTTAACTTTGGAGTCACAATCATTGAAGGGAACAAGCTTATCCCATACTTCTTTGGCCGAGTCACAATTCATGACTTTCGTGAATTCGAAATTGGTAACTCCACTAGTGATGGAATTTAAAGCTTTGGCATTAGCAATGTAGGCTTTTATTTCTTCTGGATCAGTTGCAAGACCGGAGGGAGCTTTGTACCCATCCAAGACAGAGTGCCATACTTCAAGACCAAGAGACATTAGATAGTAGGACATCCTCTTCTTCCAAAAACCAAAATTTGTTCCATCAAAGATAGGCAACTTCCCTGTTGCTTTGATGTTCTTCATTGTGCCTAAGAATCCTTCTTCCAACTGTTAGGCTGATAATGAAGAAGCTAGCTCTGATACCAATTGTTGGAAATACTGAGAGGGTGGTGAATCAGTATTTCTTTTCAATTGTTAATTTTTGCCAGTTAGATTCTTCACAATTAAAAAACGAGAGGTGTATAATAATAATATTATTAAGGATCAATAAGAACTTCAATCCTTTTTCAAATAATTGAGTACAACAGATGTGTGACGGCACCAACCCTTAAATGAATCAAGCACCAACCTGTTGACAAGCACCAACCTGGACTTAGATGAGGTACTGTGGATTGAAATCTCGATTAGGAGCCATCTGGTTGGGTCGAGGAGAGGAATTCTTAGCTTCCAACTCAAGCTTCACCAACTTGTTAGAAAGATTTTTGATCATCTTGTTCATCTCTTCGATCTTGTACTCTGATGCTTCTCTTTCTTGATTAGAGGAAGAAGCCTCTTCCTTACCCCTTCTCCTGGTATCATGCTTTGTTCTTCCTTTGGATTTTCCAGTAGAGGCAAAGTTTGCTTCTACCTCTAGAGCATCAGTTTGGATCTGATCTAGGGATGCAGACTTTCTTTCTCTCAACGTGAATCCAAACTTGGACTCAAATACTCCAGCAAAAACCACTTTGGCCGCTGCTTGAGGAGGTTTTATTTCAGTTGGTAGATTGTTGTACAGCTTATTAAATCTTTTTATAAACTTCGTTACATCTTCATTTTGTTTCTTCTTCAGGGCATTGAACTCTATGAGGATGTAACCGTGATCCCTCTTTTCCCCCCATTTTTGAGTAAAATAATTTTCCATTTCCTCCCAAGTGGTGACAACATTGTTAGCAAGAGATTTAAACCACTTTCGGGCTTCCCCACCCAAAGACTGGACAAAAAGCCTCAACACCACATCCAAGTGTTCCACATTGACATTTTTAGCGAAAGCACAAAAGTCCTCAATATGCTTCTAGGCAGAGATATTGTCTTCCCCAGTGAACTGAGGCAAGAGCTTTAGGTAATCCTGAGGCATATCATGTAAAACTTGAGGCAAGGCCAATGGGGCATATTTGTTAAGGAGGAAACCTGGCACAGCCATGACGGGCGGTAGTGGTGGATTCTGAGTTGGATTATGTTGGATTACAATAGGTATATGTTGAGAAGGGATTTGTATATTTACCTGAGATGAGTTCGGGAGTATGGTAACTTCCTTGACTTCTTCTACCTCTGGGGTGGGACACAAAGGAGGCACAAAGGTATTTACTAACTCGGCTTCGTCTTTTATCTCATAGCTGGCTAGAGTAGAGTTTTCTGGGGGATATTCTAGTACTCGGGCTGTAGAGCCAGGGCCATAAACTTCAGCTTTCTGAGATGAGGACGGAGAGTCTTCTAATGAGAATGAGGGTAGCTCTGCTTGAACGGGTTTCTTTTCTTTCCAAATTCTCTTGAATATAATTTTTTCAGGATCAGATACAAACGGAGTTCTTAGTTGAGAGGTATCTGACCTTAGATGTGGCTTGGTATAAGCCAGGATTGCAGCTGATTTAGATTTAGATAACAGTGGAGTCGCCAAGGTGAGGGTTGTGCAACTCTGAACCCTTCGTGCTCACCTAATTGAAGGGTGAAGACAATGTCGTATTTCAGGGAAAAGATTTTCAACTTCGCTCCCCGACAACAGCGCCAAAAAGATGTTGTCACTCCTTGAGACAGCCTTGAGTTGCAAAAGACCAATGCCTAGCACATCAAGGATGGCAGAGTAATAACTGTGAACTTTGATTGTAGGGAGAGAGGCTTGCTCAGAATGGGCCTGTGGCTGTCATGAAATGGGATTCGCTGCAAATAGGGCCAGATGTGAAACCAACAAACAGTCTTTAAAGTTAATCGGGATGAAGATCATGAAGAATGAGGATGGCAAGTCAAAGTGAAGTGAGCTTACAAGGTATAAGAATCCACCCTTAAAGGACTTAGTGGTGAAGAGAAGGAACTTGAAATAGGAATCATGCACTGAGCCTAATTGAGGTAGTATTATAGATCATCCTACGAGTATCATTCGAGATAAATTCATGCATAACCTATAAACCACCCACATTCTGAAAGCATGATAACAGGAAGAAAAATATAATGGAACCAAAGCATTAAATTAAACCAAACACATCAAAGACATACATACTATTCATAAGTCCAGTAGGAATCCATTCTCGCAACAAACAGCCATTATATTATTTCTTCAAAACAGCTCTTCAGATATACATTAAGAGAAAATCTCAAAACTAGAAAAATATGTTATGCAGACTATACACTTCCAACTTTCAGAGAATTCAGAACCTTTACTTAGTCTGCGATTTGGCCTTTTATAGTTGTTTAAATGGACGATGCGACCAGATATTTCTTCAAACAAAATATTCCCATCTAAATCAAAAATGATGAGGTGTAACGGCATCTCATCCGAAACAATATCGTCCGACACAGACTATAACAAGAACATAACAGAAACATGAAATGCAGAGAGTGCGTAGGATGAAATCGAGATTTCACCACATTTTACATTGCATAGATATTGAAAATCAAAAATAAAAACAAAGGCCACATGGGCCTGATCATGATGTCCATTAGTTGGTACGATGAGTGCCTGAGCCTTCTGTGCGGCGTGATCGGACCGAAGATGTGGAGGAGTCATGCTAACAAGGCGGCAAGGGTGGCAGTTGCTGTGAAGTAGAGGAAACTGGAGGATTCACGTATTCATAACACTTTTGCCACAAAATTCCTCCGGGTAGTTGTGTTGTGGTGCAGGTCTCAAACATAGACTGCAATTGTGTAAGCTCTGTATAATCCAAGCGGACTGCGAAGAATTTCTTGACCTGAGCGAGAAGGAAGAATTCCTTACGTAGTGCAGCTACTAAGGTCTTTGCTTTTAGCCGGGAGGTTTTCTCTAGTGTTATGTTTTCCCTACACATAATCTCTGACATCTTCTTATCATAGGTCGTTAGGGGAAGTAGTGCACCTGACTGTGGATCCCAGCATGGCGGGAGGCCAGCTTCTACCAATTTGCGCCACTCCTAATCGAACCTTTCCACTCCCTTCGACACCAGCACTAAAAACCCCAATGTGTTCACGCGTGTGTTCTCTTTCTCAATCATCTTACTAACGTCCATAACTATCCTGAAACGGTCGATCACTCCCTGTGTGCTCAATTCTTCATATGAAAGCTCATTGAGATATTTGACATATTTCTTTGTTATTGACACCTTCTCTTCTCCTTCCCTGCATCCAACCTCCAATTGTGCCTTAAACTCGTGAATGGAAATCTTCTTGTCGTTGGTCAGCACGAGGAGCTCCCAATGTTGCTTGACCTCTACTATGATCTCCCCCCAGACAAGTCATCTCGCTTCTACCAACGACATGTTACCTTTAATCTGTGCTTTTAAGTCTTTGATAGACTTCTCATGTCCCTAAGATTCCTTGTGGAGGTTCTCTACCTCTTTCTGTAGGGATGAAATCGTCTTTTGATTTTCTTCGTAGGCAGCCTTGGCCTCGTCTAGGAGCCGGCGAGTAGTGTGTGTTTCATCTTCTAACATCCTCAGATCTGCCAGCACCTTGGTGAGCTGCTCCGGAGCAGTCTATGGATCTTCTGGCACTGGAACTACGCACATATGTTCACCCCACTTGAGTTGTAGCTCTGACAACCTATTGTTTAGCCCAACAATCTCCTTATCTTTTTGAGTAATCTCTTTTTCCCTTTGAGCGAGGGAATCAGCGAGAACTATCTTTTCCCTTTCTACTTGGGCAATTTCCTTAGTCTGGATATGTTAGGAGCGAGGGATATTCAGCTTTCTCCTCAACTCTTGTACCTCCAAATCTGATTTGGCTAGAAGGGCTTGCAATGCTGAATTGGTATCAACACCCTTTCCTCTTATCATTTTTCTGGTGTTCTCTAGCTGAGTAGCCACAGCCTTAGCGCTAGCCCTTTCTCTTCGTTGGGTTTCCTTCATTTGATTTAGCTTCCTTTCAGTCTTCTGTAGGGCAACTGTATGCTTCACTACCTCAGTCCATAGCATGTCCCCGATACACTGGTGCAAATCCAGCTTATCCGGTAGGGGAATGTTGCCCAAATTTAGAATTATTTCAAGAGCTCTATATTGGGATCCCGAAGGTGAGGGATGCAAGGTTGACTGCTAGATGGCCAATATGAGCTGCTCTTTATGCATATCCAAGACTGAGGAGAGCCTGGTATGGTGTTTATCTACGAATTGGGAGAGTTCAGCCCTCAGCCTTTCTCTCGCAGACGTGTTGCTGGTCTCAATCTCCTCCCTTGCATCATATTTTCCCAATGTTACCACCTGTGAAAGCTCTGAGGGGGCTGAAGATGAGGCCGAATCGAAGGAGAGTAGGAAGCCTGATTTGTCTTTGTCGGGACCCCTGAGAAAGGGGACCTCGTCATCGGATAATTCGGCGTCTAAGTCCTCTGGCCCTTCAGTTCTTTTCTTTTTACTGGGGTGTGTTTCCTCATCAACCTCCATGAACCCTTGACTTCCTAAGGGGTCCCTTTGTTCCTGCCCTTCTACCTCGGCGAGCACATTATCTCCCTTTCCTTCAGCAGCTGAGGATTCGGCCTCCATCTGTGTATCAAAAGACCATGTATCAAGGTTAACTTTCCATTCAATGAAGGGCCTAGGTTCATGTGCATATGCTGTTGATTTAATCTTCTTCCTCCTGTTTGTGAGGAACCCCTTAGGATCATAGTGCCAGACATCTCCCTGAGGGAAATTCATCTCCCACAACATCCTTTCCACAGTGGAGAGGGCATGCCTTGAATCAATGGTGAGAGGGCCTACAGAATGTGGGAGTTTGAAGATGTGCCTCTTTTTCGTGGGCACGAAGTGGACTTGGTCGGCACTTAAGATTTGACGAATGAACTCGAGGGCGAAAATCCTCATGGACGGGAACACCAGATAGGGAGGTACTTCAGCACTGTAGACCCTGATCTCGGTGTGGTCTTCGAACAAGTACCAATCACTTGTGCAATCTGTTTCACTAAACTGGAGCCAATCCTTCTGCTCAGGAAAGATTCTAGGCGGGGAGCTGTCGTGTATGATAGCATAAGCTATGGACATGAAATCAGTAACGAATTTCGCATACCCCTTCCCCTCTGGATGCTGGCAAACTGCCAGAGTCCACTCGAAAACAGACTTGGGTTTGGCCTTTCTCCTAGAGAACCTGTTCAGGCCTAGACCTTCAAACTTATCTGCATGCTCAAATAGGAATAAGTAGAAAACCAGGGAGCAATATTTGAAAGAACTAAAAGTAGACATATCTTGGAACTAGGCTTTGATAGCCGAGGCCAGAAAGGAGGGGATATCCAAAAGGATCTCAGCCTACATCATGAGCCATAGGAACCCTAAACCCGCCTTAGTCACCATCTCGGCGTCCTCAAACCCTAGCATTCCTGAGATAATCGCTAGAATAGGTTGTATGGTGCTACGGAAAGATGACAAGGGAATAGAGTCTGTGTGAGGGAAAGATAATAAGCGTGCGTCAAAAATAAGAATGAGGAAACCACTTTGCTTTTCCAAGGGTTGATTCAAGAAATGGCAGGAGAGAGGAACTTCGGAAAACTCGACACAGTCCTGGGCGAGAGGATAGCATAGGGCTTTCTTGATGAGTTGGGGAGTAATCTCCAGAATATTGGTTCCCCGAGTGGAAAGGCAGATATCCTTACGCTCGATGTAGGCGTCCCCGAGCCAGACAATGAATTTTGGGAATGGATGGGTCTCCGAGGCAATTTGGTAGTAGAGCCCTGACTTGACGACTCTAAACACGTCTTTGTTCCTTTGCTGAAAATCGAAGAGCTCAGCTCTGGTGTGGGCTACATTGAAGGGATAGACTGGGTCGCAGAGTTGGGCATGAGCGTCAGTGAGGGGCTCAGGACCAGGAGCAGTCCTGACCTTGCAAGCTTGGGGGTTTTCGAGGAAGGAGCGCTTCAGTTTTTCCATGATAATTTGAAAACAAAAGTAAAAGGGAAATAGCAAAAAGGAAAACGACGAAATACCTGAAATAGCAGTGAGGTAGCAAGGGAAAACAACACGAGAGTGAAAAACAGCCAGTACTCGAGTTTTAACCTACCTGATAGAGCGAAATACCGGTAAATAACCAATAAAATTGCACAGTCAAGAGTAAAACGCGCTACGGAAAACATGGTTTTACTGATTATCGAGGCGGGGTGACACTTGTAGGGCTAACGTCGTAAGGACGTCGACAGTGAGACACGTGGCGCCATGTGGTTGGCTGGCAGCAGCCGGGTAGGTGGGGGCCACGTGCCGGACAAGGTAGGTATCGGCCTTCATACCGCCCACTAGAGTTACCTTACCGTAAAAATACCTGAGCCAACTGTTGATCGTGGCGGGCCCCTTCGATCTTCAGCGGGGTCGATAGAGGCCTTCGCCCCCTTTTCTTTCCCCCACGGAATCACTTTGATTGGACCAGAGGAGGGATGACATCACATCCTCCAAGGGGTCAACTTCGACCACCTTAGCTCCTATCGGATGCCAACGGAACGATCATCGGCTACCGATACTTGTGCGTGGTTCCACCACGGAACTGTGCATGTGCTGCCTTCGTGAGTAATCGATATGGTATCACCGCACTCGTTCTTTGAAGGACCCCTCTATGAACTTTGTTGTTCCCCTTCCTCTTGGCCTGCGTTTTTTTTTTATTTATGCAGCAGCTCCTTTTCTTTTATCAGTGAGGTCACAAGCCAACAGATATAATGATGGAACAAAGTGGGGATTTGGGAAAACTTCTAGACCACATGTTACGTAGCCAGGGTAGCTAAAATAAGGGAAGCCCACACCTAGGTATATGAGTGTAGGAGGGAGCATATTGATACACAAGTTACCTTGACCTTTGTTTTTCCACCCTTCTTCATATCTCTTTTGCCTTTTATTTATTTTTCTTCATAACTGCTCGAGGCTCCAGAGAAAGGAGTGCATGATGTGTGAGATGTAGCAGTGAATGCCCCCTTAATGTGGGGTGGTTCATCGCCCACCAGGGGTTGGGACAATCATGGGTTCCTTAATGATAGAGGGGGCTCATCAAGAGCCCATAGGAACCACGGTGATGGCCATGGGTAAGGGATAGAGCTCATGTTTAGCTTTTGCCCCCAATGCTAAATTTGTATGTCCCGACCATCTTTTGCATTTTGTGGTACATTTCCTGTTGAGAGTGGCCAAATTGTGCTTTTACTTTTCTTTTTAGCTGCATCAACCTCTGGGGCATCGTTTCAGGCCCAACCCAAGGTGTGGACAAGGGGAGGGGGAGGCTAACCATATGCGGACCCAAGGGACACATGTGGACCCGGATGGGAAAAAAGATGAATGGGGCAAAAACGAGTGGAACGAGAGTGATGTAGGCGATATCGGGAAGTGGGACCACGCAACCAAAATCAAGATTTCCCATGTAGTGCCAATCCTAAAGTTAATGGCCAATAAAGGAGGTCCCACGGGACTCAGATACAAGGGTAACCACGAAATTGGGAAGTGATGACAAGAATACAAGCCTAACCCACTCTTTCCGACGAATCCCCCCATTAATCCATGCCCAGAAGTGCCCACGACAAGTAATGAAAATTACTCAACCATACCAATGAAAAGCCATACCTTTAGGGTTGGGAGGCCCACCTTCAAACATACATTCATGACAAGTGGTTGAGGCACCACATGGCTAGCTCGGGTGGCGGAGAAGTGGCACATCAATCTATCTGGTGGCTATAAGGGGTCGTTGGTTGCCGAAAGAGGACCATTTAGGAGAAAAAATTTCTCCTATATACATTACCCAGAGGAGGTGGGTAACAGTTTTGATTCACTAACAATTGTTCTGCAACTTTTTTATTCTTGTAACTTGAAAGATCATTTTTTCATTTGCAAGTATCATAATTTATTCGTGAGCATTATCTAAAGGCATTAATCTCTTTCTGGATATCTTGTTGATTTCATTGAAGTTGTCTTATTGGTATTTACATGCTCATTAATATTCATACTTGCTAATTAATCTTCATATTCAAGTTATATTGAATGGTGATTGCTTTGCCTAAAATTTCCTAGACCTTGTTATCCTTAACAAGTTTTCCTTCAATGTTATCATTAGGGACCACCCCCCTGACTTAGGTAGGAGAGAGTCTAAACAGAGAGTTGGGAATATGTGACAATCCCTTCTTTGAGCATTTCGCCTTTAAGGCTACACCTAGGGGGATTAAGTACTTTTCCCACATTAATCTAGGTGTGCATCCTAGGCGACAACAGGTGGAAGATCACAATTTGAAGGATTGATCTGATCAAGCAAGAAAGTATGTTGAAGGACCTGTTAGGCTACAGTTCAAAGAAGAATCTTTGTGGTTTGTCTATGCTACAACTTTAGGGAAAAATATTGGCAGAGGAGGTCTATTCTTGACAACATATTTAATTTGACAAGATTTGAGGTTTGAGTTCATGTTGCTAGTAACTACTCGGATTGTATTTGACTTGTAGGAGACAAACTTACAACAATATTCAAGCAAATTTTGTTGGTTGGAACTCTATGGCATATACTTTGTGATCTGGGCATATATCGATGGGAGAGTAGTGAAGGATTTATTTGTATATCATTGTAAGTGGATTATTGTCCCTGGTATGGGAGCCCATCTTTAATTTTTATTTTCTAGGGCGGTTGGGTGGTGCAAGGCAGAGAGTGAAGTGTCCTTTAGGTTGGAGCATGAAAATACTTCCGGGTGGCAAGGTGGTGCTAGGGCAAGTTGGAGCTTCCAGGGTGTTGGAGCATCCCTTCAGTTGGGGCTGATAGAACTAGGGTGCTGAAGCATCCTTCCACTTGGAGCTGGCAAAATGAGGGTGTTGGAGCATCTTTTCAGGAGTTGGAGCTTCCTATTAAAACATATTTTTTTTTAATAAAGTACTATGAGGTTGTAGCTGATAAATTATGGTACTCATCAATTATATTAGAAAGTGTTCAGCGGTTTTTCTCTCAGAAGGACTTCCACCTAAAAATTACATATGTACTATTCATGTGCTATGATGTTGATTTATGTTTTGTTCTGATGCTAAAGATATTTAATGCTCTGTAAGTTTAAAATTAATTGATTGAAGTGAAATATGGAGACATTGAGGGATGCTCAAGAGCATGTGGAGGCTCGTTGGAGCACATTCAAGGAGAGCAAACTTCCAAAGATGTTGAACTATACAATGTTGGAGAATGTGGTAGAGCAACTACTAATTCAATTATCCTTAACCTCGATAAAATCTTATGAACTTATATTATCTTCTTCTTGTTCTTAATTAGATTCTTTTCATCAAATAATTATCAAGAGCATAAACAAAAGAGACAATGGACACAGATATAGGCTCCAAGCCAAGGCAAAACCCATCAAGGGGAAAACCTAGAAATAATCTCTTCTCTTCTTATAGAATCAATTTAAATAAGAAATCCAAGACCATAAGATCGAAGTTAAAACCTCATCCAAGCACCAAGTCAGTCGTTCAAGAATTTCTTCCAAACAAGTAAAAGTTTGACCAAGTAAACAAAGGTCAAGCATCTTCAAATTTGCTTCACTCTTGAATTTCGGCCTTCTACTTCAGATTTGCAACTTCAAAACTTTGGAATAACAGAAACCCTTCTTTCTATCACGTATCAACCTTTCAAGAAGTCCTCCCTCAAGCAAGTCAATGTCTCCAAAGTCAACAAGAGTCAAACTAAGTTAAAGTAGCATTTTGGCCCCCTTGCAAGCTAATTTACCAAAAACGCCTGAAGAATTTGCTAGAAACACAGATCCTCGTTTTTGAAACGGAAACGGGTACGATCCTTGTCTGAAACTCCATAAAAACGTTTTTGTGTCGTTTCAAAAAATCAAAAACTTAGGATTTGGAATTGGATACGTTTCCAGGGATTTTTTATTTTTTTGGATCCATTTCAAGAAATTCGAAAATGGATCCATGAAAATCGTGATCGAAATCCACCCTTAAAATGTTAAAAATCGTGAAAATTTGTATAGCCATGAATAAATAATAAAAATGAAGAAATTAGATTTGCAAATAAATGCACTATAAACAAAATATCATACTATTTCTTCTAAATCTTTAGAAACAACAACAGTCCATATATTTATCAAGGATTCTTACTACTCAGAAAAAGGTAGATGTTCGAAAATACAAACAAAAGGGTTTCATGAACGTCTTTGTAAAGAGATTTATTTGAGCGATTAATTTTCAGTTTGGTTAAGGTTTTGTTAATTGTCATTGATTTTTCTCTTGATTTCATAAATCCCTTTAATATAACAAATCTTCTCTAGCCAATATTTTTCCTACATATAGTCAAGAGACCAAGCTGACGTTGAGAAGATTGAAATGTTTAAATAAGTCTTGACGAAATATCCCAATGATCCCATGGGCCTTGTTGATCGCTTGCCGCCTACACCTACCTACTAGTTAGTGGGAAAAGCCTTCAACCCCACCAAGTGCGTTGGTGGTAAGGAACTCAGAGAAGGGGTTGTCACACTGATCCTGACTCTCTATGTTTTAGCTCTCTCCTAGGTCAACTAAGCGGGGTGGTCCCTAAAGGAAAACTAAGTTAAAGGTTCGAGTTTCCAGGAGAATATTAGAGTGAAATTGGATTACTTTTAAAGATTCATGAGCATTTATGAGCAACTTTGAAATAATGAAAAACCATTTAACCAATGCCTTTACAAATAACGTGCTCAAAAAGTAAAAGAAATGCTCAAAGAGATGAGAACACAGTAATCCTAAAATGGAAACAAAAGACTGTTAGCACAAGATATCATAAATGCTCTCAAGATAAACAAATTTTATGAATCAAAACACATGAAGCTATCTTGTTCACAAGGAAACAATTAGTGATCTAAAAGTAAACTAGATGATAAAATGACTTGAAAGTTAAATCAACATGTATTTAGCCTTGCAACATGAAATAAGAGTACTTGAAAGGAAATGAGATTCATCAACCATCCATGAACATGATGAACACTAAACATGAAATGGACCTTTCTAATGTAGATAATGTCCAAGTACAAGGAAATTAAGCTAAACTTGTTGCAAAAGAGATTACAATACTTGCATGAAAGTAAATGCTTCTTGAAAAAAGGAAATGATATTTCATGTGAGACTTTGAGCCATCAAGCAAGCAAAATTCAAGAACTTGCAAGTAAGCTAAATTTGATGAAAAATGCTCTTAGTTTATTTTATTAATTAGTTCTAAAGCAAGGCTACAATTCAACTCTTTAATTCTCAAACCTCACCCTCGCCGAAAGATATGGATCCCATAGTGAGGAGTCAGTAGAGTAGAGGCTCCCTAAAAACCTCTATTCAACCAACTTATGTTGGAGGTAAAATTTTAGTGATTACCTAGGGCTTGTAAGTAAATTAATGAAAATTAACTTTCAAACTTGAGATGTACTTGCATGTCATGAAGTATAATGCTATTTTATGGAGAAAATTTTCCCAAATACTTATTTCATATAACATGTAATTAAAGGTGAAGCATAAATGGTTTTGGGACAAAATTCATGACAAATTAGATTCAAGTTAAAAGTGCATGCATGCAAAAGTTTGAATTTGCTATGAAAGTAAAAAGACTAGAAATATATAGCAAATTAGTTTTAGGTGCATGCAAAATGAGTGTAACGCATGATTGTGTTAATTCCCCAATTAAATGATGTGCATGCAAGTGAAAAATATCAAAGATCAAGCCGCAAAGTCTCTCCAAAAAAGTGGAGAGATAGGGATACCAATGGGTAAAACCCATGCTCCCAAAACAAAGAATTTTATTAGTTATTACAATAAGGATAAAACTATGAAGTCTTCCCTAAAATCCAAGGAAAGTCTTCACAATGTTGGCTTGAGCCGTAGATCTTTCCTTGCTGAAAATTTCTGCAATTTGAGGCCCACAAAAGCCCAACAAAATGCAGATTTTTCGAAGAAGAAGAAGCAAGGCAAAGCCTCTTTGAGTTACACAGCCAAGAGAGAGAAATAGAGACCCCAAGTGAACTCGGCCTCCCTTAAGAGGAACTCGACTTCGTCCAATAAATGTCCTCTAATGCTCACGGCCAAGGGAAGGAAATAATCTAGAAGTTGGAGCCCCAAGGTCCTGCATGCAAACTTGTAAGTAATTTTCTGAATATGAAACTTGCAAGTAGCTACAAGACAAGTTAGAGAAACTCTACAACCACAAATGTTAGCTCAAGAAATCACAAAGTAATATCACAAATATAATCTACAAGAGGCTAGGCCCAAGAGTATGAGCAAGCTCTCCTCTTTGACTAGCCATAGCTTGCCTCTTTGAAATCGCCAGATATTAAAGAAATGAAGTGCAATACTTGAAAAGTAAATTATTTTAAGTTTGATTTTTGATGCAAGAAATAAGAACTTAAAAGAACCTCTGCAAAACAAAATAAAATATAGACTAGATTTTGGAAATCAACACAGGCGGGTTCTCCTTGAATATTTTCAAGAATGGGTTGGTTCCTCCGAGAACTTCCCCTCACACTTGAAAAGTTTGGCCAAAGACGGATCCTTCTACACAATCTCACCACAACATATTAAATCCGCATGAAATTAAATAAAAGCAATGGAAAGAACTATAGATATATTCGACATCAAATAGAAGATTTCTTATCCTAAAGTGATCAAATAAATCTTTATGCTCATATTAGATAATTCCATACTAACATAACTTGAAACAAGCATGAAGAAAACAATAGCATGAGGAAATAAATAGAAGCATAACAACAAGTCAAGAATTTAACATATATGCAAGGAGAAGAACACCATCACAAGTTACCCCAAACACTGTTGTATTATATTGAAAGTACGTGGACAATCCGATAACGCGTCCTCAAGCCCAATAGCTCGTATTACATGATACAATATGAGAACCCATGGCTCCATTATATAGAAAGTTGGGAGCAAATCCCAAGGACGAATGCATGTAAGAAGTGAACTTGGAGCCAATCCGAAGTAAAGATAAGACAAGTTCCATGTAGAGAAGACTGAGACACCCAGAGAAAAATCAAATTTCTTTTGTGCACACCATGGGAAATCGAATTCCCCATATGATCTAGTGAACTCATCCATAAGCCAAACGAAGTCCCGTGGTACACCAAGTCCACCACTGCAAACTCGAACCAACTGAAACCGTACCTGTAGATGACACCAGTGATCTTTTTCGTAGGTCCTTGAGAACTGCATGTTTCCTCTGAGTGACTGCGCAGTCTAAGCTCAGGGAATAGCATAAATCCTCTGAGTGAAGTGTCGAGTGTTGTTGCACCCCAGATAGCTCGTGAGAAGAGGTCCCCACTTGGTCTTCAATCAACTGATCTTGTAGAATATTCCTTTTATGCTCAACTACCTTTAATAAATTCGATTTTCCCTGTGTGTAACTACCACTTTATCCCTGGGAAATTCGATTTTGAATAAATAAATGATAAATTAATGATGCAGTGTGCTCAGTCATCCTCCACATGTCCATTAACTCAACTCTGACTTAGAATAATTTCCAAGTCATTTTCCACATCATTTTGTCACATGGAATAATTTATTTTTCTCTATTTTATTTAATTTTAACCTAATATAATGCCACAATTTCCACTAAACTTAAGAAATTTGGGTTTTGAGGTTCCAAAATTCATTATTAACCCCTCAAAGTGTGTCATAGTAGAAAGTTGTGGGTGAGAAGTGTAATTATGATTACTCATACCCCATACAACTTCTCTAGACAACACTTATTACAATCCAATTACAATTTTCATTGCAATTTTCGACCTGCAGGAAATCTAAAAAATTAAAAAATCACTACCTAGACCTAACCAAATTCCACAAATTTTTTTGTGGGATCTAGTATGGTAATATACATTGAATCTAGACACTAGGACTCACCCAAGGCCTCACCATCAAGCCGTACTCTGACTTTGGGGTAAAATTTGGAGGAAAAACTCAATTAATTATTAAGTCTTGATAGAGAGATGATAATTAACCGAGTGAAAAAAAAACCTCCCAGAGTAATACTCACTTGTTGGCAAGGTCCCAAGTTACCTAGGCCTGTTACAAGCTCAATACTGACTCAAATTCATCACTACTAGCATCACTTATTACAATTCCCCATAGGGCGTGGAACATGGGTACAGGAGAAAATGATAAGAAATAGAAGTAGAGTTTAAAAACTCTGTTGAACTGATGATATCTGATGGTACAAGTGTCCTTTGGTTCATCCTTGGGCATGGAGTCTTCATATAATCATTAGGTGCCACTCCAGTGGTCAACATTTATCTCCATATGGGAATGCATGCTAAATATGAAGTGTTAGTGTGCAAGAACCTGGAATCTGCATCCACCAAGCAATGATATATATTAGCAATATCCATTCAAAATATCATCGAATAAAATCAAGAACAAAAATGGAAATTTTATTCTAAGAGCATAAATAACAATTAATTCATGAAAGAAATTTAAACAAAATTGATAAGGGATAAGGTTAGAAATATGATACAAGAAGATGCCCCATAGCATCAAATGTCCACAATGAAGTTCATGCTGAGAACTTGCTTACTTTCAGGCAGATCCATGGGCTGCTTTTCTGATGTGCCCTTTCCAATTCTGAATATCTTAGGACTTTGATTTGTCCCAACACTGTGTTGTACCTGGTCATCAAATTTACCAAATCCTTTCCACCTTTTTCTTTTCTTCTTAATAGATTGTGATGTTGATGTTGATGCAATCAAAGTAGACCTTTCTGCCCAATATTGAAGATGCTCAGATGGAGAATTTGAAGCATCCAAGACTTATGTGACCTGCGTTTCTCCATTCTGCATCTGCTCTGGCATGGGTGATGGACCAATCTCATAAGTATAAACCTGATTCCCCTCAATTTCCTTGTGATCTGGGTCACCTTCAATCAACATTTTTTAATGGAAGAAATGACCTCCTCATCATAAGATGAAGCTTGCTTCAATGGATCGGGAGGCTTGTGATTTGTTTCTTTGTTTTTTTCCCATTCGTCATCTGATCTAAGTTGGAATTTTTGTACCTGTGATATTTCCATTTCCTCTAACCTATTCTGAAAAATGACTTGATTAGCCTTCATAACACTTATGTGTCTGGACGTGTCCTATTCCAAGGGGTCACCATGTCTATGTCTCACACTTGAATCCGCATTTATTTCGTGTCTTGTGTCCCTGTGTCAGGTGACTTAGGTTTTTGAGGGGTAAAGACATTTTTTTAATCCTCAAAGTGTGTCTAAATAGAAAGTTGAGGTGTAGAGGTCTAATTTTGATTAGTTATACCACCTACAACTTCTACAAACAACACTTATTACATTTTACATCAAATAATTATTAAAACTCCCAACCAACGGGGGGAAATTTTCAATAATTAAAATTGTTCTGAACTTCGAAAATATTTGATGTGCAATATTTGTCATGAGCTAGGAGTCTTCACAAATATTGCTAAGTGGAATCTAGCAATCAACAGGGTCATCAGCCTACTACAAGTCTACATATCTATGATCAGCATGATCACTCCTCATCATGATCAAACTCATCACCACTACTAGTCATGGGATCATCAACGGGAGCTACATAAACATCATGTAGCTAAGACTCTAAGGACGACTCATCCTCGTCTGCAACCTCAATTGTAGCACTAGTAGCTATAAAACTAGACTTAATGAAAGCAAAAGTTGGTCGAGTTGCATGACTAGTACCTTCCATTTGTTGTTTTGCTTTGCTTAATTCGACTATTGGTTCTGGTTCCAATGGCACTACCAGATCTGCATTAAGATCAACGCCCTAACTCCATGTCAATATCAAAATCAGCATCAAACTCAATTGCTTGAGTCTCCTCCACCCATTCTGATGTTGGATCAATATCGTCCAACAGAATGAGATCTAGCTTAGGTCTTTTGTTCATCAATTGGTTGCGCCTTAGTCGTAGGTTGTATTGTACGAAGACAAGATCATTTAATTGTTTTTTCCACACAATTTCTCTTTTTCGTGTGTATGCGCTCAAAAAAAACCAATTGCACTCACAACCAGAAGTACTGCAAGTTTGATTGATGACTCTAACTGCAAAGTTTTGCAATTGAGTTATTTTTGCAAGGCTAATTGCAAAACTTCTATTGATTTATGGAAGCTGCAGGTGGCTCTTTGGTAGCTAAAGAGGATTCAATTAGCCTCTGAGGTGGCAGCGGAGGCTTTTCGGACTAATAGATTTCTTTGTTTATTCTTAAAACACTTTAAATATGCTTTACTTTGTGTTTTAGGCCTAATCAGGCCTTGATCTTTATTTCTGGTCTTTATTCTTTAACAACTGTGGATTAGTCATTTGATTTCGGAGTTTTCTGCCTTAATCCCTTTAAATTCTTCATTTCTGCTTTGATCCTATGCTTTGACACTAATACTCTTTGTATAATTAAGGTTCATTGTGTTGTTGTTGTTTTGCGGGCGCGCAGAGGTTTTTATGACTTCACAATGTTCATGAGACATGGAAAATCACAGTTTAAACCTCCATAGATTGATTCTCTTCATTGATAGTGGCCTGGGGGATCGTCATCCCCGGCCCTCTGTTTCTTTTTAAAATAGTGGAAAAACCTTTAGAACTTGCAAAAAACGAACAAAGTTATGAAAATCCTGCGGAAAATAGGTTTAGACTGCTTTGGAGGCTTTGGGTGCGGGAGTGAATAGGAGTCATTGGATTAGAATAATCAACGGTGGAGATTTGCTCAATCAAGTCGTTTAGGAGAAGACTGGGTGAATGGGGCGAGATTAAAACAGGACCGTCCGATCACAGAGATCGATGGCCAGGATTAAAAGATGAAAAAGCAATGTTGAGGGTAGGCGGTTTGGCTCTGCCGGTTTTCGCATTGTGTTTGGGTGGTAAGGCGGTTTTGGCTTTTGGAACGCGATATAGGTCTGCGTGCAACACGTGGATTTCTAAAACCACCTATATCGCGTAAAAGTTGCGCACTATGGGAAGGGCTCAAAATTTAGCCTTGCAAAATCCAGATCCAGATCAAAATTTCTAAGGATCCAGATCCGACGGTGCGGGTTTGAGCGCGATGGATGAAGAGATGCGGGGTAAAGTGCATGGGGGGGTCCAGGTGACATCAACAAAATTGGCGCGCACCGGAGGAGTAAAATAGGTCACCCGATCATTATATTTCTTTGATAAATGTTCTTTTTTGGAAAAAGGAGCGGATATGAAGAAATGCAAGGAAAGGGAAACAGGCAGAAGAATGGGGCCTGATGGCCTTTGATCTAGGAAGATCGACGGTCAGGATTCATTTTAAAACCTTTTTTGTCGGGAAACATAGAAAAGGTAAGGTTTCAAAGGAAAACAGCGGAGAAACACAAAGGAGAGAGGGCCCACCTGTTATATAAGGGCGAAAGGGGAGAAACAACGGGAGCCGTCAGATCTGGAGGATCAACGATCGAGATTAAAGATGTTGGATGAATGAGAAAGGGGGGGAGGTGCGGCGAGGTTAAAGCGGGAAACCACTGAGCCATTGGATCTAAGAACAGTGATTCCTTGGAATTCGATCGCGGGATAAATCGGCGGAGCAGACAAGTTACAATTGCAAGCCAACTTTGCGTCACGATGTAAGCGATTACGGCGGATGAGCATAGCCCGTCGGATAGAGGGGAAGCGGACAATGGAGATTGTCAGTAATCTGTCCGGCGAGGAGAGTCAAAGGGTGAAGCGGAAATGCAATGCGATGAAGCGATTGAGCGCAGACCGTCGGATCGGTATGGGAGATCAACGGTGGAGATTTAATCGCAGGGCACGATAGTGCAGGGTTTATGACGGAGCGCGATTAAATCTGAGCCGTTGGTTCTTGTGGATTCAACGGCCAAGATTTAATCACAGGATCGCAATCGACAAGGGTCAAAAGAACTGGATAAGAGATTTGTGATTGCCGATTTGCGATGGAGCGAGAGTCGTTGATCGGTATCAAAGATCAACGGTGGAGATTTAACCATGGAGGAAAAAGGTGGAATGGCAGGTTGGAACGGGGAGCAATGTGGACCATTGGATGTGGGCGGAGTGGATCAGATCAACGGTGGAGAAACGATTGCAAGATCGCATCGACGGGAGGCAATAAACCATAAAAACGCATAAAATGAATATTTGCGATGCGATTTTATATTTGCGATGCGATTTAGCCGATGGTCGTTGATCTGCAGAGATCGACGGTTGATATTCGCTGAAACTTTGAACTATCGGGATTTATTTAAAACATAAGGAAAGTTGGGTTTTACGAAATACAAAGGAGAAAAAGGTTTTGACGGGGTTCGGAAAGAAGTTTAGGCCCTTTAAGCGCCCGGTTGCGGGGCTTAAGGTCCTATGAAGCGGAGGGTTATGAAAGTTAAGCCCTTGAGGGCTAAAAACTTTTATAATGAAAAAGACTATTTTTTGGCTTAAAAACAAAGTTTTTAAGGGAAATTGAGGGTTCCAGTAAAGGAAAGAAGGCTTTTTAAAATAAATGGAAGGAGACCAAATGATTTTAAAAGGGTCTTGAAGTGAATTTGAAGGTTAAATGAGGCTTATGGAGGGATTTTATAGAGGAAAAAGAGATGAAAATGGAGTTTACTTGTGAGTGAAAGGATGGGTAAAAATGATGAAAAATGGGGTTTTTCAGCAGTCTTTTCTTCAGGCAAACAGCAGATTTTTCAGGATTATGAGGAAAACAGCAGTGAAGATTAACTAAAGGATTAGTTATCTTCATAAGACTTTAAGAACTAGCAATTTTGGACAAAAAGTTGTTTCTTGAAGTCTAAAAAGATCTAGCCACCATTTGATATGACAAATTTTTATAGGTGGCTAACAGGAGATATGCTCAACTTCACTATAAAGCTTTGTTGGCCTTGAAGCAAATCATTAAAGGTTTTTCAGCTTTACAAGAAGATCATGGATTATGTAAAGGATGTGCGCATGGAAAGAATGTTTAGAAACCCTTTCCAAGCAGCGAAAGTAGATCAAAGGAATTTTTCGACTTAATCCATTTTGATGTACGTTGTACTATGTCAGTGAAGTCCCTTGGAGGCTCTTCGTATTATGTAACATTCATAGATGATTTCTCCTGCAAGACGTGGATCTACTTTATGAAGACGAAAGATGAAATCTTTGACAAGTTCCAAGAATTCAAATTTGAAGTCGAAAATTTGAAGAGAAAGAAGATCAAAACCTTGAGATCTGATAATGGAGGAGAATATACCTTCAAGGAGCTTGTTGCCTTTTGCAAAGAAACTGGGATTTAGAGGGAGTTGATAGTCCCTTATAATCCGCAACAAAATGGGGTTGTTGAAAGAAACAATAGATCCATTGAAGAATCAGCCAAGGCATACATGCATGGCCAAGATATGCCTATGTTTCTATGGAGTGAAGAATCGATGACCGTTGTCTAGATTCAAAATAGAATTCATCATCGAATCTTGGAAGACAAGACTCCTAAAGAAGTGTTCATCATACAAAAACCCCTGGTTGGTCATTTAAGAATTTTTGGTTGTCCTGTTTATCTTCATGTTCCTAAAGATAAGAGAAGCCAGAACCTACAGGAAAGGCCTAGTTGAGGGCTAGAAGGCTTGGAGTTGGCCTTCACTTCCTGCAACCACAATGTTAGCAAGAAAATCGCTGCAAACACAAGATGTTAGCCCACTAAAACAATGCAAAATTCAGAGGACTAAATATAGCGTTAGGGCAAGGTTTCAAGGCTAGGCAAACCCCAACACTAGGGCTAGGAGAGGCAAAAGACAAGGCGAGAGGCCAAAGAAGAGCAAAAATGGAGCAAAACAGGCCAAGGAAGGGGCTAAATGAGGGGAAGGAAACCCACAAGGTCAGATGTCAAGCCCTAAGAGGCTGAGGTTGGGCAAGGGAAGGCCCCAAATGGGCCTGCGGCGAAGGGAATGTCCCTTTAGGGACTGCGAGCAAGGCTACAAGGAGGGTCGAAGGCCAAGGAAGGCTCTCCAAGCCTGCGGCTAAGGGAAAAGAGGGGGCCAAGAGGGCGAAGGACCTCCTAGAGACCATGGCAAGGGCAGAAAAGGGAGGCTGACCTACGACTAGGCTAAGAAGGTGATTGAGGGCTAGATCTTGCCTTCCTAAGCCTAGATCTGCCTAAAAACGCCATCAAATCTTGTTGAGCAATTGAAAATCCACCTACACAAATAAATAAATGAATTCCAAACCCCAAATATATATACAAAATTTCAAAACCCCAAATACCCAAGTGTTGCAAAATATCAAGGGTTAGAAAAAAAATATTTACAAATGTATAATATTTACCAAATTAAATTACAAGCTCTCATTAGCATATAAATTCTTTGTAGCCCAAGATCAAAAATAATTTTGGAAATATTTTTTAAATAAATTACAATGGATAAGTGTCCACGAGGTCTTGGATAAACGGTGATCGGGTGCTCTATTAAGGCACTCCTTGATGTGAAGTCATCGGTTCAATTCCCTGCACTGATTGAGGTGATATATTGGACATGATGAAGATGTAGTCTTGCCAAGCTTACAAAAAAATTACAATGGATAGGTAATTTTGAAAATTATATTTTCCAAAACCCTTCTGCAAAATTAATTACCACAACAAAATCTTAGAACCCAAACATAGTTGGTTCTTCCTCATAGTCTGTGAACTTAGGGCCCAAGGGTTAGCATACCTGTAAATCTCTATAACTTTCTCAAGATAAAATTGTTAGATCATATGGTGAATCAGATCAACTAAGATAGCTCGTACTAATAGAATGTTGTTATCACTGACAAATGAAATAACAATTTGAAATATTATTCAGCACAATATAGGAAAACACATAGTTAACACATACCACAGATCAACAGAAGCAGAACACCATGAACTGAAACCCAAAGTCTTTCTATTATGATAAAAAGTGTTCCCCGCAGAGCAACAGATAAGTATTGGCGTTACAAATTTTTCTCATCCAAAGGTCATCATGTAAATAGAAGCTAAATGGCTTCTTTATATAGAGAAACCCCTCCAAGTGGAAAATAACGACTAGTTGGCTTGATCCTCGTCAAAATAATCTCGACCGTTGAAAATAGCTCGATTATCTTTTAATCTCCATAGTTGAATTTTTAATGTTGAGGAAAAATTCAAATATCTCTTAAACCATAGTTATACGAGTACCACTCCCAGGCATTGGAGAGCATGTAACCCAATCTCCCCTGCTCCTAGGAGCTTGGGAGCTGGTAGGAAACGATCCAAAACCGTTGGGAGCTTCAACGGGTACTTTGGACTCTGGAGCTTTTCGAGAGCTTCATTGCAACAGATTTTGACGTTTTGGTAGCTTCACTACAATGAATAAGTGCAAACTTAGGAGTATTTGACGCTGCCAGCTTAGGTCCTGCTTAAACAGATGAAATTGTGTGAATGGAAGGGTATGCCACTGGGTCTAGATCTAGATATAGGTATGGAACTAAGCGAAACAACTCGTTTATGGAAATCCCTTCTATCCAAATGAAGATGAGGCACCTGGCCAATGCTAATTGGGAAGGTTTGGATGGAAATAAACTAATTATTTTATTTTTATTTTTAATATATATTAAATTTTAATATATTACACTATTGTCGCTCCCAACTTGACATTTCGTGAAAATTTGGGCAAAAATACTAGTGATGTTGACTACTCGTTCCCATGTACTGGTAGTACCTATGTTTACTTCTGGTAGCATCAGATGTGCTCTAAGTCTCAAATTTTGAAGGGAGGCTTAGACACATGTATTCCAAAATACCCAGAAAGCGTTTTGGGAAATTCCACCCAGAAACTCGGTGTGAATCTTCTAGAAAAAGACGAAGATCGAGTCAAGTTAATCTTAGCCCTTGATTATGTTTTAATCTGGGTCGTTGATTTCTCAACGAGAAGGTTATAAGAGAAGGCTTTATGGGCATTTGGATAACACATCGGAGAGAGTCTAGAGATCGATTTCTCAAGTGAGCAGCGCAGAGCAGTCAGAGAGATCATATCAAGTTGATTCTACACAATAAGAGGAAGAGATAGCTTGGGTTGGAGATTTTTCTTGAGTCGGGAATACATCGTAGAGAAGGCGGAGAAGAGGACACAGAAGAATTTGTCCAAAAATAACGATGGCATATGTGTGTTTATTTCTTCTTGCTCTATTTTTGTTTCCACATATAATTTTTATGTAGTGGAGGTGGCAGTGTGATGTATTTAGTGTTTGTCATAGAAAACTACAGATAAAATGTTAAGTTAAAATTAACAATTAGGTGAATATTTTCTAGTTACTGCAATAGGATTCCAAATTTAGGAATTTTCACATGGTATCAGAGCAGTGCAGTTGAAGCAAGAGGGCAGACCGAAAGAAATCAACGTTGAAGAGAAAGAGGGAGATTGAATAACTGTGTAGGCAACAGATCGAATCCCTAATGGATTCCGCAGTCCAAGCCAGAAAGGGCAAGATTCTCGAGGAAAATCTCTCTCTGAGTGAGTTGACGGGGAGGTAAGATTTCAAGTTCGTGATTTGTCAGCAGCAGAGGGAGCGACGCAGCAGTAGCTTTAGCGCAAAGCAGTTTTTTGTGGGACGCAGTTTTTTCTACAGCATTTGCTAGGACAGAAAAGCATCAGAAGAAGGAAGAAGACATTTTTTGAGGGAATTTCTTCCTTAATGAATTTTGAGCCAAGGAATTCTATTTCTCAGTTGCAGAGCAATTATAGTGAGGAGCAGATCTACTAACTCCAACAGGGAGTGCGTAGGCTAGCCTAGTTGTTGCACAAAGGAGAGAGGGAGCAGTTCGACTTTTTATGGCAGAGATGGCAGCTAACGGGCTAAGGGATCAAGATAGGTTGGAGCGTGCCTCCAACTGTGATCTGGCAAGCAACGATTAGATGTTTGCTAGATGAGCATGATCTCAAAGCTTTCATCGATGGTGTAGTAGTTGTCCTCGTGGATGCAGATTCATTAAAAGCCTACAAGAAGGATATGGCGAAAGCCAAGCATTTGATCCTCGACGAAGTGAGGAATCATGTAGTATGTCACATCGCTGGCAAAGGGACTACCAAAGAGATGTGGGATGCCTTGGAGACGTTGTATCAAGGATCTATCGAGCAGCGGAAGATGTTCTTGCACGAGAAGATGAGATCTACGAGGATGTAGAAGGGATAACGTATTGATCTATTCCTTGCAAAGATTCAGGAAACCCGAGATCAATTGGCAGTTGTCGGATCAGCGCCTCAGGCCACGAAGATGGTTAGATTGGCCTTGAACTCAGTCTCAGAAGAATGGAAAGTCTTTGTCCAAAGCATCCTGGGCAGAGAAAGGTTGCCAAATTGGGAATCGATGTGAGATGCTCTTCAGCAGGAAGAGATGATACGAGATATGATCAAGTGTAAACTTGATGGCAGCATCAGCAGTGGGTCAAAGCATAGGGAGGAGGATAAGAATGCATCCCTTGCATCCAAGGGGCAGCAGGAGCAACAAAGGCGGAAGAAGGACGTCTCAAAGATCAAGGGTTTCCGGTGTGGTGAATTTTGTCACTACGCTACGCAGTGTCCTCTCAAGAAGAAGGACAAGGATAAGAAACATGATCTGCAGGCTACAACTGCAAGGGTCGAGGAGGAAGAGTTTGTGATGATTGCCCACATACCTCTAGGGGAGAGGTAGGGTGATTTAGTACTGTAGTTCGAGAGAGTTGCAGATGGGCAGGATCCTTGAGGAGTCCACCTCTTGAATCAATACCTTGCTACGGGAGCCCATATCAGAAGTAGCAGGATGGACCAGTGTCATTTGGTGCAAAAGAGTGCCGAAGTAACAGTGCAGTGGCTAGAGAATGCCAGAGTCTGAGCAGGGCAGAGCAGAGTTGGCAGCAGTGCAGTAAGGCACAGCGCAAAGCCAACAGCAGCACAGCAGGTTAAGAGGGTCAACGCAGAGACTAGAAGCAGTCAGATCTTCAGTATCAGTTACATCATGTTGAACACTTAGTTCAGTATTTTGGATGTTTTCCTACTGCAGCAGCAGCAGAGTTGCAGTGCAGATGCAGTTGGCAACAGTATGCAAGGTCAGCAACAATGCAGTAGTTGGTGGACAGCAATGTCAAGCATTAGCACAGAGGGAGATGTTACAAAATCAGTGTAATGCGTCAGCAGGATGCATTACTAGAGAACATTCCTCGTTAAGAGGGAGTGTTGATTTCTGGTAGCATCAGATGTGCTCTAAATCTCAAATTTTGCAAGGAAGCTCAGACACATGTATTCCAAAATACCCAAAAAGCGTTTTGGGAAATTCCACCTGGATGGGGTTTTATTAAAATAATAATTATTTTTAATGGGAGACTAATTCTAAACTTAGGGAATTAAAATAATTAAAGTATATTAATAGAACTCGGTGTGAATCTTCTAGGAAAAGACAAAGATCAAGTCAAGTTAATCTTAGCCCTTGATTATGTTTTAATCTGGGCCATTGATTTCTCAACGAGAAAGTTATAAGAGAAGGCTTGATGGGCATTTGGAAAACACATCAGAGAGAGTCTAGAGATCGATTTCTCAAGTGAGCAGCCGGAGAGATCACATTGAGTTGATTCTACGCAATGAGGGGCAGAGATAGTTCGGTTTGGAGATTTTTCCTGAGCTAGGAATACATCGCAGAGAAGGCAGAGAAGAGGACGCAAAAGAATTTGTCCAAAAATAATGGTGTTATATGTGTTTATTTCTTCTTGTTTAGTTCTTGTTTCCGCATATAATTTTTATGTCATGGAGGTTGCAGTGTGATGTATTCAGTGTTTTCCATAGAAAACAAGATAAATTGTTAAGTTAAAATTAACAATTAGGTGAATATCTTCCAGTTGCTGCAATAGGATTCTGGATTTAGGAATTTTCACAACTTGCGTACCGAAAATTCGTGCAACATAGCTTAGAACCCACTTTTAATTAATCCAAAAATTAATATTCTAGATTAATTTCCTCAAAAAATTAACTTTGACTTAACCACCAAAGTCCAAGGGCTCAAATTTTCTTAAAATATCCATTTTTTCCTTGGTGGGGATCTCCAAAAATTGACTTTTTTTTTACCCACGATTTTTTTATTATTTTCCACTTGGGGAGAAATTAATGTCTCTATAACCATTTTTTACTCTAAATTAATTAATTTTCTGACTAAGGATTTTAATTTAATTTAGCCAGAAAAATTAATTAATTGACTCTAGAGGGGATTTAATAATTTTTCCACCCTCAAATATTTTTAGCCATGGTTTCTGATTGTGAGTGACCATGCACTAAAATATTTTTTACATAAGATAATTACATTCAACCCTTAGAAGGGGAAATACACATTCAGGCTTAGACCCTTAAGACATGACCCAATTCTGCGACACAATATGATCTAGTATGAACCCAAGTGTGCTTGTAGTAAAATAATTTAGTCAATGTGCTAAAATTATTCCCAAACACAATTTTACAATAGACTCGATATTACACTAGGACTCATCAAAGGCTTTGTCAATGAATTCCACCCTAGCTTTGGGGTTTAAGCTGGAAGAAAAAAAGCTGCCGATTATCGATGTTTATAAACACACATAATTCAGTGAGGTTTAAAAACTTCTTAGTATGAAATCCTTTGCCAAAATGAGAGGCTTACCTAGGTGTTGTTACATAATTTAAATGGTCATACTAACATCATTTACAATAAAACTTGCAGAAATAGGGTTTACAATGATATATTCATGTTGGCCAATGACTTTGATCTTCAAAAAAAATTGTGCATTGTTTCCTTGGACTGTTGACAAAATTGTGGATAACAGACTCCACTATCGATATTTATTTATCTACCAAGATTAGGCCAGAGTTAACAAAATCATCCCCGGGACATGTCACTTCAGGGATTCCCCGGCAGGCACCAACGAAAAACACAGAATACATTATTTTTCCAAAGCATTAATAAAAATCTAAAGTTTCTCACTTGACGAAATTTAATGTGCCTTTTCTAGTTCTATCATCTCTTTTTTCTTTGTACTGACAAAAATATACCTTGTGTACAACATTTGATGCACTTTTCAATTTTTAACTCCTCTTTTGATTCAAACCTCATAACTTGTGTGCTAAACTATCTTCTAGAATCATATGTGGCATTCTCATGCAATAACAAATGAATACACAATATAAGGGAAATGTTAAACATATGAATTATTGTTCAAAGGAGCCTATTTGATACAATGAAGGTAGTTGAACGGGACTCTTTTTTATTTCGTTTAGAAGGTCGATGCCTGCTATCTAATCCCTAAACTCCTTAACTAACTACAACTTATCACCATTTATTAACTTTACCAATATATGGCTTCCTTATATTCAACTACAATATTGGAGTGTTAATACTCCAATCAGAAACTAGGTCTGTCTCATACTCGCGTGACACAAGGTCGATTCCGACTGCTACCACTATAACCCCAAGGTTAACCACGCCGCCCCCAGCATGCAGCCATGGGTAAATTGGCGGGATTTGAACCTGGAAACTCATGGTACATAATACTTCATTAACATGGCGATCACCAATTAAGATGCCCCTGGGACAGTTAATACTCCAGTTTCAGCAGCGAGAATGGGCACATTTTAACGAAGGGAGATCCCAAGAAGCCCAACAATTCCTTCTTTATCAGATAAGAATAAATATAAGACATATTTTCTGAATACCGCATTTCCACATAGTGATTGGCAATTCACTCTTACGATTGGAACAATACTGAGCCTTCTACTCATGAAGATACACATAATTTTCTATGCTCTGGAAATTAACTGGTTTATATGGATCAAAAAGCTTTGAAATCATGATACTGCTCATAATGTTGAATAGAATTAGGTGGAATCCCAACCATAGAGGGAAATTCATAGGTTGATCGCAATGCTTTTATGCACAATGTGAATTACATCCATACATATCTTGACTTGATATGAGGTTACATGTGAAAACTAGAGGATTGAAACAGTGTGTTAGAGCCTTACAATGTCTCACACAAAAAACTCAATATGTAACTGTGAAATGACCATACAAGGGCCCATCAGAAATAAAATATAATACAGACATATCAAAATTTATAGTAAAAAAGGGAGAACATTACAAGCAAGACTATGTTCAAATAACAATCTACTCACAGGCATTTCATGTATTACCGATAACACCTCCAAAACTGAAGCAATGATCCATCTGATGAGATACAAACAGCTTTGTTGGTGCAGAGCACATTAGCCTATGTTGATCATGGAGAACTGCAATCATCCAGCCAATTTAATATTCAGATAACAGCATCCATTAAGGGCTGAATCCATCATAACAATATGCAGATAACATTTTAGTGCCATTTGAGGACATTCACTTGATACCATTCCTCGTCTGTACGAGCAAATGACCAGACCCAGTTCTTATAAATGCTCTGCTGACAGTCAAATGCCCATTCCAAATCAATTCAGTCACATAGTATTTTTAACAATTCCAGACACTCTTCGAGAGAGCTTTTCCACCATCTGCAAGCTCATTAACAATCATGCGTTCCAGTTAGTCCATGGCAATCTAGATTCTAATTTCTAACTACTAGTCAATACTGCTGGTCCAAAGCAATATCATCAAAAAAATATGAAAATTAATGCTTACATGAAACGAGACTTTTGCCCACTTATCAACAGACTCCGCTGCTGCTTTAAGGTGACAAAAATTGGCAGCATTAAAGTTTACTGAATGTAGGGAAATTTCTGTCATTTCTGCGACCCAAAGAGAGTTATTTTGATCTCGTTTTTGCTTCAACAAATTACAAAATCCCACCTTGCAGAACAAGCAAAACAAAAAGGGCTCAATGGCACAAACGCAAGAACAGAAATCTTCCAAGGCTACAGAATAGAAGTTTAAATCATAAGCAGTCATCTTGCACAATCTAGAAAGAAAAGAATACAGACTAAAATCTGATGACTGTTATACATCAATTTCAGCACAGCAATCCTTACTGTGAAGCCTGCAAGAGAGTGATCAACAGGAATAAATGAATCACATGGTAAGGAAACGTCAATAGCAAGGATGGACTCGGATGGTTCACATGAACTGTCCAAGTCTACAGAACTATCAGAAACAAACAACCACTGCCTCTTTCGTTTGCCATATGAATAAGGTTCTCCAACATGCAGAACAAGAACAGCAATATCAAACTCACTGCGCATTATGAACAATAAAATTATCAGTGCACTAAGTTTCTGGCAAGAAATCAAATAAATGATTGAATATGAAAATACACTGGAACTATACATATTTGTAACTCAGCTAGAGTTGATGTACCTGTACAGTGGAACTTTTCCCAAATCTGACAGTAGCAATGCACTCCTCGGGGCATACAAGAATCTTCAAGAAAAGAAAAAAGAAAAAAATTTCAACCTTAAAATCACTACAGTTGTTTATTGTGAAATGTAAAGAATTTGGTGATTTACCAATGTTGTCAAGACTCAAGAGTTCCAGTCCTATTATAAGAAGCATCAAAGAGGAGATGAATCATATATGTGCAACACAGAATTGAGGAATGACACCTACTCAAAGTTTTTGCAGATTGACTGTGGAATACGATGCCATAATGTGGATTTGTTTGCTTGAAATTGAATTAAATCATGACTGTAGTTATCGCCTGATTTTCCAACCAGTGGAACAAGGCCATATGCACAATAGATGGCCCCCTCTTTAAGTTCAATATCCTTCAAAAAGCAATACACAAGGTTAATCAAAAAGCTAGGGTACAAAATATTTGCCAAAAAATCATTAATTCCATATGTTACCTGCTTTGCTGTTGGTTGCCAAATTGTAACCAAACCTTCACGCTTTAATATACCTCTATTACCCCCTTTACAATTGATTTTATTCATGCCCTTACGGGTCAAGCCAGTTATCCTTAATCTCATGAACGGAGTTACTTTCCTTGAGTCCAAATCAGCATCTGCCAAAGCCTTTTGGATATGTTTCTCTAGGGATGCCTGCTTAGCTGCCTGAAAGATAAGACATTTTATAGTTTTGTATGAGTGCTAATGCAATCTATAAAGTTAAGGATATATTTAGCAACACATACGTACTACAGAGATTCATTTTTCACTTCTAAAATAGAATATAGTCTCAAGTTCAGCAGAGCTTGAAAAGTGGAGACAGAAAAGTTGAAATTTCGAAAGTTAACCTCTCGTTTAGATTGATAAGTTGCAAAAGCAGCAAGTTGTGTGGAAGTCATATCTGCCATTATTAATTCAGGCTCAGCAGCATTTTCAAGAACACTATAAAGTTTTGCTCCTTCATCCTTATCCTTGATTGAATCCAGTGGTAAGTTTTCATTTTCTGCTTTCAAAACAATATCCTCCACAATATGTGCACGCCTGAAGTAACAAAAATTAACTGTAAATCAGAGTCTCAAGAGAAGATCATGAATTCCATTATGAGCCACAACATAGCAGATGAATCTATGGAAGGTGATAGCAAGGGGCATTTATAGTGTCTTTTAATGTAATCTAAACTACTCCAGGTGAAGAGAAAAGAAAGACCTTGAAGGTGCTCATCAAGGAAGGCAGGTATGAACCCAAAACTAGAATACTTTAAAAATTATGTAAGAACAACCAAAACAATTTCGGTTATACACTAGTTTGTCAAGGTTCACGGGTTCAAATGCTGATATGGGATTGTCATTTATAAAATCGAGGTTTATCAAGGTGTGAATGTGTGTGATACATAAATACATACATACACGCATATATATACAAAAACCAACTCAGCTTGATAAAAGAAAATTGTTATTACAGTATCCGTCCCCACCATGGTTTGTTTCCTCCTACATAATACGGTCATTTGCCTAGAAGGGCCAGCAAACCCCTCTAAGGGGGCTGCTGTTTGTCTCAGAGATTACCTAACAAGAGCATTAATTTGAGTTAGGTGGTATTTTTGCACAACATATATGGAATCCCACCTCCTGATAGCTGGTTGATGTTAGTTGATTAAAAAAATAAAAGCATCTTAGTGATTCTTCTGTGTGTGTTAGGCTTTAAGCCAAAACCTTGGCCATGACATCATAGGACTTGTTGTGAAAATTTCTGAATCTACACCAGAAATCCTACCGCAGTAAATCTGATTTGCATTACATACATGCCTTATTTAAATTACAAGTCATTTTTCTGAATATTCAGTAAAAATACTAATGCAAACACACTAGAGCCTACACAATTATACAGATCAAGTACTAAAAAATAACTAGAACAATCAAACAAAGGACATGCATTTTTCAAACAAATGTCCCCAGAAAAACTCAATGCGAGAAAACCGGTACAACAATTCTGAGGGTTTATATTATTACGCAAATTTCTGAATACAATCTAGAGTGCCAAATCCGGCTCGCCCAATAGAGAAAATCCTCAGCAGAAGTACCTCTATCTGGAGACAGATATTTTGACGGATCCAACAGCAGAATGAAGAAACCCCACAGGTGACTGCACAGTGCGCAGTGTTACGCAACAAATGCTGCAACGAGCTCTGCGTTGAGACTACGTCACCTTTCCTAGTGGTTGCGTCACCCTCTCTGTGAGCCTTCCCGGCTCAGCAATCGATCTACTGGATGGCTGCTTGATCTGCCTCACAGAAACCCCAGCGCAGCTGCTCAAGTGACTGTGTCACCCTCTTTGGCTCTGTGTCACTCCTCAGTGACTGTGTCACCCTCTCTAAGTGATTGTGTCACCCCTGGTGCTGATCTACTTCTCTACAATTGTATTTCTCAGCCTTAAATGCAATCCCGCTACCGAACTGTCCCTCACTGCACTGAATTACTCAGATCGGATCTTCATCCGAGCATTGCTCCGTCACAAGAATTCAATCTCTAAATTCAGTGTTTGTGTGTGTTCTCCAACTGACCCTCAAGCCTTCCTTTATACTTTTCCTGTTAATGAATCGACAGTCGTGTTGTCACACAAAATGTCTAGGCACCGCGACAACGGCTCAGATCGGGGGTTGTCACCCTGATCCCCAATCTCTCTATTTAAGTTGTCTCCTTATAGCAGACTAAGGAGCGCAGACCCTATGGAAACGGAATGAAGGAGAACTCGTTGGGAACCAACTAGTTCGGGAGACACAGTTAAACGTCCAAATACTTGTAAAATATCTAACAAGATTAAATGAATTGATACCGGTGCCTTATGGAGTCAACTATCCTGCTAAGGAAATTACAACCAAGTACTTGATGAGAAACTACTGCTATGCAATGTTAATTTAGATGCAGAATGCAGAATGCAAGGAAAATGATTTGAAGAAGGAGTGAGATGAAGCAAGCTTCGAAGATGAGAGTTAATGTTAAAAAGCCTAAAGCACTTAGATTATAAATAATCTGATCTAACCACTAAGTACTTAAGCGAGATTATCAATTATGAAAATGCCAAAATTACTCGATTAAAAGATATACAGATCCACAATAAAGCTCTCAAAATCATATATCAATCACACTTACTTGAAAATATTTCCCAAACACTAGTATTCAATAAACATCCAATAATTCAAGTAAATGAAACAAAAGTTAATTAAACATTGGGCAATTTTAATTGATAGAACACGTTCCAAAACTAAGATGCCAATGATCATCAAACCCAACTGAAACATATGAAATTTAGTAGCACTTAAATCTCAGTAATTATTCATCCAGATATATCATGAAAGTATAATGCTAATAAAATCACTTCATCAAGCAATTTATGGATTAAATGATGTTCTTAAAAATGCAAATCCAAAAATTAAATTTTATCCTATAGTCAAACTTAGGATATATTTTTCAGCAAGATTTCAGATCTGAAATATAAATTACAGTAGTAATTTAAACCATAGATCAACAAACAAACGATACCGACACCAATGCCCAAAATGACTAAAAGTAGTAAAAATTGTTGAACTTGAAGAAAAATCAATTTTTATGGCTTGATTAAGAGAAATTTCAGATCTGAAATTTTTATTTCAACAGTGAAACATTAACAGATCAACAAGATAAAACTGCCCAAAATAGCTGCCAAATACTTCCAGAAATAGCAAAAATATATTAAAACTTGAAAATTTCAATATTAAGGCTTTAAGAGAGTTTGATTCAGTAATTTTCGGAACTGATAAGTTTGTAACAACAGTAAATTGATAACAGATCAGCAAACTGAAAATACTGAAAATGATCCCCATTATGTCTAAAAATAGTAAGTTTTGCCGAAAAAACTGAAAATTCAAATTTTTTAGACATTTTCTAGGATATGCATCAGAAATGTTTAGATCTAATTTTTCACAGTTATGCAGTAATTTCCAGCAAGCTTTAAAGTCAGATCTAAGCAAAATTAAAGATGCCCAAATGGCCAAAATTTCTGAAAATGAAGATTTTGCAATTCTAAACAATTTTGACCATATAAAATGTGTTTTTAAGGCCTAATTATTTGTGATTTGCTTGTTGTAATAAAATTTGCAGAAAATAAGGGTTTAGAGATCAAACCCTTAACCCAAAGCTTTGAAGATCCCACCATTGAAAATTCTTGAAATTTTGAGATAATGTTGCCACTTGAAAATTAGAATTTTGGATACCAAAATCCTATAGAAATAGCCTCAAAAACCTATACGTCCTCAAGGGTCTAGATCTAGCTCAGATCTAAAGATTTCCTTGGTTGATTTTTCAAATCTATTCCTGCAAACAAATATTGAGCTCAGATCTTACCTTCCAGGGTCAAGATCTGGCTCAGATCTGAAAATTTCTTTGGCTAATTTTTCAAATCTATTCCTGCAAACAAATATTGAGCCCAGATCTTGCCCTTCGGGGTCTAGATCTAGCTCAGATCTAAATATTTCCTTGGCTGATTTTTCAAATCTATTCTTGCACAAGTGAAAAAAAAAAAACCAAATACCCAATATGTACAATAATAGAGAAAATTCTAAAAACCCAAATAATGTTAGAATTCAAAATTATGTTACAAAACTTCAGATCTACACATGTAAATTACAGACCTATACAATATATTTACAGATCTATGCACAAGAGTTGCAGATCTGTCAGATCTGAGAAGCATAAGTCTGACTTCACTCCCAGATCTGAAGATCTAAGACTCTTACTAGCCAGATCTAGCTTTAAATTCAAAAAAATTAAGATAAATTTTTTTATTTAGGCACAAGCTCTAGAAAAACCCTACAAAAAATATTCTGTAAGATAACCTTAGAAATTAGGAAACAATGGGCTTTTTCAGATTTTCTGAAATCTGAGAGTCGGTTGATCTAACTGAAGATTTCCCCAAACGCTCAAATCTTGAATAATGATCTCTGCACACTTAGATCTAAATTTTAGATTGATAGAGAATTAAAAAATAGCCATGAGACCTTTCAAAAATATCGATAACTGATATCTCTGTCAAATCAAAATGCAATTTAAGAAAACTCAGAAAACTGCACAAGATACCTATATGCAGATCAATCCATAAAGACCATCAACCATCAAATGCTAATAAAAGTAGCAGAGTTTAGAGACAATATCACCACATAGATCTGGAAAAGGAACACCAAAGTTTGTAACCCCAAAGTCTTTATGCTTTATTAATCAAAAAATTACAAGAACTTCTGAGAACAAGTACACGATCCAAAGATCGGATGCAAATGACATACAAAGATCTGTAATTTATAAGATAAAATCTCCAACGGCTAGTTTGGTTGATCCATGTCAAAATAATCTCGACCGTCGAAAAAGATTTAATTATCTTTTAATCTGGACCATTGAAATTATAATTTTGATGAAATTCCAATTTATCATTTAATTCCATTTTAATTAACTCAAAAATAATATTTTTGAGTTAATTGCCTCAAAAATTTGACTTTGACTTAACCACCAAGGCCCAAGGGTCCAAAATTTCTTGAAATTCTCAATATTCCCTTGGCCTAAGACCTTTAAAAATTTATTTTTTAAGGATCCACGAATTTTTCCTATGAAGAATTTTAACTCACCTAGGACTTGAAATTAATTAAATTTATGGCTTAGGACTTTTAATTTAAATTGGCCAGAAAATGTAATTAATTGACTGAGAGGGGATTTAATTATTTTTCCAACCCTCTTTAAATAAGATAAATATTTTTAGACACATAAAGGGGGAATACCTATTCGCAATAAACCCTCAAATAGCTACCCAATTCTGCGACTCAAAACATGATCTAGTAGACCAAGTAACTTGTAATAAAATAATCTAGTCAATTAGCTAGGATTATTCTCAAACTATTTTTACAAATACTCGATAGAAAACACTAAGACTTACTTAGCATCTTGATGACAAAATCCACCCTAGCTTTGGGGTGAGACTGGAGGGGAAAACTCTGCCGATCACTTGTGTCGAGAAACACAAATGAATCAGTGAGACAAAAAACCTCCTAGGATTGAAATCATCACCAAAATACTAGACTTACCTAGGTTGTTACATACATAGTGGTCTTACTTAGATTATTTAAATCATAAACATGCAGAATGGGTTTACATCATTTATAAAACTGTCGACTGATGATGAAATCTGAATGGCGTGAACACGTCGAACATGATGAATCCCATTTGAAAAAATGGGGATGTACTGCTATGGGGTCGTTGACAAAGTGTGGTCAACATTTGGCTCTACTTGGGAACACGTTGCTTCACCGAAGAAATGTGAAAATCCAAAATCTATATCCAAGCAACAAACAAAATTACATAAGTAGCGTCCATCCAAATATCATCATATAACATTAAGCACATGAAAAAATAGAAGCTCTTCTTTCATTTATTATTCTACTTAACATGAAAAGTAAATCTACTCTAACTACAAAATGAAATGCTGAAATAACAAGGTGTAAAGTTAGAGATACAATACAAAGGATGCCTTGTGGCATCAGATGTGTTCAATATAGTTACTGAGCATTTGCCTACTTTCAAGCAAGTCTGTAGGCTGCTTTTCAGATGTGCCATGTGCAATCTTGCATACAGTAGGACTTTGTCTTATCTGAAAATCGATCTTCTCGTGACCATTAGATATATCGAAGCGCTTCCTTATTCTTTTTCTTTTTCGCTGCAGGCTTTTCTTCGTGGCAGGCTGCATTTTTGATGATGTGGAACATTGTGCTTGTGAACCTTTAGACAAAGTATTCAAGAGATGTGTGACATGCCTCTCTTCATTCTGCATCTATTCTAGATCCTTTTCAATTTCTTCATTAATGTGACCAGCCACTTTCTTAGGACATTCACAACAAGACAGGACCTGCTTCAATGGATTGAGAGAGTTATGATCTGTTGAAATCTCCTTGGTTTTCTGCCATCTATCATCTAGATAAGGCTGAAACTTTTGTACATGTAATTTCCTTTCTTCTAACTTCTTATGCATGGAACTCATTTCTCTGGCATGCCTTACTATTAATTTCGCTTGATTGAGCTCAGTTTTCACGAATCTGTCTTGCAAGGTGATATGATTTTCCTCCATAGTTTTCATTTCTCGAGTGTGCTTTGCTTCCATTTCAATCATATGTTTTTGAATAATGGATATCTAATTAGCATGATTAACTTCTATTACCTTTAATCTATTTTCAATGGTATCCATTTCTTCCATATTTATAACACATGGTGTTTGTTTATTCTCTATGGCCAATAATCTACTCTGAAGAGATTTTTGATCAACTTCCATGTTGCTTATAATTTTATCATTTTTCGCTTTCATGCCCATGAAGCAATTTTACATATAGTTTATCTCTCTCTTATGATTTGCTTGCATGGTGGCTAACTGATTGTTGTGATCAAATTCCATGATGACCATTTCTTCATCATGTCTTTCTTCCATGGCATTCATTTGATTGGAGTGATTGAATTCCATGATAGTTATCTTTTCCTCTAAGGCCAATAACTTGCTCTACATAGAACCAATTTCCCTAGCGTGATCAGCTGTTAATTTTTCTTGATTAAGTTCAATATTCTCAATGATTTGATCCTGGTTGGCCTCCATGTTATTGATTACCTGAGCTTGATTTAGTTGTATATCCTTAACCATCTAAATCAATTCGCTAACAAGATGCTTATCCTTGTCAACACTGATTTGACAACTTGTTTCTGCTTCACCACTATCATGGATTTGTGTTGTCGTGGTATAAGTGGATTCATCTTGAGAATTGTCTTGAAATTTCCTGTTGATATTTGAGTTCTCTACAAGATCACTTTCATTCCTTTGCATAGTACTAGGGACACAAGGCAAGCCACCTTGTTTTATATATTCATCTTTAAAAGCATTGACGATACTTTGCAAAGAATCAATATAATCCTTAGGCCAATTACTCAACCAATTCATAGCATCACCATCTAAGTTACAAGCAAAGAGACGTATCTTGACATCTTCACGATTATATTGTGAAGGAAGACAATATTTGTTTATTATATGAGTAACCGTTAAGAGATGATTTCGAGCAGTGGTTGAATCACCACCGGAGAACACAGGCATTTTCCGAATGGCCTCTTTTGGCATGTCATGAAAAGGATCACCCATGATGATTTACTTAAATGGAAAAAACCAAATGGATGTTAGAGAGAGAGATCCTTGTTCAAGAAAAGTCAAGAGATCCACAAGAAGCGAGCTCCTTAGCAGAAATTCTTGTAAAAAATGAAATAATTGGAGTCACCACTTGAACATGAATCTAATTCTAAAACCAAAAAATCAGTCGAGAGAAGAAGATGGATATCAAGGAAGGTTTATTGTCCGGGAGTAAATAGATGAATACTTGGAGTCGCCACCCAAACCAGAAGCCAACTGAAGTGTCCAAGTGCTAAAGGTGCAAATGATGAAAGGATTAGTGATATGACAAAAGATACGATGATGAAAAGATAAAGGGATGAAATGACGCCAGAAAATGTATGCCGTGTGACAAGTTAATGAATGGCGAGGAAGTATTTAAAAGATTAGAAAATTTCGTTAAGACCAAGGACAGAAAAACTCTATCCCGACAACGGCGCCAAAAAATGTTGTCGCATAGAATGTTTAGGCACCACGACAACGGCTCAAATCGGGGGTCGTCACCCTGATCCCAAATCTCTCTATTTAAGTTGTCTCCTTATAGTAAACTAAGGGGGGTAGACCCTATGGAAATGGAATGAAGGAGAACTCGTTGGGAACCAACCAGTTCGGAAGACACAGTTAAACGACCAAATACTTGTAAAAGATCTAGCAAGATTAAATGATTCGATTGAATTGGAAAGATACATACCAGTGCCTTACGGAGTCAACTATCTTGCTAAGGAAATTACAACCAAGTACTTGATGAGAAACTGCTGCTATGCAATGTTAATTTAGACGCAGAATGCAGAATGCAAGGAAAATGATTTGAAGAAGGAGCGAGATGAAGCAAGCTTCAAAGATGATAGTTAATGTTAAAAAGCCTAAAGCACTTGGATTATAAATAATCTGATCTAACCACTAAGTACTTAAGCGAGAGTGTCAATTATGAAAATGCCAAATTACTCGATTAAAAGATATACAAATCTACAATAGAGCTCTCAAAATCAGATATCAATCACACTTGCTTGAAAAGATTTCTCAAACATTAGTATTCAATAAACATCCAATAATTCAAGTAAATGAAACAAAAGTTAATTAAACATTAAGCAATTTTAATTGATAGAACACGTTCCAAAACTCAGATGTCAATGATCACCAAACCCAACTGAAACATATGAAATTTACTAACACTTAAATCTCAGTAATTATTCATCCAAATATACCATGATAGTATAATGCTAATAAAACCACTTCATCAAGTAATTTATGGATTTAATGATGTTCTTAAAAATGCAAATCCAAAAATTAAATTTTATCCTATAGTCAAACTTAGATATATTTTTCAACAAGATTTCAGATCTGAAATATAAATTACAGCAGTAATTTAAACCATAGATCAGCAAACAAACGATACCGGCACCAATGCCCAAAATGACTAAAAGTAGTAAAAATTGTTGAACTTGAAGAAAAATCAATTTTTAGGGCTTGATTAAGAGAAATTTCAGATTTGATATTTTTATTTCAACAGTGAAACAGTAACAGATCAGCAAGATAAAACTGCCCAAAATAGCTGCCAAATACTCTCAAAAATAGCAAAAATATATTAAAACTTGAAAATTTCAATTTTAAGGCTTTAAGAGAGTTTGATTCAGTAATTTTCAAAACTGATAAGTTTGTAACAACAGTAAATTGATAATAAATCAACAAACTAAAAATATTGAAAATGATCCCCACTATGTCTAAAAATAGTAAGTTTTGCCGAAAAAACTGAAAATTCAAATTTTTTAGACCTTATTTAGGATATGCATCAGAAATGTTCAGATCTGATTTTTCACAGTTATCCAATAATTTCCGACAAGCTTTAAAGTCAAATCTAGGGAAAATTAAAGATGCCCAAATCGCCAAAATTTCTGAAAAATGAAGATTTTGCAATTCTAAACAATTTTGACCATATAAAATGTGTTTTTAAAACCTATTTATTTGTGATTTGCTTGCTGTAATAAAATTTGTAGAAAATAAGAGTTTAGAGATCAAACCCTTAGCCCAAGGCTTTGAAGATCCCACCGTTGAAAATTCTTGAAATTTTGGGATAATGTTGCCGCTTGAAAATCAGAATTTTGGAAACCAAAATCTTGTAAAAATAGCCTCAAAAGCCTATAGGTCCTCAAGGGTCTAAATCTGGCTCAGATCTGTAGATTTCCTTGGTTGATTTTTCAGATCTATTCCTGCAAACAAATATTGAGCTCAGATCTTACCCTCCAAGGTCTAAATCTGGCTCAGATCTTACCCTCCAAGGTCTAGATCTCGCTCAGATCTAAAGATTTCTTTGGCTGATTTTTCATATTTATTCCTGCAAACAAATATTGAGCCCAGATCTTGCCCTCCAGGGTCTAGATCTAGCTTAGATCTAAAAAATTCCTTGGTTGATTTTTCAGATCTATTCCTACACAAGTGAAAAAAAAGAAAAACCAAATACCCAATATGTACAATAATAGAGAAAATCCTAAAAATCCAAATGTTAGAATTCAAAATTATATTACAAAACTTCAGATCTACACAGGTAAATTACATATCTATACAATATATTTACAGATCTATGCACAAGAGTTGCAGATCTGTCAGATCTGAAGAGCATAAGTCTGACTTCGCTCCAAAATCTGAAGATCTAAGGCTCTTACTATCCAGATCTAGCTTTAAATTCAAAAAAATTAAGATAATATTTTTTATTTAAGCACAAGCTCTAGAAAAACCCTGCAAAAAATATTTCGTAAGATAACCTTAGAAATTAGGAAACAATTCAGATTTTCTGAAATCTGAGAGTCGGCTGATCTAACTGAAGATTTCCCCAAACGCTCAAATCTTGAATAATGATCTCTGCACACTTATATCTGAATTTTAAGATTGATAGAGATTTAAAAAATAACCATGAAACCTTTCAGAAATATAGATAACTGATATTTCTGTCAAATCAAAATGCAATTTAAGAAAACTCAGAAAACTGCACAAGATACTTGTATGCAGATCATCAATAAAGGCCATGAACCATCAAATGCCAACAAAAGTAGCAGAGTTTAGAAACAATATCACCACATAGATCTGGAAAAGGAACACCAAAGTTTGTAACCCCAAAGTCTTTATGCTTTATTGATCAAAAAATTACAAGAGCTTTCAAGAACAAGTGCACGATCCAAAGATCGGATACAAATGACGTACAAAGACCTGTAATTTATAAGATAAAATCTCCAACGGCTAATTCAGTTGATCCATGTCAAAATAATCTCAACCGTCGAAAAAGATTTAATTATTTTTTATTCTGGACCATCGAAATTATAATTTTGAGGAAATTAGAATTTATCATTTAATTCTATTTTAATTAACTCAAAAATAATATTTTTGAGTTAATTACCTCAAATTTTTTACTTTGACATAACCACCAAGGGTCCAAAATTTCTTGAAATTCTCAATATTCCCTTGGCCTGGGACTTTTAAAAATTTATTTTTTAAGGACCCACGAATTTTCCCTATGAATAATTTTAACTCACCTATGACTTAAAATTAATTAAATTTATGGCTTAGGATTTTTAATTTAAATTGGCCAGAAAATTTAATTAATTGACTGAGAGGTGATTTAATTATTTTTCCAACCCTCTTTACATAAGATAATTACATTTAGACACATAAAAGGGGAATACCCATTCGCAATAGACCCTCAAATAGTTACCCAATTCTGCGACTCAAAACATGATCTAGTAGACCAAATAGCTTGTAATAAAATAATCTAACCAATTAGCTAGGATTATTCCCAAACTACTTTTACAAAGACTCGATAGAAAACACTAGGACTCACTTAGCATCTTGATGACAAAAACACCCTAGCTTTGGGGTGAGACTGAAGGGGAAAACTCTGTCGATCATTTGTGTCAAGAAACACAAATGAATCAGTGAGACAAAAAACCTCCTAGGATTGAAATCATCACCAAAATACTTGGCTTACCTAGGTTGTTACATACATAGTGGTCGTACTTAGATCATTTACATCATAAACATGCAGAATGGGTTTACATCATTTATAAAATTGTCGACTGATGATGAAATCTGAATGGCGTGAACACGTCGAACATGATGAATCCCATTTGAAAAAATGGAGGTGTATTGCTATGGGGTCATTGACAAAGTGTGGTCAATAAGCCGTGATCTAATCTCTAATCGACAGCTAAGATTATAAAAGACTTTGATCTTCGTCACTTAGAACATTCTCACCCACATGTTAAATTAATTCACTTTAATTATTTAATTTCCATAAGTTTAGACTTAGAATCCCATTAAAATAATTAATTATTTGAATAACTTAAACTCAGGGTGGAATTTCTCCAAACGATTTCTGGGTCTTGGAGATCTCATGTGTTTCAGCCCCTCCACGAAGTTTCGAGCTAGAGCACATCCGATGCTACCCAAAAATCAACACTTGTTGTCGCTCAAATTGTACACGTGAATGCGACAACACTTGGGGCAAAGGTTGTCACTCTGATCTCGGCCCTCTCCGTTTAAGTTGTCTCCCTATAGCAGCCTAAGGGGGTGTAGTCTCCATGGACGAGATGATAAGATCGGGAGACACAACTGAATGGCCTAGCAACTTGGTTAAGGATGATTGGCAAGTTTAATAATTTAAGCACCAATTGATTAAATTTATGGAATTTATTAATTAAAGACCAATGTCTTAGGAGTCAAATTACTTGCGCAATATGAATTAAAATCCAAGTTATTGGATGAATAGTCGCTCTGCTAGGATGAGAAACTATCCTATTACTATATGAGATGCAACACCTAGAACTAAGTTAGATGCAAGGTCTTCGTTGATTTTGGTTAGGATGCCTATTCTAGGTGAAAACCCTCAATTTAGTCGTCTTGAAGCAAGTCTCGCAAGAAGGTTGTAGAAAGAAGCCCACAAGAAGGAGTCTATGGCCTCATTAACAATACCTCCTGTAAGGTTCTAAAGACCTAGTTGCATCCATTCCTACAAGGGATATCCACAAGAGAACTACAAGGTCACATGTTTTAACCTTAGAGCAAGGGTCAAGCGTCACAAGCCAAGAGAGAGGGTTTTCCCTATCTTTCTATCAACCAAGCTTATGCTTGGAGGTAAATTTATTAATGCACCACTAATCCTAGAATGATATGCAAGAAATGAATGAATGCTTCAACGAGATTAATTAATTAGATTAAGTACTCCAACAAGACAAGTTATCTTAAAAAAAAAAAAAAAAAAAAATTGAATACCTTTAAACAAAGTCTTTTTTTTCCGAGAAAAAAAGCGGCAATGACAGGATGTGCATCAATCAGCATCACTACAGTTGGAAATGGCAATGGCAAGGCAGAGAAGCACAATGCCACCTACATGTTGGGGTTTTGTTCGCAGTGGTTAAACTAGGGGTTTAATTCCACGGGTTGCGGTAGAGGGGGAGCCATGGATGCTCACATGGTGGTTGCCCCTCTCACCAAATCACCTCTATGTTTCGATTTCCAACGCGATCGACCTCATGACCCCTCTGCAGTTGAGGCTTTCTCATGTTCCGTTGAATGGATTGGGGTCGCCTCAAGCTCTAATGCCATTGAGGAGGAGCGAAAAAGATGGGAACCGGCGGCCATGGAACTCTGCGCCAGCTTTGCGACAAACCAATTTGGAAGTAGGAAGTCTGTATGTATCTCCAAGGCATCGTTACCGGCTCAATTTGGCTTCGCTAGATTGAGGTGTTGAGTTTTCGATCTGGATAAGGGGAGAAGGCAATGGGTTCATGTCACAGTACAAAGGAGGTTCCAAGATGTTGGAAATGCATGTTGCGGAGATATCCCTGGGGCGAATCGAAAGCCCTCGAACGAGTTCGGCACTGATCCAACTGCCCACAGAGTGGATCGAGTGTATTATTGGGCCGCATCTCTGGTCAGAGAAGGCTGTCGCGACTACACATTAAAGGTAATTCCTCTATATATGGTGATCTCTTGCTTAAATCCTACATGCAACAAGGATCCAAATCAAATTGCATGATGGAGAGCCCCCTCTTGTCATAAAAAATTACAAATCCAACGTTAAAGTTCAGATCCAAAAAAAAAAGACAAATAGAAAGGAGTTCACATGACGCAAATCCAGAGCAGTTGGTTCAGGTTTTCATCAAAACCTTTTCTGGGAAATCAAACATGCTAAGGGTCTGGTCCCCGGGGAACGGATCTAGTGAAAGATCTGAAGCAGAGTATCCAAAATATTACAGGTATTCTTGCTTCTTTACAAAGTTTGATTTATTCAAGAAAAGCGATGCAGGATTGGGTCCATTTGGAAGACTATGGCATTCAAAGAAATGCCTCAATTATCCTAAATTTAATATTGCAAGGTGGTACCCCATGAGTGAGCTTTCCACCTGGATCATCTTCGGCTAGAAAGGGTCCGGCCTCGTTTAAGGATGCACTGAGAGGGAATGCTGGTACACAGGATAAACAAAACCCAAATTTAACAATACCAGGGTCGTACATCGTTGAGAAGATGGAGAAAGCCCCAGCTCTGGCCATAGAAATACCAGAAGTAAGTGGTCTCTTCACTATTCTGCAAGCAAAGGCTATCATATGTCGATTTAATGGTTACTGGCCCAAATCGAAAGAGTTAAATGAGTGGATCAACCTCAATTGGACCAGAGAATGTGACATTTATTTGTATGCAAAAGGTTCTTTTATGGTTCAGTTTGATTAACAGAAAGATTTTGATCATGTCATAAATGAAGGACCATGGTTTTGGGGAAGGGCGAGTCTCTTTGTAACCCCATGGTTTCCAAGGTTTTATGCTAACACAACAGTGGTTAAAAAAATGTCAGTCTAGGTAAGGCTACATAACCTTTTGCTTCCCCATTAGCACCATCAGGTTCTAGAAGGCATCGAGAACTCTTTGGGAAGGTTCCTGAAGATGGATCATGAAACAATGGACAAAGGTATCTTCACTTTTGGACGCATTTGAGTGGAGATGGATTTAAGCAAAGGACTTCCTGATCGTATGCATTTGAGGCATCTAGATTTCAAGTGGACACAGGGTTTAGATTTTGAAAATATTGGTTTTAGATACAGGATCGGCCATCAAACAAGACACTTGCAAAATACATGCAATAAAACAAAGAAAAGACTACCAAAGAAAAGAGGATGGAAATTCCCATAACCTCCTTCCTCAGATGATGAGGATGAAGAAATGGCTGAGACCCAGCAACATCCAGAGACACAAAATGAACAGCGATCTCAAAAGGAGGGAGAAGAGAATCAGAAGGATCAGAATAAACAGGCAGACATACCCAATAACTCAGCAGTGATTTCATTCCTTGAGAACCAATATGAGGAAAAGAGAAACAATCAAGTACTAGGTGGAACTAAGCGATCTCATGTCTCTGAGAGCTCAGATTCAGATAAAGAAATCCAAAACTGTTAATTTGGACAACTAGGTCCAAACTCCATGTTGTGATGCTCAGATGAAGATACCAATATCTTTATTGGATTCCTCTTTCGGAGAGGTGCAAGATTGATCTAAAGATCATCTTGATCCGATGAGCAGAACATTTATTTTGAATTTATTCAAAATATGTGCTGGTCAGCCTTAAGGTTTTGTGCCCCAACAGTTGTGTCACACACCCTAACTGATGGATATATATTGGTCAACGTTGGAGGACATTTCACTCATCTCATCCTCACACATTTCTCTCTCCTCATTTGATTGGTTCGATGACCTTGGTGGCTCTTCTCTCCACACATGGGAAAATTCCAGCAGCAGCACATTTCTGATTTCGGTCTAGGGTTTCTGCAGCAAACTTTGACCAACATTGACTTTGGTCAACGCAAGGTCAAAAGGACCTGAAACTCTCCCAAAACTTTGATTTTCCTAATCCGCATTTTCTGACACTATTCTCGATGCCAGACGTTGACTTTGACTTTTCAGCGTTGATCTAGCTATCGTTGTTGTTTGCGTTGACCGTTGACTGACAACGTTGACTTTTGGGATGAGTTTTGAGTTGACCGTTTTGTTGTCCTAGAGGGTTGTGTGACATTGCTGGTTGGCTGACCATATTGAGACTTTGCTAGTTGAAGCATCCTGTTGACCGCCGTAACGCACCAACACACTTACATATTTCTGGCTTGTCTTCTGTCGATCTACTAGAATGTTCTATCAGCATTTTACTTTATTGTTTATGTGACTGTTGTCTGATATTGGAGAAAAAGTAAAGTTGCATCAAGCATAGAATATCTACATAAATTTACATGGTATCAGAGCTGAGGTGAAGACAAAGCCCTAATTTGTAGCAATCACCGAAGAAGAGGATCCTCAAACTACAATGGCTTTAAGGTTGATGACAAATTGATTGAGAAGGATGACTTCCATGCTTGGAAAATGACATTGGATCTTAACTTGGAAGACCATGATGTCATGGACTATGTGCAGGTTAAAATCCAAGAGCCTTCATCCACTGCAACTACTGTTGGCAAATCAAAGTATAAGAAAGGGGAAATCAAAGCAAAGCTGATGATCAGGGACTCAATTCACAAGAGTTTGGTTGCCTACATCTCTGAGTTGGGCACATCCAAAGAGATGTATGATAAGTTGGTCCACATGTTCAAAGACAACAATGCGAGTCAAGTCCTATTCTTCAAAAATCAATTGAAGAATTTGAAGAAAGGCAGGGATGAGTCTGTTCAATCATACTTTCTGATGCTGACCGAGATCAAGAACAATTTGTTGGCTATTGGGGAGACAATAGTTGATCGAGAGATGGTTCTCACCGCACTTGGAGGGCTGTCATCCGAATGGTATGTGCTCAACACTACCATTCTCAATAACAATGTGATACCTGACTTTGACGAGGTACTATCGAGATGCGTACAAGAAGAGACAAGAATGAAGGAGTATGAAAATGAAGGAAATGTTGCCTACACTGCTCATTCTAGAAAGAATAACTTTGGTGGTCCAAAGAACAAAGGAAGAGCAGGGGCCTAAGGAAAGAAGGGCAAGTGTTACACTTGTCATAGGCAAGGTCACTATGCTATAAAATTCCCTTTCAAGAAGGATTCTCCCAATGATGATGACAACAACAACAACAACCGGAGGAATGGCAATCAAAGGAACAATAGGTTCAAGGGGATGAGGAAGGCTCCCTCTGGTGAAAATGGTCAACCTTTCAAAAGGTCGAGAAACTCCAAGTATGAGGAATCAAATGTTGTTGATAAAAGAAATGAATTCATTGTTGTATCTGCCCTCTCTGTTGCATCTCCACCCGACACTATGGATGTCTGGTTGATAGATAGTGGTGCCTCAAGGCACATCACTAGGTTCAAGGAAGCACTTTCTGATATGGTTGAGAAGGATACCAATCTGGAAATTATCCATGGAGATAATGCCACATATCTGATCAAAGGGACAGGGACTGTGACCCTCCACTTGTCTCCAGGTCAAGTCCTTCGCTTGCAGGATGTACTCTATGTACCTAATTTGAAGAACCTTGTGTCTATATCGCCCATGGAAGACAAAGGTTTCAATGTGGCATCCATTGATGGGAAGGTGCGCATCTGGAAGAAGAGCTTCAAGGAAGCTATCGCGATTGGGTTTAGAGTTGATACACTCTACCAGGTTGGAGGAAGTCCCCTGGAAGCGATGACGTGCGATACTATTCGACAGACAAAACTATGGCACTGAAGGTTTGGACACCTTCACTACAAGGCCCTTCCCGAAGCAAGGAAGGTGGTGACAGGGATGCCTGAGTTTTCAAATAATCATGAAGGTGTATGTCAAGGTTGTGCCGAAGGAAAGCATACAAGGGGACCATTTCCCTCAAGTGTCACAAAGACATCTGATGTCTTGTAATTGATACATTCTGATCTGTCTGGGATGCTGCCCGTGACATCCTTGGGAGGATGTTCTTATTATATGACATTCATAGATGACTTCTCTCGCAAAACCTGGATATACTTCTTGAAAAAGAAGGATGAGGCTTTCATTGTAATATTCCCATTTTTGGTATCACCCATGACAAGGCTAGGAGGGACTTCCAGAGTTAGGAGCAGACAGATCACATGTACAGATTGGTGCTATCAGTGGGCTCAGGAGCTTTTCGGAGGGGTTTTGAGGAGTTTTCATGTTGTTCAGAGGCATTCGCTTGATATACTCCATCATCCGAGCAATTTGGCTTTCGTTCCGATGCATTCCGATAACTTTTGGAATTTTGAGTTATTTATGGGCTTAACTCAGCTGATTATGCTCAAGGCGGCATTCCGGGAGGAATACACGATGGAACAGCTTAGTGTAATAGCTCATTGGAACCGGGACGAGGAGACCTACACGATGGAACAGTTAGACACAGATTTCAGTGACCGGAGGAGGCGTGGTAGCCGATTTACCCTTTTCTGCATTAAAAAGGAATATTTTATAATATTTTAATAAAAGGAAAAAGTGCTCCATGAATAAAATAATAATAAAATAATGCTCCAGAAGGCTCCAAGGGATCTATAAAAGAAAGGGAGGAGGCCATTGGGAGATATCTTTGGAGTAGATCATTTTCTTGTGTATGGGAGGTTTGAGGATGTGGTTCTCTACTTCATGTCGTAGCCCCAGGATGGAAACCCTCGGGTGATTTGTGAGTATTGGACGGAAACCCAATACTCTTGAGGAGACTTCACTTAGGAGTTTCACAGAGCTTCAGAGTTTGGTGTGAGGATCATTCAGATCTTCAACTTGGGCTTCATCATTTTCAGTGGGTTCAGTGTCAGCTGTTGCCGGAGGGAGAGTGTCGCAGTTTAGTTTGTGGCCAGCGCCGTTCAGCAGCTTATCTTGGTGGCCAGTTTTCTATCTCAGCTCTTTCTGAGTCAGATCTATATGTAAACCCCTTTTTATTATCTATAATAAAAGCTGAGATTTTTCCTCCGTTCTATATGGTATTGGATTGCAGTGTTTCCTGTCTCTTTATTTTACATGGCAATCTTCTGTTGAGTAGATGTTTATTTTAGGGCAGCCTCCCTGTTGAGGGTCCGGTGGGCCTTGACATGCTGCCGGGGTCTGCGTAATTGGGGGACTACGCGAGGGTCCCCGTCCCAAGATGCTCTGGTGGGCCTTAAGACCCCACCCTTAACACCCTGGGATGCCGCCCTCACTAACAGTTCGAGCTTTTGGTGTAGTGGTTGGGCCTTTGGATATGCTCTGGTGGGCCTTAAGACCCCACCCTTAACACCCTGGGATGCCGCCCTCACTAACAGTTCGAGCTTTTGGTGTAGTGGTTGGGCCTTTGGATACCAAGACCCCACCCTTAACACCCTGGGATGCCGCCCTCACTAACAGTTCGAGCTTTTGGTGTAGTGGTTGGGCCTTTGGTGTTATCCAAAGGCCAACCACTACACCAAAAGCTCGAACTGTTAGTGAGGGCGGCATCCCAGGGTGTTAAGGGTGGGGTCTTAAGGCCCACCGGAGCATCTCGGGACGGGGACCCTCGCGCAGTCCCCCAATTACGCAGACCCCGGCAGCGTGTCAGGGCCCACCGGACCCTCAACAGGGAGGCTGCCCTAAACAGGGATATTATAGCCCACCACGCTCCGCGAGTCTCGACCTCGAGACCTCGGCTCTGATACCACAAAGGCCCAACCACTACACCAAAAGCTCAAACTGTTAGTGAGGGCGGCATCCCAGGGTGTTAAGGGTGGGGTCTAAAGGCCAGAATTGCAGCATCTCGGGATCTGTGACCCTTCGCACGTCCCCAATTACGCGTACCCCGCAGCATGTCAAGATGAACCCCAATTCAACCGTGGAGGAAGATAAGTATATGCTGTGTGATATTGGTAAATTGTGGTATTCAGTATTTTTCTGCATTTTTAGTTAAAATATCCCATCCGGGATAGTACAGTGGTATCAAAGCACTGGTTTTGGCTCAGCCTGCGGGTTCATTATGGATCAACTTTAGTAAAATAGAGGATTTGTGAGAAAATCCATCACAGAAATACTGCAAGGCCCAAAAGTTGAAATCATTTTGTCAAGGGGTCGAGATTTCTAGTAGCTGCAGATTATTTAAAAATTGGGACTGAGTTGTCTTTTTCTCTCATGCTGAATTGGAAGTTGGGTTCTTCAAAGGGAAAATTACACTTGTGAAACCAAGTCGATTTTGGGTGGAAGCAAGAATTATTCGGAGCAAATCCACGAGATTGAGACAGAGTGTCAATATCAATCGAAGTGCAGGTTAATTGCAGATCGATCGGTGATCCCCTGATGCGAGAATAAATGCTAGATATAACCCAGAGGTTTGAACACTAAGTGAATTCTTAAGCGCTGCAGAAATCGTGACTGAAGCAATCTACATAGGCGGCGTTAGCCAAAATTCTGCGCAATGTATCCATCTCTGTAAGAATTGGCGGGATCGAAGAGCTACACGTCTGAGTAGCGCATTTTTTTTTGGTCTATCAAATCACAACTTTCTCGGCATCGACAGACTAGTCAATCTGAATCGTAGTCACAATTGTTACGGAGTGGAGTTGCGGCTGGCAGAGGCTCATCATTATCACCCCATCAGACAAAATTACTGAGATTAATTTAGAACCTGCGACGGTTGATTGAGGACTCCCATCGATCTGGCGTGAGCTTCCACAAACTAAACTCTCTGTATCAAGCCGCCTAGAGAACGTGTGGATGTGTAATTCAAATTCGGTGTGTTGGGCGTACACTCGTTCAAACAGAAGAATCGGGAGTGTGAATTTGGGCCGCCATATTAAGGACCGAATTAAAACTTGGTGTGGTTTGTAGCAATCAAACACCACGAATAAAAATTGTGCGTGGAAAAAGAAAGAGGTGTAGAACGGTGGGTTCGTAGGCTACACCACTGCTACTGGATTTTCAGAGGGTGAAACGGAGTTACGCGGTGCAGTGATCGGGTCACCATTCCAAAGGCAGAGCGATTGACCAAATATTAAAGCCACCGTCAGGGCAAGCCAACGCATAACCGTTCAAGCACTGAAATTCTCAGAACGAGCTCGAGGATTTATGAGCAGGGCCCACAAGATTCATCCAAAATTAATGATTGAGGAAGCGTGAGGTTGCATGCTGTTAAGATCGGTGCTCAATTGTTGGGCGGATGCAGTTTTGGTGGTCAAATCGACTTCCTGGATGAATTATAACAGTCGCAGCATTAATATTAATTGGGGATAATAATGTGCGGGGTCTCGATTTCAGGTTCAAAGGTGTTTAACATGAGGATTAAGTTTCACCATGTGGACTGAGGTACCGAATTTTGGGTTCTGCTATGTGTTGCCCGAATAACATTAGCTGCGGGAGTCATGGTGCTATCAATGGGCCAAATTTTGCGTTGGATGGATTTTGTTTAAAGCAGAAAGGAACGGTATGTCGAACGCTTGAATCATGATTCAGTTTGGAAATAGAGGCGGTGCATATTTCCTAGACAGCCAACTATAAATTTTTATTCTCTGCTAGCTGGGCGTATGCTACTTCTGTCTAGTATACCCTTATTGCTTGTGCGTAGGAGATATTTCCTTGGCGTTGTATTTCTTACCTAAATGTTGATCTATTCTGCCGTGGGTCATGCAATCATCTGCGTGGGGGCTAACAGATATTTGTGCCAAGAGACATGACTACCGTAATATTCCACTGATATAAGGGAGATTGCAACAAAATGGAGTTTCCAATTGTTGACAAAGGTACCCAGAAATCTATTCCTTACTATGTAAGGACCACAACTTAAACCATTCTTTTCTTGGTTGTTGCACGCTGGTTCACACTGCTGAAAGAGAACGTTGTCATCTTATAAGCAACCAATGTTCATTTGGGAACCATATCACTGGAGATTGTACTGCTGAAAGTCACACTTGAATTGGACAAAGGTTTTGAAAGTCATCTTGTCATTCTCCAGATTGCTGAATTCTGTCATAACAGTGTTGGGCTTATATAATGTTGTTGAATCATGATGTATGAACCTTGTATTGAGTCCCAACTGAGGAAGTGCTAGCGTATTTGAGTGCATGGATAGAACTATTCAATCTTTATATTTATGATGCTGCTAGGATCTAACAGTTCAACAAAGGGTTGGTTGGAGTGGAATGTCCATTACATATGTAATGCTGAGTTACAACAGCTCAGGAATGCAATACTGAGTTGAAGCAACTCAGAATTGCACGTGAAACATTGTGCAAATAATCTGTTGTTAAAACACTTCACTGGGAAAAATAGCAAACCCAGAAAATAATGTTCTCATGCAAGAATTCTGTGATGGAGGAACTCCTCAATAAGTTGAGAAGATTGAACATAGAAATTAACCATGGCACGCACCCAGAAACCAAGAAGAATAGCAGACCTCTTTCAAGAGAGATTTGTACCATCCTTCAAAAAGGACAGCCAAAAGATTTGCAGGGAACATTGAAGATTGGTCACAAAATTTCTGCGCTTGGGACAGATCTGAAACACATGAAGATGTCATGGAGAGTTTTGTCCAAACTAGAAGAGCTTAATGAACTCATGTCTACAATAGACCAAGCAGAAGGGAAGAAGTTGATTTGGGCTCTAAAGCATACTATGCTTGCTCTTATACAGCCCAAATTCTTGGAAGAGCCTTGTGAAGGGGCACACTTCTAGTTGCAGCTTGCCTCAGTAACATCATGAAATTGACCGCACCTATAGAGCCATATAATGATGATGTTATGAGAAGGATTATGAGGTTGATTGTAGGGACTTTTCAGGATTTGGACAATAGCACAGGCTCTACCTTTGGGAAGAAGCTTGAGATTCTATGGAGTATGGCCACAATCAAGACTTATGTCATCATATTTGATCTTGAGTGTGATGACCTGATTTTGCAGATGTTCCAATGCTTCTTCAGCATTAGGAGGCATCATCCTGATACTGTCATAGCACACATGCAGTCCATCTTGTCATCATGTATGAGAGACCATGAGACCATTGGCCGAGAGTTGCAGACCCGGTTGTTGAGCATTTGGAGGAGAGAGCAGTTGGTCTCGCCTGCTGCTTATGAACTAGCCCAAGGGCTAGTTGAGCATAACATTGAGTTTCTCAGGAGACAATTGACCAGGGAGGAGCGACTGCAGTTTGGTGGGTCAGGCAGCAGAAATGAGCTGAGGAGGAAGGGACTTTGCTTCATTTGCAAAGAACCTTGGGGGCCTAATCACTCATGTTTGAGAGATGCAGATGAGGTGGCAGAGGTAGAGCAGGTAGACGTTCCTTCTGTATGCCAGGATGAGGACTCTTCTTCAGATGAGTCCATGGGATCATATGAGGATGCTTCTGGGGAGCGAGCGCAGCCATGCAGAGATGATGATGACAGTAGACCAGAGCTGTGTTCTAGTGTGCAGGGTGAGCAGTCAGGGGACTGTATAGGTGATACTCTGGGTGATGAGTCACTTGTGACGATTCAGCCAGAGCAGCATATGATGGAGCCTGAGTCAGCAGAGGAGGATACTATGGACATCAGGCATGACATTTCCTTGGGTGAGGCTCAGATGGGCGCCCACATTGAGCCTATGATGGATATGCGGCTAACATTGGGGTCAGCCTTTGAGGAGAAGCAGTCAGATGCACAGACACCGAGTACAGTGACGACAATTGCAGATCCATATCCTCTGGAGGTGTTGGAGGTTGATGGGATTGTTCTGCAGGGGAACACTAGGCAACAGGAGCATGACATTCCTGATCAGGAGTGGGAGGAGTTGTTGGAGATGGTAGAGCATCCATCTGTGAGTCGGCACAGGGATGAGACGCAGATAGATGTACACGCAGTCAGCAGAGCTGCAGTATTTTCAATGAGTAGCACTCTCCAGGAGTACATCGATGGGGCTTACAGCATATCTTGCCCCCTTTGGCCCATTATGGAGAGAGGGGCTTTCTTCTACAGGCAGCTTCCATTGGCAGACAGGGCAGAGCAGTGGGAGTTGATTACAGGCTGGCGGCAACACTCTGGGCATGTTCCATGTGTAGTTGTTGCTACATTGGATTCTCCTTCCAGGATGGACTGGCGAGAGATCATGAGTTGGTACCCTCTTGATGGTACGGTATACTTAGTAGGGAGCACAGCAGAGCAGGGGCCCTTAGACATAGTAGATGTTACAGATTCCAGTTGGCAGGAGGGCACCAGTTGTCGTTACTTCAGGACTCCTTCCCGATTTCAGGAGAGCAGGATCAGCATGGGATTGAGTCAAGACTTGGATTGGAGAGAGGTGATGAGTTGGTATGCAGTTGGTGGGGCAGCATATGCAGTTACAGGTACAGCACAACAGGAGCCCGAAAGCATTGATGCTTGTTGGTGGTCTTCACCTCTGAGAGCATTAGCTATAGCCAGAGACAGTGCGCAGCCTGAGCCGTGGAACTTCGGCGATGATTGGCCATGGTGGCATTGGGATCCGGGAGGATTGTTTGTTGACTGGGACAGAGAGAGATCAGTTTGGGATCCCGGCATTGAGGAATCTGTTCCAAGAGGTTTGACACAGGTGCATAGCAGCACCCAGAGGTTGGTATGGGATCCAGGCATTGGGTCTGAGATGCGGCGGGCCAACAGAGTGGCCCACATATTTCGATTGCTTGAGGGCAAGCAATCTTGGGGCGGGAGGTCTGTAATATTCCCATTTTTGGTATCACCCATGACAGGGCTAGGAGGGACTTCCAGAGTTAGGAGCAGACAGATCACATGTACAGATTGGTGCTATCAGTGGGCTCAGGAGCTTTTCGGAGGGGTTTTGAGGAGTTTTCATGTTGTTCAGAGGCATTCGCTTGATATACTCCATCATCCGAGCAATTTGGCTTTCGTTCCGATGCATTTCGATAACTTTTGGAATTTTGAGTTATTTATGGGCTTAACTCAGCTGATTATGCTCAAGGCGGCATTCCGGGAGGAATACACGATGGAACACCTTAGTGTAATAGCTCATTGGAACCGGGACGAGGAGACCTACACGATGGGACAGTTAGACACAGATTTCAGTGATCGGAGGAGGCGTGGTAGCCGATTTACCCTTTTCTGCATTAAAAAGGAATATTTTAATAAAAGGAAAAAGTGCTCCATAAATAAAATAATAATAAAATAATGCTCTAGAAGGCTCCAAGGGATCTATAAAAGAAAGGGAGGAGGCCATTGGGAGACATCTTTGGAGTAGATCATTTGCTTGTGTATGAGAGGTTTGAGGACGTGGTTCTCTACTTCATGCAGTAGCCCCAGGACGGAAACCCTCGGGTGATTTGTGAGTATTGGACGGAAACCCAATACTCTTGAGGAGACTTCACTTAGGAGTTTCACAGAGCTTCAGAGTTTGGTGTGAGGATCATTCAGATCTTCAACTTGGGCTTCATCATTTTCAGTGGGTTCAGTGTCAGCTGTTGCCGGAGGGAGAGTGCAGCAGTTCAGTTTGTGGCCAGCGCCGTTCAACAACTTATCTTGGTGGCTAGTTTTTTATCTCAGCTCTTTCTGGGTCAGATCTATATGTAAACCCCTTTTTATTATCTATAATAAAAGCTGAGATTTTTCTTCTGTTCTATATGGTATTGGATTGCAGTGTTTCCTGTCTCTTTATTTTACATGGCAATCTTCTGTTGAGTAGATGTTTATTTTACGGCAAATTGTGGTATTCAGTATTTTTCTGCATTTTTAGTTAAAATATCCCATCCGAGATAGTACATTCATGTGGTTCTGTACCTTCAAAGCCTTGGTGGAAAATCTAACAGGGAAGAAGATCAAGATCTTGAGGACTGATAATGGCACTGAATATGAGACGAACGAGTTCAAGAACTTTTGCAGAGAAGCTGGCATCAAGAGGGAGACCACAACTATCTATACTCCTGAGCAGAATGGCGTTGCTGAATGAAAGAATAGAACCATTGTGGAAGTTGCCTGTGCCATGCTATGTGACAAGGGTCTACCGAAGTTTTTGTGGGGAGAAGCTGTGAACACTGTTGTGTACATACAAAATTGATGCCCGCATTCTGCTCTGGACTCCAAAGCTCCCGAAGAGTTTTTCACTGGTAAGAAACATGACGTCTCACATTTTAGAGTTTTTGGATGTCCTGTTTATTTTCATGTGCCGAAAGAGAAGAGGAACAAGTTGGATTCTTCTGGGAAGAAGGGAATGTTTGTGGGCTACAGCAAAACTTCGAAGGCCTATAGAGTCTATGTGCCTGGTCAAAGGGAAGTGGAGATATGACACGATGTCACCTTTGACGAAGATGCCTCCCTGAGGAAAGTAGTTAATCTTCCAAGATCTAAGGAAGATCATGAGGTGAGGCCTGGAAACTAAGAAGAACTGAAGGATGAGATAATGCCCGATGCTGAAGGACCAAATGGACCCGATTGATCCACCTCCGTCACTGGGGAAGAGACCATCATGGCTCAAGGACACTCTCAAGGATGCTGAGGAACACATGGCCCCAAGGGAGACATTCCATGAAAGCAAGAAGTTGAATAGATACCAAGGGTATCTAGCAACCATGAGTACTATTGTACAATCTGAGCCTGGATCTTTTGAGGAAGCTGTAAAGCATCAAGTCTAGAAGGATGCTATGCACGAAGAATATGAGTCCATAATGAATAATGATGTCTAGGATGTGGTTCCAAGAACGGAGGACAAAGCCGTTGTCACCTCGAAACGGCTCTACAAGATCAAGCACGGATCTGATGGAAGTGTTGATAAGTTCAAGGCAAGATTCGTTGCCCGTGGCTTCTCTCAAAAGGAAGGCATAAACTATGATGACATATTTGCACCTGTGGCCCAATATACCACCATCCGATCTATCATAGCCTTTGCTACTATGCAAGGATGGAGTCTTCATCAGATAGATGTGAAGACCGCATTTCTGCATGGTGCAATAAAGGAAGAGGTGTATGTGGAGCGACCTCTGGGTTCGAAGTCCAGGATCGGGACACCCATGTCTACATGTTGAAGAAAGCCCTCTATGGGCTGAAGCAAGCACCCAGAGCTTGGCACAAGAGGATAGATAGCTACCTGATGAAGCTGGGCTTCACTCATAGTAATGTTGATCTGAACCTTTACTTCAAGGTTGATAGAGAAAAGCCTCTCATTCTGGTGTTGTATGTGGACGACTTCTTCCTGACAGGTGTTGACCCTCTCATTCATCAGTTCAAGAAGGAGCTTGCTGCTGAGTTCGAGATGAAGGACCTAGGACTGATGCATTACTTCCTAGGCGTGGAGGTCTGGCAGAGACCTGGCAAGATTTTCCTTTCTCAAGGAAAATACATTGAGAAGCTTCTGGAAAGATTTGGTATGGTGGACTGTAAGTCTGTGTCGACACCGATGGAGCTCAACTTTAAGAAGCTGAGTGGCAGCGCTGCTGGGCCCGAGCTAGCAAATCCTAATGAGTATAGTCAACTCGTAGAGACCATGATGTTTTTAGTGAACACTCGTCCGAACATATGTTTTGCAGTGAACACTTTGAGTCAACATATGGTTGAGCCTCATCACACTCACTGGGTTGGTGCCAAGAAACTGTTGAGATATCTTCGGGGCACGAAAAGCCATGGGTTGAGATACACTGCCGAGAGCGTGACACTCCTTGGATATACTAATGTCGATTGGGCTGACAGTGTCGTGGATCGTAAAAGCACATCCAGATGTTGCTTCATACTTGGATCTTCTTCAATATCATGGATGAGCAGGAAGTAGAAGTCGATGACTTTGAGCACCGCGGAGGCCAAATACATTGCAGTGAGTATGGCCTGTTGTGAAGCAGTTTGGTTGTGAAAGCTCTTCAGTGAGTTGTTCGGGCATGTGCTAGATACCACCGTGATACTCTGTGATAACCAGAGTGGGATTCAGTTGTCCGAGAATCCTGTGTTCCACGATCAATCCAAGCATATTGATATCAAGTACCACTTTATCCGGGATATGGTACAGCAAGGTGCTGTAAGGCTCAATCATATAGGAACTGATGAGCAGGTCACGGATATTCTCACAAAGCCCCTAGGGAAGGTCAAGTTCCTAACCTTCCATGAGAGTCTTGGTATCATGGAACGACCCTATGCTGAGGGTCCTGTTGAACGATGAGCTCTGGGAGCTCTAGGGGGCTTTGGTATAGCTTCTCGAAGCTATAAGCAACCACAGGGCTAGGCTTGCTGAAGCTTGTTGGTGTGCTCTGCCCCACCGTTGTGATGATTGAGTTGGTTCACCTCTCATTATCTGTGCCGCGTATGCATCCTACCCATTGAGTTCAGGGCTCATGGGAAGTAACTCTCATTTGGCCAGTGAGATGGGAAAAGTTAGAGACTAGCAGCAAATACTGATGGACGCATCAGAGATTGTCGTCCTCTCTATCTAGGATGGCAAGGTCCAACCACTTGATCTGGGATCAAGTATAGTGAGGTTTCAGACCTCCAACTGACTTCGGGTCAGGTAAACCAACTTCGGGTTAGTATGAGACTCTTTGAGAGTCCTATAGAGGTTTCGAACCTCTGGGCTAAATCTATTAGCCGAGAATGATGTCTTTGTGACTGACCCACTTCTGTTCTGAAATAAAGAAGCCAACAAAGCAAGTTACGGCGGGATGACGCACAATGTTTGGGTTGCGCAGGTGGATGGACTTCTCCCTAGTTGAGAGGGAGTGTTAATTTTGGACAACTAGGTCCAAACTCCATGTTGTGATGCTCAGATGAAGATACCAATATTTTTATTGGATTCCTCTTTCGAAAAGGTGCAAAATCGATCTAAAAATCATCTTGATTCGATGAGCAGAACATTTATTTTGAATTTATTCAAAATATGTGCTGGTCGGCCTTAAGGTTTTGTGCCCCAGCAGTTGTGTCACACATCCTCACTGATGGATATATATTGGTCAACGTTGGAGGACATTTCACTCATCTCATCCTCACACATTTCTCTCTCCTCATCTGATTGGTTCGATGACCTTGGTGGCTCTTCTCTCCACACATGGGAAAATTCCAGTAGCAGCACATTTATGATTTCGGTCTAGGGTTTCTGCAGCAAACTTTGACCAGCGTTGACTTTGGTCAACGCAAGGTCAAAAGGACCTGAAACTCTCCCAAAAGTTCGATTTTTCTAATCCGCATTTTCTGGCACTATTATCGAGGCAAGACATTGACTTTGACTTTTCAGCGTTGACCTAGCTGCTACTGTTTGCGTTGACCATTGACTGACAGCTTTGACTTTTGGGATGAGTTTTGAGTTGACAGTTTTGTTGTCCTAAAGGGTTGTGTGACATTGCTGATTGGCTGACCATATTGAGACTTTGCTGGTTGAAGCATCTTGTTGACACACTTATATATTTCTGGCTTGTCTTCTGTCGATCTCCTGGTATGTTTTATCAGCATTTTACTTCATTGTTTATGTGATTGATGTCTGTTATTGGAGAAAACGTAAAGTTGCATCAAGCATAGAACATCTACATAAGTTTACAAAAACCATCCAAGAAATAATGAGTTGGCGATTGTTTCAGCTACTCCATCTCTTGGGGTTTGGCATAAAGTCCAAAAGAAAAAAGGCAAAAAAGAGAAAACCAGTTTATTTGGCCAATTGTAATTTTAATTTTTATTTTTTTTTGGTAGCTTTGCTGCTTTGAGTGCTTAATGCACATTCTCTGGTCCCTTGGGACAATTCTTGAATGCACTTTGTGCATCTACTCAATGTAACTTTTTATTTTTCTTTAATAGAAAGTTGCTGATTTTTCCAAAAAGAAAACAAATTATCTTAGATATTCAATATAAGAGCAATTTAAATGAAGCACTTAATAAGTGAATTATCTCAATCAAACAAGATGGAAAAAAGAGATTACAATTAGCCAAAGATGGATTGGTCTTACTGTCACTTATGATCACAGAATCACTTAAAGAACAAGATTAGCTAATAATGCCAAGTGATTAGCAATATTAGGCAATCAAGATCTACAACAAGATTTTACAATAAACAATGCTTCAACATATGATGCCCAATTCGAAATAAAGTGAAAAGATCTTCCAAAGGAACAAACTTTGAATTACCCCAATAATCAAATACTCGTCAATGATAGCCAATGATTTAGTAAATGACAAGCTATGCTATTAGCTCAATGACATCCGCCACAATGATTTTCCAAAATTAGATTTCCAATGTTTAGCCAATTAATAATGTCAAATATATCATTTAAGCGCTACGAAATCAGAAATCAATGCAGAGATCATTTCTTTAGAGATTGATAACAGAGATTTTTATGATGAGATTTACTACCGTGAAAATAAATCACTCTTATACAAGCAAACACTTTACTATTAGCTTAGCAGCACTTAGATATAAGCTCTTGTGAGCGTTAAGCAAAATGATTTCTTATTGCTGCAACTTTGTATATCAGACTTTAATATGCTTATATCAGACCTTAGAAATCACATGACAGTCCCCCAAAATCACTTAGAAAATTATGCATGCAATGCCACAACTTTTTTTTAACGCTTGAGATTTAATGTGAGATGGTTAGAGGCTTATGCCAAAGTTCTTTAGAGCTTATTTAAGATGTTTATTCAGAGATTATACCGCTGTCAACAACATACTTCCGATCTGATTCATGAAACAATGAAGAGGAAGAGGGAGGAAGAGGCAAACCCCTAGGCCTAGAGGCCTAGTTTGATAACTAGTTGACTTTCCAATGGACTAGAACGTCTTCAAGCACCTGCAACACAATTTGTTAGCTTGAAATAGGATAGATCAGCCCTCTTACAACGATGGTTAGAGCTTCTATGGCTGGTTGATGGATTGTTGAGCTACTTTAGGCCTTCAAACCCTTGTCAAAGACACTAGCAAGTCTGAAAAACAAAAAGTTAGTAAGGAAAACCCAATATTTATGGCTCAAAATGATAGGAATCAATTGCAAACAATTGCCAAACTTACCCCAGGCCTGCAACCACAAATATTAGTGTCAAATTAAATGCCAAAGCCCCACAAATATGCCAAAAAATGATTGTGATTAGGGCAAAAAGGCCAAATAGGCCTGCAATTGGGGAGACCAAACCCTAAAAGGGCTTCGCTGAGGGCTACAAGCCCTTCTAGGCTTGTGGCTGCCTAAGGCAAGCCTCCTAGAGGCTGTGGCAAGGAGGGAAGAGGCCTCCAAGGCATGCCGCAAGCCCACCTAAGGCTTGGGATCACACCCCAAAGGGTTATCACTTGGGTTGCAATGCCCACAAAGCGCTACGGCTACCCCTAAAAGGCTTCTGATGCCTGCGGCACCCCTGCAAAGCAAAAATATCACTGTTAAATGCCACAAAATGTCTGCGGCCTCCTCTTTTGGCTTGGTCGTTGAGCAAGAGTGTCCCGAAAGGGCTAGATCTTACTCTCAAGGGCCTAGATTAACCTTCCTCTCTTCAAGAGCTTGATTCCTCACCTGCAAAAGGAAATGGAGAAGACCCAAGAACCTAATATATACAAAACAAATAAAATAAACCCCAATAATTATTTACAAAACTTCAAAAATAAACAAGGGTTAGTGAAAAAATAATTTACAATTATCTACAATATTTACAAAATAAAATTAGTTCTTAATACCATGTAAATTTCGTTATAGCACAAGAGAGAGAGATTAAATTTTTTGAGAGATTTCAAAATAAATGATGTATGTAAATGGATAATTGGCCCAATCCTTCCTGCAAAGTACCCTGCAAAATGAAAGCTTAGAATCCAAACACGGTTGATTCTTCTCCACAATCTGTGAACTTGGAGACCAAGGGCTACCGTACCTATAGATTTCTATTCAAACTTAAAATATGAATTGTTAGATCATGAGAAATCTAGATCCATGGGTATAGATCTAAACCCAACACCTAAGGCAAGATACATGTACCAATAGATGTTTCAACTTGCAACAAATGAAATAACAATTTATAAAGCGCATATAATATAGACCATGAAAAACTACTAGCACATACCACAGATCGGCAGATAAAAGAACACCATGAATTGAAACTCCAAAGTATTTTTGTTATGAGAAATACAATTCCAACAGAGCAATGCTCAGTACATGCATAACAGTTACATCATCCAAAGATGGAATGAGGAGCTTGATAGCTTCGTTATATAGAAAATGAGAGAAGAAAACCCCTCCAAGTGGAAATAACGGCTAGTTGGCATGATCCTCATCAAAATATTCTTATATGTTGATCTTCCTTTGAAAATAAATTGATCTCCACTTTTGAATTTTTATTTTTTGAGGAAAAATTCGAATTTCTCTTAAAACCCTGTTTTTATTAATCCAAAAAATAATATTTTGGACTAATATCCTCAAAAAATTCACTTTGACTTAACCGCTAAGGTTCAAGGGGTCAAATTTTCTTAAAAAATCCAACTTTCCATTGGTGGAGGACCTCCAAAAATTAATTCTTTTTTGACCCACAAATAATTAAATTTTTGGTTAATTATTTCTTTTTATTTTTGCCAAAAAATTTAATTAGAAGATTCAAGAGGGAATTAATTATTTTTTCCATCCTCAAATATTTTAGCCATGATGTCTAATTATGAGTAACCATGCACTAAAATAATTGTACAAGATATTACAATTTAATTCAACCCTTATAAGGGGTAATACACATTTAGACATAGACCCTCAAGACACTACACTATTCTGCGACACAATATGATCTAGTATGAAAAATTACATAGACTCAATAAACACTAGGACTCACCTAAGACCTTGTCAAAGAATTCCATCCTAGCTTTGGAGTTTTAGCTGGGAGGAAAACTTTGCCGATTATCTTTGTTTAGAAACACACATAATTCAGGGAGGTGAAAAAACTCCCTAAGATGAAACCCTTTGAGAAGAATCATAGGCTTACTTAGGTGTTATTACATGGCTTCATAGTCATACTAGAATCATTTACAATAATTTTTGCAGAAATTGGGTTTACAATGATAAAAATGGAAGCTGGATGATGACAATGATCCTTGAAAAAAATTGTCCACTATTTTGTATTTTGCTTCTTGGACTATTGACGAAGTGTGGTCAACTGGACTGAAAAAGTTGGAATCAACTTAGTGATTCATATTACTCCCTATGTACCCACTAGGTCCAAAAGTTCCTACGCATGTGAAAGTTGATAAAAATATCACTTATTGCAATCAACCGATAATTATCCAATGTATTTAATTGTGAAAAAAAATATTTTACTGCAAATATTGAATAAAAAAATGATTGCAATATTCACAAAAATAAATTTTGGAAACTCTAATACAAAACCAATCACAATATGGACACAATATTTTTAGACAAAATGCCCCTGGAAAAGCCCCGAAGGGAAAACCAATTCTACAAATCTCAGAGTTTTATTAATCTTCAACAAATTCTACAATTGATGAATATTACAATATTGTTTTCCAAACCCCAACAAAGCTCTAGTAGAATATCTCTTCACCTCCACAAGTTGATTTGACCACCGGAATGCTCATGGCCTCCCTCTGCAACCTGACATGGCCTCTCTTGCAATTCACATTGTTATTCCAGCAATCTGCTACAAATTCCTGCAATCCGTCTTTTCTGCAATCGCACTAATTTCCTGCAATTTTCTCTACAACTGGAAATCTCGATATGCTAAACTAGCAACTCATTTGATCTCTCCTGGAAATCTTGGCCTCTCTATCTGAACAATAACTCTAGGAGAATTCCTCCTCCTGATCTCAAAAATTGGAAGAAAACTGATGAAAGAAAACTCTGGAAATATTTACTGCTTCAACTGCTACTGAAACCCTTACTAGTCTCAAATCACGCTATCACTGCACCCTCTTCATTGCAATGAATGATCTCCAAGACTACCCATCAATCTCCTTTATAATCTCTCATTAAGAAATCAAGGGCCAAGATCTAGATCTGAAATGATCTAATCAATGGCTACGTTCACTTAGAAACTTTACTAGATGTCTCTAGAGGAAAATTGACCATGTCTCAATTATTACTAATTAATTAATCTATTACCCTAAGTTAAAACTTAGGAAAATAATTAAAATTGTTTAATTAAGTTAATTAAGACATTTACATTCAAAACAATAACTTAGGCTTGGAGATATTTTCTGCTCTTATGTTCATAGCCTCACTGACACCACTTGAGGCTAGAACACATGTTAGAGCTACATCAACCAACACTCCCTCTTAGTGAGGAAGGTGTTCTACAATCAACACCATCATGCTTCATGCCTGCATCTGGAACACCTGTCACCTTGAGTATCCCATGGCCCGTTTCATTCTGCCACAACTCTCCTGCATTGTTACTGCAAGCGATGAGTACAAACTCATCCTCCATCCGACTATAAATCTCATATGTGACTACCATTGTCTCTTCTCACCCTCCTTGTCAACTTTCTTCTTGTGTGGGCAATTGCTGTAGTAACGGCCAAACTCGTGACAACCATAGCATTTGATCTTTGACATGTCCTTCTTTTTCTCCTTGGAGTTGGACCCTTTACTGGATACCTTGTTCGCTTTTCCCTTGCTCATAAGAGCAACATTTTCTGCTCGGAACTACTACTAGTACTAGTATTGCCTTTCACAAGGCTTAGTCGAAGCTCCTCCTGTATGAAATCATCCCACAAGCATTCCCAACTAGGAAAATCAGATCTTCCACTAACCACTTACATGAAAACATTCCACTGCTTCTGAAACCCATTCAGGGTTGCTCTCATAAGCTCTTCCTCATCCACTTTCTCTCCAATGGTTGCTAGCTCATCTATGACTATCCTGATGCAAGTGAGATAACTACTCCCTTATTTTGTTTGGTGCTTTTGAGCTTCTCTCTTAGGATCATTTTCTGATTCATGCTTTTATCTTGGAAAAGTTTGTTGATTGCATCCCACATCCTCTTAGTTGTATCTTCTTCCGCTAAATGTGGACTTATGTGATCCTTGACCCCATCTAGAATAATACGCCTACCCTTGGCATCATCTTTTTGATACTCATGCAACATGATAGGATATGTTGGTACAGCAATATCTTCCAAAGAAAACTCCTTCAACCCATGCTCTTCTAATATACGAAGGTAACAGGACCCATCTAGAATAATACGCCTACCCTTGGCATCATCTTTCTGATACTCATGCAACATAATAGATCTGTTGGTACAGCAATATCTGCCAAAGAAAACTCCTTCAACCCATGCTCTTCTAATATACGAAGGTAATAGATTCTCAAAACATCAAAGTTAGATGTGCCATCCAACCTATCTTGATCGCTCAATCTTGCTCAGGCCAATACGAAAGCCTTTAAGAGAAAATAAATATCTCTTCTACCAGCTAACAAAACTATCTACAAAAACTCGCGGTCTCCCTCTGCAAATAATCTTAGCTACAACTGGGCAACTTGCACTTCCTCTGTGAAATCACACTTGCCACTGGAACTACGCACTGGCCCTCCCTAAAACTCACACTACCTCCGAGAAATCACTCTGACAAATTTCTTTGCCTCTAGAAACTAGAGAAACCCACTCGGACTGCCTCAAGAAAATCGATTTGGCAATTGACAAACGAAACTGTCTCTAGTAACAGGTACTAGTAAACTAGTAATTCGCACTAGTTAATTCGAACTTCCTTTTAATGAAAATACCACCAAAAAAATTCCTCTAAGGAATTCTGGAAATAGATATGTGTATTAAACCCTTGGCTTTCTCTTCCAAACACCTACATTGATCTACTTCAATAAACTTCTATGCTTCAAATATGCTCTAATATCATGTAAAAAATCGATAAAATAAAATTTTTTGTAAGTTGGTGGGACTACATCTTCATCATGTCCAATATATCACCCCGATCGGGGCGGAGAATTGAACATGTGACTGCACATCAAGGATTGCCTTAACAAAGCACCTGATCACCATCTATCCAAGACCTCGTGGACAAAAATCGATAAAAATATTACTTGCAATCTACCAATAATTATCCAATGTATTTAATTGTGAGCAAAATTATTTTACAACAAAAACTGAACAAAAATAATAATAATAAAAATAAATAAAAAAACACACAGTTGCAATATTCACAAAAACAAACTTCGAAAACTCTAATAGAAAACCAATCACATAATGGACACAATATTTTTGAACAAAACGTCCATGAAAAAACCCCAAAGGGAGAACCAGTGCTTCAGATCTAAGAGCTTTATTAATCTTTAGCAAATTTTGCAATTGATAAATATTACAACACTGCTTGCAAAACCCCAGCAAAGCTCCGATAAAATATCTCTTCACCTCCACCACTCAATTTGACCACTAGAAGGCCCACAACCTTCTTGTGAAAATTCCTAAATCCGGAATCCTATTGCAGCAAATGGAAAATATTCACCTAATTGTTTTTACATAACAATTTATTTCCAGTTAACTACGACAAACACTGAATACATTAGACTGCAACCCTCACCTAAATAAACTACGGAAATTAAATGCAGAAACAAGATCTGAGCAAGAAAAGAGATAACACACACAACACCGTTATTTTTGGACTAAGTCCTCGGAAAAACCCAATGCGGGAAAACCGATGCAGCAGCTGAGGGGTTGATATTATTCATAGTTATTAAAACCGGAACCGGTGACCGGACCGATGGACCTAATGAACTGGGTTTCGAACCGGAACCGGTCTAACCAGTAGTGGTCAGATCTCAATGAACCGGTTTTTAAAAAAAATACATTAAATAATTATTTTTTAATAAAAAAACTATTTTTAAGATTTGCAACCATGATTCCAAGCCAATAGAGACAAAATATGCAAAGTTTGCTCATTTATATACCATGCAAAGGTGAATATATCAAAATGGCACCGAGTGCAATACATATCATTGAAAAATACATATGCAATGAGGCTCCAAATAGCCCATAAAGTCCAAAATCAATGCTACAAGCTATGAGGCCATTGGCCTAATACAAGACTACACATGAATGATGATCAATCATCAAATTCATCACTGCTAATAGACATAGGATCAACATCAGCTGCTACATAGACATCATTTGGATCAGAGTCTGCGGATGCCTCAACCTCAGGCTCATCTGCAACCTCAGTACCCCTACCACCAATAACAATAGAAGTGGACCTAATGGAAGCACAAGTTACTCGAGGTGCATGACTAGTCTCGTCCATTGGTTGTTTGCCTTTGCTTGATGCAGTTACCAATCCTGGGTCTGCGTCTGATGGCGCCACCAAATCTGCTTCAAATTCACCCCCCGCTACTGCTGCATCAAAATCAAAATCAGCCTCAAACACTGGATCTTCAGTCTCCTCCACCCATTCTGATGTTGGATCAATATCATCCAACACAATGGGATCTAGATCAGGTGTTTTGCTCATCAGTTGGTTCCGCCTCAAGCAAAGGTGTTGTGGCCAACAACAACCCCCCTTCTTATTTAGTATTATCACTAATACTAAATAAGTGGGGGCCCTTGGTCAAAAAATTTAAAAATCAATTAGTGCTTGTCTTTTCTTTTTCAATAAAACTTAATATCATAAACTTAGGAAAATACCTTTTGAAAAATCTAAAAAACTTAAGTTTTATGATAAGATAGAATAAAATCATTTCTTAAAGGAATATCGCATCGCACAAAGGTAATGAATACCTCCTTACAAGCAGAATTTTAAGATTGCGAGATCGCAATGTGAAACTGCGCACTAAAAAATATGCATCGCATCGCATGCCTCAAATGTCATATGTTACGTTGAAAAATCTTCAAACCGCCGATATGCGATGGCACATATATCGCAAATCGCATTTCGCAGAAAAACACATTAACGGATGTTTATCATATGCTACGCTCTAGCGATATTGCGATCCAGCGATTTTGCGATTCTGTGATATTGCGGTATTGTGATATTGCAATTTCACAAGATTGCGATCTGCGATACTGCGATCTACGATATTGCGAAGCAAATTGCAGATCGCCTTATCGCGGATCTTTAGGGCTCATTTTACGAAAAAGTTTTTCCATAAACCGAGGCCTAGTTATGCGCTGTAATGTTAATCAATGAATTGGTTGTCAATCATTAATGAAATATGGTTTTGTTATGATCGAAGAGCCATTTCACATAAGGTGAGATGTTTGATATGTCTTCGGCATTTAAAAGCTTTCTCGTCACCTTTTTCCTATCATTATTCACTCCTTATTTGTGAACTGCAGGAATTAAGAACAGAGAACTATACAAAGCAGTATTCAGGATATTATGGGAAAGAAAGACAAAGCTCCGAGTTCTGAAGACAAAGAAATGACGCCCTTGTATACAGACACCGCCTGTAACAAAGATGTTGGTATTACTACTTGGGAAGGCATGTACAATCTACTTGAGGAAGAGAACCCCAGAGTAATGGAGGTTACAGCTACTGCAGGCTCACATGGGTCTTCTGAGGCGTCTATTATAGAGTTAGCTTGCTCGTTCTTGCACCGGATAGCGGCGAGGCCTAAAATTCTTCCATACACGGACATGGTCAAATGGGTACTGGACAACACTGATATCACAAACAGACAGTTTAAGACTCAGGGTCAAGAACTCATTGGCTCATTCACTCCACAAGATTTGAGACTCATATATCATTTACCAGAGCCACAGGCAACTTATAACAAACAGTTCATGGAGAAGTTTGCTAAAGAAAATGAAGACCTGGCAGTATGTACCAAGGACTGGTCAAGGAGGGACGAACCACTAAAAAAGGATAAACACGGTATGTATAGCACTGGTTCTCTCACCTCCCCGTATTGCTTTGCTGCTACTATGCTCTGTAGGCTTTTTGGGAAGTCAGACATTAATAAATTTTCATCTGAATGGCTACCATTATTGAATGATGTTGTTAATGCTACTATTGTGGATTGGGCTAAGATATTATCCGATAACTTAGCCACATCCATTTTGAATTACCAGTCTAAAAGAACTATTTCTCAGAGAATTTATCCCCCTTTTTACTTATCTGCATATGTGATGGATTTAATCTGTTATATTTCCAAGTTTCCTTTAATGGATTGGAAATGGACGACTCAAGACCCCTTACCCATTCATATTTATCACAAAGAATTGTGGGATTCCAAGTTCATTCCCCATTTTTACAAGATATGTCATGGAATCATGTTGCCCCTGTACAAAATGTTATATGATAAAGACGATCCAAGGTTTTCTCCTGAAGCAGAGGTAGATATACTTCCTGTCGCGAGATGGTTTGGAGAAGAATTGTTTACATATGTCAGGGTATTTGGAAGTCTCGCTTCCCCTCATATCTTACCTTTGTATGTTCCTGATAAACTCATGGCACGAGAAATTGCTTATCAAACCTGCGGAGAAGGAGGTTTGACTAAAGATTTGAAAGATAAAAAGAAGGCTATTTGGCCACAATTTCATGTGGCCTGTGGAGCCTTTTCACTGTTTGATGTAGGCCATGCATTCAAAGAAGTAAACAACATAACATGTTTACGTTTGTTCAAATTTCCAAGAAGACCGTTCGACCCTTATGATATTGCTAAAAATTTCACTACTACAGTCAAAATAAGAGTGTTTTCTAAAGAAGATGATCTTTTTGATGACATGTTCCAAGAGAAAGGCACACTTAAAGAGGTTCTACATTCGGCCCAAATACAATTTCCTCCAGCAGAATTTCAAGAGTTCAAGATGTACAGGGAAAGAAGGTTAGCTAGTATCCCTTTGGATAAATTACGTTTGGAACCCATAAGGGAACCAACTCCCAGTATTAGTCTCAGTGGAAGTTCAAGCACAGACAGATCAAAATCTAAGTCCGAGAGAGAAACGTCAGAACACTCTAAGAGGTCTGAAAATGACCATGATAAAAGTGAAGGGTCAGTAAGGGATACTGCCCAGTCAAAAGAACTCCCACAGCAACAGGTTTTGACCTCTCCACAGCTAAATCTTTCCCCTCTCATCGCATAGCAATCATCAGTCAGAACTGAGCTAGATAAAGAATGGGAGACATTCAATGATTTAATCAATATTGAAGGACAGAACACACAGACACCTGTGAGTAATATACAGGCAACAAAAAATATAGTCACAGAAATAACTAGCAATGTCTCAGAAAGGGAACATATTCCCATTACCCCATCCTCTGAACTTATGCTCAAAATAGAGGAAATTCCTCCTCTTGATGTATTTTATAGTCCACAACACAAGGCAATGGTAAGAAGACAAAGAAAGAAAAGGAAATTGGAAAACGTGCTCTCTCATGATGCAGAGCAATTAGACATCCTATAGCAAGATCCTATCGCTGATCCCACTGAAAACCTCACCAAATTATCTCAGATCACAGGAGCATATGCCTTTGCAACCATTGATAAAGCATCTGAGGTACGGCAATTACTGAATGAGAAAGAAGATCAAGCACAGGTTTTGCAACAACAGCTGCAACAAGCCAACACCAACAATGAAGCACAGAAACAGCTTGAAAAATTACAACAGGACTTCCAACAAATGCAGATAGGGTACCAGAACAGTTTGGCTGAAAAAGAAAAACAGTTACAGGTTATGCAAGAGATGCACAAGGATGATCCCAAGCTTACAGAATTCATCACAGAATCCATTTCCTTAAATGATCAACTATTGCAGCAACAGGAAATATTGTGCCAAAGAATATCACAGTGAAACTCTTATTGTGAAGAAAGTGATAAAATCACTAATCAAGTCGTAGACTTACGACATGATTATGATTTAATTGATAAAAGAGTTACCGAATATTAGGCTTGGCAAGAAACAGAGGAGGGGAAAAGAGCAGGTGCACCAATAATCAACGACAATCACAAAGAAATGTTCTTTAATAATTGGGATGCACAAATCAGGAAAGCAGAGCAAGCGACAGAGGAAGCAGCCACAACAACAAACAATGTTATTGATTGCATAAATGAAAATTTGCACAAGGCAAATCTGATCTTAGAAACCACTCCAGGGTATCTACCGAAAGCACAGCAACTGCAGACAGGCTGGAGACAGAAGGCTCAAGAAAAGGCAGAATCAATTAAAAGATTAACTAAGTTAAATTGGGATTCTTACTGGGCGTGTTTGGTAAAACCACACAGCCAGTGCATGACTCTCAAATGTATCATTAATTTTGCCAAGAAGATGGCGCCAGCTCTTGCTGATTCTGTTTTCACAGGATAGTTAAAGTCTGAAGTCGGCCAGCCTACTCTTCTCAAACAAATGCTGAACGCTTGCAATTTCAAAGAACAGATTCACAAATAGTTAGTTGATTTTAGATTTAGTATTAATTTTGCTTTATTTTTGCCTAAAATAAGGACGGTCATTTAAACCGTATCCTACATTTTTGTAATAAATTATTTTTAGATTTAGTTAGTAGTATTTAAACCCTTCTCATGCATTTAGAGAAGGGTCCTGAAATTTGTCAAAAACTTGTCCTCAGAACATGCACTTTTTCACCCTCCGAGGAGGTTTTGATGAATGAATGGAACAGGATTTATTGATATCTACGTTTAATATCTACTACTGATGTTGCACTTTTGTACTCTTAGTGGATGTTGGATTAAGAAGAGATAAGTCATTATTGCTTGAAGTTCATGAGTAGAACTAGTTATAAATGGTACTTTTATCTCTTAACTATTTCTGCCTTTGTGTTAAAGTGATATTCATGTTCAGTTGTTTATATATTGATGCTTGAATGCTTGAGTTATCATTTGGCACTTTTGTACGGTGATAGCTATTTATTTATGCTTAATATATGAGCAGTTTATTATGCGATATGTTTTTCACAATTGTTTCGTCCAACTTTTTATACGAAGTGGTTTATCTCTTTTGAATTCATTTCTTATAACAGTTGAATGATCTTTATTACCAATTGTTATTTGAAATCATTTTAGATCGCATAACGGAAAGATTACATCCTGGGTTAGTGTAGAATTAGACATTTCTGTTTATTAGAATACAATTGCATGTTATTAAATTAGAATTAGAATAAAAGCATTTCACTTAGGAACTTTTAGAAAGGAAATATCAATTCTCAACACACACACACACATATTGGGAAATTGGTCCCATTATCCCAAGTCAGACCCACTATACCAAACAGAAAATGAGCTGCTAACCAAGGTCCGGACCGAGTGGGCATCCCCCTTGTTGTAGACCCGATTTTCGGGGCTTCAACAGAAGGTTGTATTGCACAAACACAAGATCATTTAACCGTTTCTGTTCAAAACGGTTTCTCTTCTTTGTATGTATGCGCTCAAAAACAGACCAATTGTGCTCACAACTTGAAGCACTGCAAGTTTGGCTGAGGATTCTAATTGCAAACTTTTGCAATTGAGGACATTGGCCGCCAAATGACTCCCACCAATGTGCTGCAAATAAAAAGACATTCATTAGTAACATAGTTCATTTCATTACTTATTTACAAACAATTTAACTTGAAAAGAAAAACAAATTGGAATTGCTTGCCTGGTTGATCCACATCTCTTGCCATTTTTGCCAAGTTCTTTCCAAAGGTACCAGCTTCCATACTGAAATGAGTAAGTTGTTTATGTGTTTCCAAAAGGTCTGCACGATTAGGGACCATGCGCTCCAAGCAATCAATCAATCCAGATCTGACCTCCTCATCCTGCTGATCTCCTAGCCGAGCTCTATAATGATACTTTGGGTTCAAAAAATACCCAGCTGCATGTATAGGACGATGGAGTTGATTGTTCCATCTGTTATCAATGATCTCCCATATCCGGCCATATTTAGCTAACCTGTCCCTGTAATTTGCCCGTATCTGCTCCCTGGCTTGATCCATAGCCTCATAAATGTATCCCATTGCCATCTTTTCCCCATCCACCATCCTTAGCACCTTAACAAGGGGTTCAGTAATTTTTACCAGCTCTGAAGACCTTTTCCAAAAATTAATGTCAAAGACTTTCTTTTTGGTGTCTTTTCCATCTTGTCTACGAGCCCACCGGGGTTCAGTCCAATCATCAGAAGAAAACATTTTCTGCAGGTTTTTCTGTTGAGAATTGAGACATTGCAACATGAGGAAGTGCGTTGCAAATCTTGTAATGGTAGGACTAACAAGCTCTTTGCCCCCAGTGTTTTTCCTCATTAGGCTCAATACCCATGAGTGGTTGTAAATGTATTTTGTAATGCACTTGCCATGCTCTACAGTGTTTTTTACCCATTCCACTTTGCCTATGTCCTCAAGCATGAGGTCTATGCAATGTGCAGCACATGGAGTCCAAAATATGGTATTATACTTCGACTCAAGCATCTTTCCAACAAGAACATAGTTTGAGGCATTATCTGTGATGACCTGCACAACATTCTGCTCTCCCACTTCCTGAATAATCTCATCCAAAAGCTCAAATAGAAGAGTTGCATCCTTCACCTTATCAGATGCATCAACTGATCTCAAAAACATTGTTCCTCGAGGGCAAGCAACAAGGAAGTTAATGATAGTGCGGTTCTTTCCATAAGTCCATCCATCTGACATGATGGAACAACCTGTTTTGAGCCATGACTCTTTATATTCAGCCAAATACTCATCAATATTACAAATCTCTTGTTGCAAAAGAGCTCCCCTTAAGTCATGCGCAGTAGGGCCTTTGAAGCCCTTTCCTGCAACAAAAACAGAGTCCCACATAGCTTGGTAATAAGGTGAGCGAGCAGCATTAAATGGGATATTTGAATCATACCACCATCTAGCAATGTACTGATAAGAAGCTTCTTTGCATTGTTTTTTCCAATGTTGATCCAAAGTGGGTTGATGACTTGGAGTTGGCTGGGACATGGAGGCAGTGGTTGTGGGATTAGCAGTGGATGAGAAATAACTCATGAGGTTGGGTTTCTTTGTTGGGTTTGATCTTTTGCCAACAGGAGGAACATAGTGAAAGGGGTTATTAGTGGAAGGGATAGAAGTGGAGTCTTGAATATCGTACTCATCATTTTCATACCCACTCTCTCTCAGCATTTCTACAATTTCCCTCTTCCTTGCAATTTCATCTTGGATGGCCTTCTCCCTAGCCTTAGTCTCCTCAAACTTTTCAAGCTTGGCAAGGTATTCTACCCTAACCGGACCTAACACTGCTTTAGGTGCATCACATGGCGTTACATTGCCTCTTATCCCAGCCAAGTGATGTTTCAATCTAAGAATACCCCCACCTCCAATACATTTTTGACAAAGTTTGCATACCATCTTTCCCTCAACCACATCACAATGGGCCCATGCACTGTCCTTGGCTTTTGGAGGCATCTTGACTTGAAATAATTGAAATTTGGAAATAAATCTGCCATTTAAAAAAAAAATTGCAGCTAAGATAAATGGGCAACTAAGGATAAATTTACGAAACAAAATGCACATTCAAACATACAAAATTTGATAGCATAGGACTAAAGATTTGAGAGCAATAAAATAGCTAAACACATGAGAAAATAAATATATGAACAGCAATGAAATGATGGATTTTTCAAGTGAAAATTCTTACCTGGCAATGCAAACTAGCTTCCTTAGCGTCCTTTTGAAGATGCTAATGCTATTGACAGCTCCAAACTATCTCCAAGATAGCTCCAACTCCAACTCCAAGCCTCCAAGATCACTACTCCAGCAAACACACAACACTCTCAAGGCTCTCAATCAAACTCACAAACAGCAAATGAGTTGGTGTGAGACAAAGGAGAGGTTGCCCCTGGTTATAAAAGATTGGGGAGGGTGTTTTTGGAGGGAAACAACCCTCCCCTTACCTCCACATATGCCCTAAGGTTGTGTTGCTGGCCGCCGGTGGGTTCGCGCAAGGAAGGGACACCTAACCGGCCGGCTAGGTCCGGTCAACTAACCAATTCAGGTGAGACACCCCTCAAAACCGGGTTGCAAGGGCGGTTGTGACCGGACGCTGATCTGACCGGCCGGTTTGACTGGTTACCAGTTCAAACCGGCCGGTTTTAATAACTATGATATTATTAAGCAGTAATTTCTGAGTACAATTCTTCGGATGCCCTGACTGGAAATCCTATACAGAGATCTAACTGAACAAAAAGCTAGTGAGATGACCTCAACCCGTCACTGGAAGATTCGACATTGATATGCATTGGAGATGAGCCTTTGCATTGTCTCTGTGCAGTAATGTGTCACACATACGCAGTCACTGCGTCACTGTTGTTCGGATTGCGATGAACCTCCTCTGATCTCTCTACTAGCTGGAAACTTCAGCCCTCTGGCCTCCCAGTCTCACACCCTAGCTCTGGCATTGGATCCTGACTGTTCCCCAGCAGAAATACGGACTCCCTCTAAAGCTCTACGTTGCCACTGCGCTGCCTTTGTGTGGCTCTACGCTGCCTCTCCGGACTGCTCTTTGCCCTCTCTGCCTTGCACTCTCTGGATCAGGAAAATCTCCAACCGGAAAATTATCTCTACCCCACTGCAAGAATCAACTAGATCGATCTTCTCCGCTACTTAGCACTGCTCACTTGAGAATTTCGATCTCTAGACTCTCTCGGTTTATCTTTCCAAATTCCCATCAAGTCCTTATAGTCTTCTCGTTGAGACTTCAACGATCGAGATTAAATCGCTAATCAACAGCCAAGATTAACTTGACTTGATCTTCATCCTTTTCTAGAAGATTCACACCCTGTTTTATTAATATCCTTTAATTATTTTAATTCCTCAAGTTTAAACATAGGTTCCCATTAAAAATAATTAATTATTTTAATAAAACCCCATTTGGGTGGAATTTCCCAAAGCGCTTTCTAGGTTCTTTGGAATACATGTGTCTAAGCCCCCCTGCAAAATTTGAGACTTAGAGCACATCCGATGCTACCAAAAATCAACACTCCCTTTGCAACCAGACACAGCATCTCTTGCAATTCGCATTGCTATTCTAGCAATCTACTACAAATTCCTGCAATCCACCTTTTCTGCAATCACAAAGATTTCATGCAATTCACTCTTCCACTAGAAATCTCGATTTACTAAACTAGCAACTCGTACGGCATCTCATGGCAATCTTAGCCTCTCTGTTTGTAGAATAACTCTGGGAGAATTCCTCCCCCAAATCTCAAAAACTAGAAGATTATTAATGAAAGAAAACTCTAGAAATATTTACTCCTTCAACTGTTGTTGAAACCCTCACTGATGTTGAATCACACTATCACTGCATCTTCTTCACTACACTAATGATCTCCAAGATTGCCCATCAATCTCCTTTATAATCTCTCGTTGAGAAATCAATGATCAAGATCTATATCTGAAATGATCTAATCGATGAGATCACTTAAAAACTTTACTAGAAGTCTCTAAAGGAAAATCGACCATGTCTTAATAATTACTAATTAATTAATCTATTTCCGTAAGTTAAAACTTAGGAAAATAATTAAAATTGATTAATTAATTTAATTTAAGACATGTATATTCAAAAGAATAACTTGGGCTTGGAGATATTTTTTCCTCTTGTGTGCCTAGCCTCACTAACACCACCTGAGGCTAGAACACCTATCCAAGCTACATCAACCAACAAAGCACAAGTCATGAGACCCCAGGGGAAATTTAGGCATTCTACCCTATATCACCTTAGTAGCTAAGTTGCATGAAATGTTGAAACGTCTAGAAATTTCTAAAACAAGTGCAGCAAGAAACACTAACCCCAAAAAATGGAAACGTTGGGTGAAATGTCACATATATATATATATATATATATATATATATATATATATATATATATATTGATTGTCAATTGGGTTTATTTCATGTGGTTCGGATGAATGATTGGGATCCTTCTTCCACAAGAGAAGGGCAGGGAAGGATATGATCCTTCTTCCATAAGAGTCAACGATAGGGAATTGTGTCCTCTTTTGATTTGGTATCTCAATGTTTGAGGTTTTGGAATACTAGGTTGAACACCAGGGATACAACCCTAACATCAAATTAAGACAAGTAATGGAACCAAAATTCTACTAGGGGGGCTCACAATAAGAGAATCCTCTAACCAAGCAATCAACAATTATTGAGACAAGGTTATTTATCTCTAAAAGGGAGAGTGAATCATGTCCCAATAGAGAGAAACATTACCTTGAATGAATTAAGAGAAGATGTGAGATGAACCCTAGAGCTCCTCCTCCAAGATTCCTTGGATCCATTAACTTAGCCTTGTAGTAATTTTGTGTCGCTCCAAAAATCGTCTTTAAAAAATATTTGAACAACCAATCAAAAGAAGACTATTCACATGTATGCCCTTTTGTTTCGTAAAAAGATAGCTCAACAAGTTTACAATGTGTTTTCAATGAGGAGAAGGCCTATATTTATAGATGAGGCTCTTCAAAATTTCATCTTTGATTTCCCATAAAATAAGTAACTTGTCATCCAAAAAATGCTTGAAGGCTAAGTAAAAAAGTTTAATTTTTCAAACATACATTAAGTAAACCCCAATTAGAGGCAAAATGCTACAACAAAGAGGCTATGAAGGGTCATTTTAACTCCTAATACCCAAGTGTTCCACTTGTTTCTTTATGCTTGGCTTGCATGAAAAATTAGCTCTCTTTTGATTGATAGAGGAAGATCCATAGATTTAGATATTGTAGTCGACATTTCGTAACCACAAGTCGCGGTGATCTTCAAGACATTGAGGAAATGTGAAGAGCATGAAGGACAATAAATATTGTGGAGAACTAAGGATGTGTCATTCAAACCCTAAATGGCCGTCAGGGACAAAAATGAATAATTAATTAAATTTTAAATTGCAAAATAATTAATTCAATTCTAATTTTATTTAATTAATTCAATTCTAATTTTAAATATTAATATATAATTGATGTAAAGAATTTGATAATATATTTATATATATTCTAGTTTTTATATAATAAAATTATATATCTCCCATGAATAATATATATTAAAAGAGTAGTCTACCCAGGCAACGTTTTAGCCCGGATGGCAGTTTTTTGCCGGAATCCGGGCAACTTAAATTCAAGAAATCAGGTACTTGCAATGTTTGAAATCCATTTTTGAGGTTGGAAATGGATTCAGCACTACCAAAATCCCTTAGGGCACTCAAAATACTTAAGTTTAACAACTGCAAACATGATTCTGATGAAATCTTTGCCGGATTTTTTAAAAATCTTTGCCGGAGTCCGGGCTAAAACGTTACCTGGAAACGACAGCCCTATATTAAACTTCGGTTGATGTTATAGTAGTTTTTCATAAGAGTCTTAATTTATGTTTATATTATTATATCCTAATAGATAATGGAAATTTTTATTATTATACCCTATATATTATATATGAGTATCTTTACATACATCTATAATATATAATATAAGCATATATTAATTATGTTTTATGTATGTATGTTGTTAATTATTATGTTAATTATAGTTATAATTACAATATTAATATGTAACATTATGTTAATAATATATTAATTTTAAATATTTAATTCATATATTATTATTAGTGTTTAGAAGGGGCCACTAATTTTTATTGATCTCTATTTCATTGTCTCTATTGACATTATTACGATGCTTTTTAATCTCAAGACCTTCCCTTATGTAACATCTGTAATAAAGTTTTTCTTTAACAAGGATTTTTGTGTATTCTAAGCAAACATGATGTTTAGTGTTCTTAGCATGTCCCGCAATAACAAAGTTTTTTGTTATTTCATGTATTATGTTCACACTATTCTCCTTGATTCTGTCTTTCAAGGAATGCCCAATCTCCTCAATATAGCATTTTACCACAAGAACATTCTATCTTGTAAACACCTTTAAATTGGAAGTGGTCAATGTCATCCTTCACAGATCTCATCATTTGTTTGATGGTGGTATGGGGTTTAAAACATGTTTTAATCTCTTCCTCCTTCAAGACTTTAGCAATCTTGTCAGTGATACCCTTAAGGTAAGGAAGGTACGCAGTCTTCCCATGGTTAGGGATGTTAGAGTTAAGAGGATTAACAACATGACTTATAGCTTTTTGAAAGGCATCCTTAATATCTTTCTTGTTGTATCCAAGGTTGCTAAAGATTTTAATTAGGTGCTCTTTTTCCTCAACTTAATGATCAACACCAGAGATTCTGAATGCTTTGCAAGCCAAGGCTTTAATGATCCTTGTTGTCACTCAAATTGTACAAGCACGGTGCGACAACAGCTCAGGGCAGGGGTTGTCTGTTATGAATATAATTCATAACGAATATAACAAATATAATTATTAAATAGTCAATTAAGGATTATGTAAGTAGTCATTAAGTTAGTGAAAGGGCATGTCTAAGAGACATGCCCAATCATGAAAGGTCACATGTGTAGATATATAAGCAGGGCCTCATTGTAACATTTTATCATCTATCTCATATCTTTTATGATATAATATTTGTATCCTCATGGATATCTTTGTATTCCAAGTATTCTAGAGTATTTAAGCTTGAGAAGGAACTTTGTTCGCTTCATTTGGTATCAGAGGAGTCGATCTTCTGGCCACTCATCGCTGCACAGAGCTACGCTCCTTAATCCAGGTCTTTGACAGTAAAAATCGCCAACCTTGTTGTCGTCGTGACTAAAGCGTTTTTGCTATCAATCTTGGAGTTTCTCCATTTTCGCCACTAGGCCTTTGGCCATAATTTAAAAAAAAAAAAAGAGAAAAAACAAACCAGAGAATTTTTGAAAAGAAATATAAAAAAAAAGGGGAGAACAATTTATATAAAAAAATTGAAGAAATATTAAAAAAGGAAGAATTTATATTAAAAATAATAAAAGAGAGAAGGAAACTCAAAGTATATTTAAAAAAAAAAAAAAGAGATATATATAAAGAAATACATATACGTACATACCAAGACAATTTAAAATTAAAAAGGAAAAAGAAATAAGGAGGAGTAGGTAAGGTTATTTTGATTATTCTTTGAGTGGTTTACAAGCTCGTGGTTTTGGAAGCCCATGGTATTTGCAAGGTAAAATAAGAAGTAAAGGAATAAAAAATCTCTTGTGAATGGTAAGTTTACTTTTACGTGGAGAAATACACATAAGTGGACATATATTTTATAGGTGAATATATGTGAATAGCCATGTTTCACTAGGGTTGTAACCTTTCAACAAAAAAAAAAGTTAAAAAAAATCAATTGTTAAAAGAATATATATATATTAATTAAATTAATTAAATTACTTAAAAATAATAATAATAATAATTAAAATTGAAGGAATAATAACTTCATTAAAAAGAAGAAGAGAAAGTTAGGAAGGGTTACCTTAAAAACCCTAAAAACTCAATTCAAAAGACAAAATGAAATCAATCATTGATGAAAAGGAAATTAACTCCAATTTGGAAAGGAAAGAAGGAAGATTTCCTGAAAATTATAGTATTTTATCAACTACATGATGAAGAAATTATTATCCATAAAACTTTGAGGACAAAGTTCTGAAGGAAGGACCAATTCATAACAAATAAATAAATAAAAGTTGATATATTAAATTGTGACGAAAGCAAATGAAGAAAACGGTGCGTGATTGAACTAAAGAAAAGTGTCAACTATAAGCTTTGAGGACAAAGCTTTTGAAAGAAGGGGCAATGTTATGAATATAATTCATAACGACTATAACAAATATGATTATTAAATAGTCAATTAATGATTATGTAAGTAGTCATTAAGTTAGTGAAAGGGCATGTCTAAGAGACATGCCTAGTCATGAAAGGTCACCTGCGTAGGTATATAAGCAGGGCCTCATTGTAACATTTTATCATCTATCTCATATCTTTTATAATATAATATTTGTATCCTCATGGATATCTTTGTATTCCAAGTGTTCTGGAGTATTTAAGCTTGAGAAGGAACTTTGTTCACTTCATTGTCACTTTGATCCCTTCCCACTTTGTTCTCGCTATCTCCCAACAGCAGGCTATGGGGCATAGTCCCTATGGAAGATGAGAATGCAAGACTCGTTAGCAACCAACAAGTCTAGGAGACATGATTGAATGGCCTAGCCACTTGGTTGATTTAGCAAGTTTTAAGGATGAGATTTGATTAATATGTGAGACCAGTGCCTTATGGAGTCAACTACTTGCTCTATATCGATTAAGAACCAAATGACCGGATGAACAATCGTTGCTTAAGAGATGCTCAGCTATCCTATATGTTATGTGAATCCTACAATCTAAGTGAAATGCAAGACCTTGGTTTATTTTAGTTAAATGCCTAGCCAAGTGTATCCCTTAATCCTATGTGTTTTGAGGCTAGTCTCTAAAGTAGGTTGTAGAGAGAAGTCAATGCGAAGCAAGCAAAGTTTTGGTTAACAATACCTCTCCTTGAAATCTAACCACACAGTGCCTTTGGCTTTCCAGAGACTGTGGCTCTAACAACTACAAGGTCACAGTGTTAACCACTAGAGAGTGTCTATCCTTCACAAACTACAAGATGAAGGGTGTTCTTATCTTTCTATCAACCAAGCTTATGCCTGGTGGTAAGTTAATTAATGCAAGACTAAGCCTAGAATGCAAATGCAAATGATTGAGTGATCTTGAGTTAAGATTGCTTATGATCTTAAGTACTTGGTTACAATTAATCTTTAGTTACGACAGAGGGTACTTAATTGACGAAAATGACACAATCTTAATCACAATATAGAGTGCTCAATTTCAATAGTGCTCAAAAGATGAATCCAATGAAACCAAGAGATAATTTCTCAAGTACCAAATGAAACGAGATAGATGCTGCAAATAAGAATTCACCAATATGTCAAAGATAGATTATTATCCACAATATGCATCCAATTTAACCATGAAACAATAATGACAATGATGGCAAACAAATGAGATTAGAGCATTTACCCACGATATTACTTAGAACAAATAGCCAAGGTTCTTGATAACATTTATATGAGGCAATACAAGAATGAAAAGGATGTCAATGAACACTTGCTCAAGAGATAGACAATTTAGATGATCAATGCTCCTCAAGCACTTCTTCAATTTATGACAAATTTACCACAATGCCAAAGTAGTGTAGAACAATTAGATCTCCAATGCTATTGTGAGAGAACAAGAGATACCAATATGCCCAAATCCAATGACCAATTAAACAATACTAACCATTCAAGATGACATTAGATCTTAGGATTACGTGCTTTTATGAGTGAGTAATTTAGTATAAAATTTAGATCTCTTAGATTATGATACTCACAAGAAACCAATGTGTTAGTATTCTTAAGCACCTAGGGCGAGCCTCCTAGAGGCTACCACAAGGAGAGAAAGAGCTTCCAAGGAGAGGAGGGAGACCTTTAGGCGTACAACAGGGTTGAAGAAGGGGGAAGAGGCCCATGGCAAGGCCTTAGAGGACTAACCAATGTTGCGGCCTAGCCCTAAGGGTTGCAACTAGGGGGTCGAAGCCTCTAGAGGGCCAGAAGACTCCCCAAAAGTGAGCTTGACGCCTCTACGAGGGCCTATGATGAGATGGCTAATGGCTAAAGAGGAGACAGCTTGGGATGGAAGACCCTAAAAATATTTCGATATCTTGTAATAAGATTATCTCCACAAAATAGTTGCGAAAATGTTGAACAATGGGCCTGCAAATTCAATGGAGACTAGATATTACCCTCAAGGACCTAGATCTAGCTCAAAACCCCAGGAAAATATTCTTGATTAGCTTGAATCTCACCTACACAAATGAAATAAAATTTCCCAAAAACCCCAATATATACAAAATTCAATAAACCCCAACAGCAAAACAAGGGTTAGAAATAATTTACAAAATTATTTTACAAAACATTTACTCACTATTTACAAATATACAATGCTTGTAAATAAAATATTTTTTGAGAAAATAAATTATGAATAACGGCAATCGACCAATGTATTTTCAAAATTTAGAATATTGGCCACACCCTTTAGCAAAGTTAAAACACCATATAAAAATTCCTAGAGCCTAAACAAGGTCAGCCCTTCACCACAGTCGGTGAACTTGGAGCCCAAGGGCTAGTGTACCTGCAAATCTTTATATTTTTTCTCAAACCAAATCATTAGATCATACGATGAATCGGATCACCTGAGATAAAACCAAATTTTACCAATAGAATGCTCCTATCATCGACAAATAAAATAACAATTTATATAACAATGAAGCACAATATAGGATTAGCACATAACTAGCACGTACCATAGATCAATGGAACAAGATCACCATGAACTGAACCCCAAAGTCTTTTTATTATGATATTAAAATGTTCCTTTCAAAGCAATGGCTCAATACTAGTGTTACAAATTTACATCCATTGATAGCCCAGACTAGAATTTTCATCCTCATGCTTGAGAAGAAAAAATGGCTTCTATCTAGAGAGAAATCCCTCCAAGTAGAAAATAGCAACTAGTTGGCTTGATCCCCGTCAAAATAATCTCGACCGTCGATAAATAATTGATCATATTTTAATATCCACCGTCGAATATTTTATTTTGAGGGAAATTTGATTTTTTCTTAAAACCACTTTTAATTAATCCAAAAATTAATATTTTGGATTAATTTTCTCAAAAAATTGACTTTGACTCAACTACCAAGGTTCAAGGGCTTAATTTTTCTTAAAATGTCGATTTTTGCCTTGGTGTGGGATCTCCAAACTTTGAATTTTCTTTGACCCACGAATTTTCCACTAGGAGAAGATTTAATTTCTCTAAAATCAAAATACTCTAAATTAATTAATTTTCTGGCTTAGGATTTTATTTTATTTTTGCCAAAAAAATTAATTAATTGACACAAGAGGGGGTTAATTTTTTTTCCACCCTCAAATATTTTAGCCATGGTGTCTAAATATGAGGGACCATAAACTAAAATATTTTTTACATCAAGATATTACAAATTCAAGCCTCAAAGGGGAATACACCTTTACATATAGACCCTCATGAAATTACCCAATTTTGCAACACAGTATGATCTAGTATTGACCAAGTGATCTGTAATAAAATAATTTAGCCAAATAGCTTAAATTATTCCCAAACCACTTTTACAAGGACTAAATATAACACTAGGACTCGCCCAAGACCTTGTCAATGAATTCCACCCTAGCTTTGGGGTTTAAGGTGGAGGAAAACCTCTGTCGATTATCTGTGTTTAGAAACACACATAATCAGTGAAGTTAAAAAACCTCCTAGGATGAAATTGGTCACCAAAATCAAAGGCTTACCTAGGTGTTGTTACAAAATTAAACGTCGTGCTAGTCATTTACATTACAACTTACAGAATTTGGGTTTATGATGATACAACAATTTGTTGGTTGATGATTCTAAACCTTGAAAAATTTTGTGGATTGATTCATTGGACTTGTGATAAAATGGGTACAACAACCCCAATCTTTTAAGAGGGATGATGATCAGAGTTTGAGTGGAGGTGGTTTTCTGTGAGAGTAATCTTTTGATAAACCTTGTAATCAAATTTTCCATCAGGAATCCTTATGATGAGAATATCAAGGGAACACAGCTATTTTCTTCTTCCTCCATAGTGAATTGAATGTCTTTTGAGATGTTATTAAGGTGATGTAGAAATTTAGCCAAATCCTCCTTGCCCCTTGTAAAGGTTGGCCACAACTGGAGAAAGTGGAGATCCCATTGCTACCCCACTGGTTTGTTCATAATATTTGCCTCTAAAGCTAAAAAATGTGGACCGAAAGCAAACTTTCGCAAGTTTGGCTACTTCTAGATTAGCCACTTCTTTAACCACAAGAATTGTCTCCTATAATGGGATCTTACTGTGAAAATTCCTTAAAATGCAGCAATTGGAAATATTTCTCCTAACTAGAAAAATTAATTACGCGGTTTATTTTGCTTACGGCAAAATAACAAAATATTATCACTACAATTTCTTCACCAAATAAAATATTGTGGAAGAAAAATAGGAACTGAGAAATATGCTAGCACACGCATAAAAAAATTGACGACGTTGTTTTAGACAAAAGTCCCCGAAAGAACCCAATGTGGGAAAACCGGTGCAGCAATCTGAGGGTTTATTATATTATGCAACAGTAAATTTCTTAGTACAATAATTTGGATGTTCTCCTGGCAATCCACTCTAAGAGAAATATTGGAAAAATTATTGTGAGGAATTTTCCTCACCCCACAGCTGATTTATGTCCCTAGAACTGCCTCCCCAGCCACACACAGAACCTTTTGCATCAACTTTTGTGCAGAGCTTGCACAGACTCTACTGCAGCTACCTCCGGGAAACTCTGAAATCAACAACTTTGTCTCTCTCTGGTTCAGGAAGTGCCTCAATGGATCCTCTGACCAAAATCCCAGCCTCCTATTATTGAATCTCTAGCTCCTCCAGTTAGATCGAACAATTTTGTTGCTATGCCTACGCAGTCCTTGCGCAGACCCTCTGGAAATTTCTCACTCCCTCTCACTGCCTCTTCCAGGACTAGAAGACTTCCTCCGATAATGTTGCTGACCTCCTCTACTACTCACCCTCTGGCTCAATCTTCTTTGTTGGGTCTCTGCTTCTGAGAAAATCAAACTTCTTGGGCAACTGAGTATTTGCACTGGTGTGTTCTCCATCTACCCATCGACCTCCTCTTATAATCTCCAGTTGGGACTTCAACGACCAGGATTAAAACATAATCGATGGCTGAGATCATTTCTGGATCGATATGTGTGATTTTTTAGATGATTCTTGCCTTTCTTAATTAATACATATTAATTAACCAGAGTTCCTAAGTTTAGACTTAGGAAATATTTAAAAATAGGCTAATAATCTAAATCAGACACTTTTAAGTGGAATTTCCATAAACGATTTCTGGGTTATGGAGATCCCTAGTGTTTTATCCTCTCCACAAAGTTTCGAGACTAGAACACCTCCGATGCTACAAAAACTAACACTTTGTAAATAGGGATAAAACATCGAAGTTGATTATAATGTCATTTGGGTTGATTCCTTCATACTTAATTAGTTGAACAAAATATTTAGAGTCCTTGATGTATAAATCTGTGTGGCCAACCATTGGAATAAGAGATTTTGCCACAAATTTTGCGAGCTGGTAGGTTGGATAGCCAATAGTTTTTACTATTGGTCTTAACATAACACCATTCTTGTGAATTTTTTGGGCACCATAAATTCTAGGGGTAATTGCTCCTAAAGGAATTAGTCCCTTTTTGATACTATCATCAAGATTGGAAGACATTATGGCTTTTTTAACATCTTTTATTACATTAGAGATTGGGTTATTGGGTAGCTTCATGTAACTTCCACTTTCAGTTAGATGTTAAATCATTTTTCTATCATAATCACAAAGATCCATTACCACAGTAGCCCCACCTTTATCAACTTCTAGGTTGACAATGTTTTGGTTATTTCTAATATTCTTCAAAGCCATTCATTCTTCATTGCTATTGTTGTTTCTTGGGGGTTTAGCTTTCCTCAGAATAACTGAGCAATCTAGTCTAATGCAATATTTTTCTTCATTAGTTAGCAATTGTATATTGTCTTCTATACTACAAATGATATCGTCTATAGGTAATGATTTAGGTGCAATGGCAAAATTTAATCCTTTCTCTAACACTCTATGCCCACCACTGTTTCAAACAATGTTAGAAAGGTTAATAACATTATTATTATTAGGTTGTGAGTAACATGTTGAAACTTCACTATGATCAATGTTCTTACCAAGGATCATATTTGTATTATTTTGTAAAGGTATTAGGGTTTCCCTACCACTTAAGATGGTCCTTTCTCTTTCTATGTTAGAATGATTGGTTTTATTTTCGTTATATTCCGCATGTTGAGAATTTGGTAGGGCAATGTTTAATTCAATTCTCTTACTTGATAATTGCTTGTGTTATACTTGTTATGCTTCTATTACTTAGATCTTATCTTAATTTATTATGTTCTTCATCAAGTCAATTATCAAAAACACAAGAGACAAAATTTTGGCTCTTCAAGCCAAGGCCAAAACCTCTCCCTCTTGGGGGGAAAACCCGAAAGTAATTCTTCTTCTAGATCTTTAATTGACAAGTACCATGACCATGACACGAACCCTCGACACTAGTATGCCTCCAAGACCCTATTACTGCTCTTTCTTGGCTCCTTACGTTGATATCCTTTTATGCACCGTGTTGCACCATACTACACCAATTCTAGGGACACTCGGTCCCTAGTCTAGTAACCTTTGTTGACGTGCTTCCCTTCGTTCTCCTTTGATGTGATCTTGGTCTCCAAGAATCTCCTCCTTCTGGCCTCCTTCCAACACCTCTCTACCTTTTGATAGCCTTGAGACCGAACTATGTTAACCCAAAGATAACCCTCGGTCCTTGTTGAGATGAAGAGATTATAGGTGCAGACCTAATCCGAAAACAGAGAGAGATATTTACACCTTCATACACCTTAGAGCCCTATCTTGTCTTGTTGTCGCACACTTATCTCTCTTCGCACTGTGATCTGCACTCTTGCTTGTAGATTGATCCCTTGTTGTAGTGGTTTTCGGTCTACCTAAAAACTGTGAGGTAGGATAACCCAGAACTAAAGGTAAGTATACCCTATTTCTCCTTTGTAGATCAACCTCCAAACATCGTTGCAATCTCAGTCCTTTTCTCGCACTTTCAATTACAAAACTTGATCTGAAATCTTCTTGTCTGAAATCTCAGAGATATCCGAACTGATTGGTGGCAAATGAGGCCGCAAACTTGTCCATATATAGGGACAGTCTTACCCTCTCTAGGCCGACTTGATCATCTGCTATGAGGCCGACTTTACCAAGGAGAGTATACATCATCTTTAAGCTAACTTGTGGAGCATATTTGACAAGGTCTTGAAGGCATACATTTACATCAGTAAATTGTCTTTACAAGTGTAACACTTCTTCATATACATGACTCTTTAATTATATATATTTATGACAAGATGACAAACCCCTAAAAGACATCAAGAAGAAGTCTTTGACCTATAATAAAAACTTATGGCTCATGAAACTCATGAGTCAAGCTTTACAAAATACATTTTATTACCTTTCTCTTCATTACATAAATTCATAATTACGAGTCATTATGAAGACCAAACCTAGTTACACTTTCCAACACTCCCTCTTAACTATGAAGGTATTCATAATGGTACATGGTCACTTTCAATCTGAAGAATCTCATAAGAAGAATTTGATTGGTAAATCATCTGTTATAGCATCATATTAGCATTGTTACAGTGCAGGCCTTGACTAACAGCTCCATCTCTCCACGAGACCATGAGCTACAATGCTGGCAAGACCAATAATTATAGACACCTTCATATATATGTGTGTGTGTGTGTGTGTGTGTGTGTGTGTGTGTGTGTGTGTGTACCTCATTCTTTTCCTTTTGAGTCATCCTGCAACAGGTTTCCTTAGAATGAAGAGTTTCGTTCCCTTGACCTGCTTCATCAATATGTCATCATATCCCAAAATTCTGCAAGTTAGAATTCTCGAGGAAACCTATTGCTTTCTTTCTAACCAGTGAGTCCAAAGAGGACTCCATTAGAAAATGTCTGCATCTGTTTCCATATTGATTATTGAATGATGACCCTTGATCTTGATGACTGCCTTCTATAAATGTTGTTTTTCAGTGAAGTTGTCAGGAGCCACTTATCTCATAGCATAGTTGTCACATATGTGTTACAAACATCCTCTTACGACGAGTGCTCCTTCAATGCTTCTATCAAGATGCCCATTCTAAAGTGATGTATCTATCCTTCTAACATACTATTTTACAACCAACAGATACTTCTTAAAGAGGAAGATGATCTCAATCCTAGTAAAGATCTTTCACTTCTTCTTTCTTAGGTTTCTTTGAACTTGGTTCTTCCATTTCTCCAGTGACATGGGCTAATTCCTTTTTCCCTTTTTCCTCATTAGATTTGGGACAATCCTTCCTATAATGCCCAAGTTCATTACATCCATAACATCACATCTTATCCATGTTTCTCCTTTTCTTCTGAGGAACAAACTTACTAAATCTTCCCTTTTTTCTTGATCTGGCAGCATAGGCTTGATTCTCTTCATTTGATCCTATATCAACTTTAGCTTTTAACCTTGTCTCTATTATCTTGCATATTGACCATATATCCTGGAATGGTGTTGCTTCTTTCTTCCCATAGATATATGAAGTGAGATTTCCCCATTCCTCCGGTAGAGCATTCAGTACCACTGTAGTCATTTCTCTATCAGACATTACTTCTCCCCATTCGAGAATAGCTCCACCAATATATTTCTTTTGAAGATTCTAGTTTTGATACATAGATGATGAAAGAGTCCTTTATGGATTCTATAAGAATCGTCTGGGCTCTTATGTCTCCCTTCATGTATTTGGCATGACTTCATTCTCAATAAGATTTAGATCTGTCATTTTCTTCCATGCAAGAAAGTTTGAAACCCCAACCAGTTTGTTGCTTTCCTTGCAAAAAGACATTGATAGATTCAGATGAAGTCATAAAGATACTTACTTGAATAGATGCTTCTCTTCTTCTACCAGCTTCCTTGTTGATGATGATGTAGATAGCAGCAGGAGCTCCCTCTTAGTTTGGCTTCTTTAAGAGAGGTGAAAATAGCTAGATCACCTTTAATCCTTGATGATGAATGATGATCAAGGGTGGCTTGATGATGTCTTCAGCAAAATGATGATTTGGCTTCAATCACAAGATAGCTTTAGATTCCTTGAAGATAAAGATGACCTCCTTGATCTTGCTTTTCCTCTTCTGTGAGTCCTTTGAGTAAGGTCTTTGATCCTTTTGAAATGGCTTGAGGGATTCTCCAATTTCTGCAAACTACTCCTACTTGAGTGAGTGAAGATCTTCTTAGATCTGAAGATTGATTCTTCAATGTAGATTCCTGATTTTTGCTTAATGCCTTCTAGAAATTTTGATCTTTGATCTTGTGTGTCTTCTTGTCAAATAGCCCTTTCTTGTCTTCAGCACCTTAGCTTTGATACCATGTTGAGAATTTGGTACGGCAATGTTTAATTCAATTCTCTCACTTGATAATTGCTTGTGTTATACTTGTTATGCTTCTATTACTTAGATCTTATCTTCATTTATTATGTTCTTCATCAAGTCAATTATCAAAAACACAAGAGACATAGAATTTTGGCTCTTCAAGTCAGGGCCAAAACCTCTCCCTTTTTGAGAGAAAAACCTGAAAGTAAATCTTCTTCTAGATCTTCAATTGACAAGTACCATGACCATGACACGAACCCTTGACACTAGTATGCCTCCAAAACCTTATCACTGCTCTTTCTCGGCTCCTTATTCTGGTCTCCTTTTCTGCATCGTGCTACACCGTACTACACCAGTTCTAGGGAGACTTGGTCCCTAGTCTAGTAACCTTTGTTGATGTGCTTCCCTTTGTTCTCCTTTGATGTGATATTGGTCTCCAAGAATCACCTCCTTTTGGCCCCCTTCCAGCACCTCTCTACCTTTTGACAGCCCTGAGACCGAACTCTATTAACCCAGAGATAACCCTCGGTTCTTGCTGAGATGAAGAGATTACAGGTGCAAACCTAGACCGAAAACAAAGAGAGATCTTTACACCTTCATACACCTTAGAGCCCTTTCTTGTCTTGCTTCCACACCCTTATCTCCCTTCGCACTGTGATCCGCACTCCTGCTGGTAGATTGATCCCTTGTTGTAGTGGCTCTCAGTCTACCTGAAAACTGCAAGGTAGGATAACCCAAAACTAAGGGCAAGTATACCCTATTTCTCCTTCGTAGATCAACCTCCAAACTTCGTTGCAATCTCAGTCCTTTTCATACACTTTCTATTACAGAGCTTGATCTAAAATCTTCTTGTCCAAAATCTCAGAGATCTCTAAACTAATTTGTGGTGAATGATGTCGCAGACTTGTCCATATATAGGGACAGTCTTACCCTCTCTAGGCCGACTTGATCATCTGCTATGAGGCCAACTTTACCAAGGAGAGTATACATCATCTTTAAGCCGACTTGTGGAGCATATTTGACAGGGTATTGAAGGCATTCATTTACATCAGTAAATTGTCTTTACAAGTGCAACACTTTCCAACACCGCAAACCATATGTTATTACCTGAGTAATTATAGCTATCATCAGCGATGAAGAGTTTGAAATTGTTACTGTTCTTTGATTATTACCATCATTAGTGGGTGTTGTCATATCATCTACATTGAAGTTTTGTGCAACATTATTTACATCAGACCCAACATTATCTTGTTTGGTTATATTATATTTTATAGGTATTAGGGTCTTCATATAAGAATTAATACCAACAATATAATTATTAAAGATATTAGGGTTTTGTTCAACGAGAGGCATGTCTTCTAATATGGGGTTTTCAACTTTATAGTTCAAGTGCTAGGTATCTTTTATATTATTTCGTTCAACAAGAGTCATGTCTTTCAGTATGGTGTTTGAGACTTTATTATACAAGAGACTGGCATTGTCTATATTATTATGAGCTTCTTTATTTATACCATGTCATGAGTTATTACTATCACTTTGATCAGTGTTGTAGGGTTCTAATCATGTAACAGTTGTTAGATTGTGTGAAGTTGCTTCAAGGGAGTATAATACGGGTATAAAAGTCCCTTGCTAGTATGCCTATAGAAGAGTCGTGTTTAGTTTATTCACCGTTATATCTCGTTTCAATAAGTTCAGTACAGTTATCAGAAATATGCTCTAACAATATTGAGCAGATCACACCAACAAACAGTGAATTAAGACCAAAGGCTTGCAACAAGAGGAGTTTAAAGGAGCACCAACGAGGCAATAATTACCAACGCACCCTCTGGTTACAATGACCTATAAATTTGGCTCAATAATGCAGTCAAGGATTATGAAAAACCCATGTTAGAATCAATGAAAAGGGGTCAAATCCATAATCCAACTCGTTTACAAGGTTTACTCCTTTACAATGTTTAACCTTGTAAGTCTAAATGCCTAGGTATATAATTCAACCACCTTGCACTCTCCTCCACTAGTTCCCCAGCATACCCAACTGCTTTGTAGCTTCATTGGGAGGCTACAACGGTTAGCAAACAACATGGAAAATAGATTATACATGTCAAATAACAAATCTACATCATAGAATTTTCATAGCCCAATATTACTCCATCATGAATTCAGCCATCATGGTAGTTATTGCTCAATTTGTACGTTAATGTGAGGAAAGCTCCAACTCACCCCATACAATATGAGCAGAACCTCAATAGGTCACCCAATGTCACCTTAGCAATATATCTTGCCTATTCAAACTTGGTCTCCTTCGACTTCATGGGGGCTCCCCTAGAAGAATGACCCTCATTAGGTCGGTTATTGTTAGTTTGTGTAGCTCGAACAGGTGTTCTAGTCTCAAATGGTGTAGATGAGATTAAGGAACACAATGGATTAATTATCTCCAGTTCCCAGAAAATGTTTCTAAGGAAAATTGTCTTAACTATATTTAATTAGCCAGTTTAATTATATTCCCAAGTCTTTCCTAAGTGGTTAATTAATCAGTAGAAATTGAGAAAATTCGATTTCTCTATGCTGAAGAAAAATCATGTTTAGAACTCAAGATGATCTTTAGCCATCGATTGGAGTTAGATCATGGTCGTTGATTTCTCAACAAGAGATTATAAGAGGAGATCAATGGGCATTTGGAGAATACAGTCGTGTGAGGATTTGCAGTGATAGCAAGGGCGCGGTGATAGCGTGGAGGACACCAACGGCGAGATTTCAATAGGAGAAATCAAGAAGAGAATTTCCGGAGAAATTCTTCACAGTGATTCCAGTTTTCTAAGAGAAGGAAGAAGGTTGAATTATTTTGTAATAGGAAGGCCAATTTAGCTAATGTGAATTGCCATTTTATCCAATGCGAGTTGTCAGAGGCTCAATTTTATTGCAACTGCCAGATCGATTTTCTAGAGCCAGTGCGAGTGGGTTTCTAGAGTTGTTGAAGGCAGAGAAATTCACTGAAGTAATTTTATGGAGGTATAGCAAGCTTCAGAATCAGGAAGAGAAAAAGTGCATTTCTAATAGCCAGTGCAAGTTGTTGGAGGAAGTGTGAGTTTCACATAGAAGGGAAAATTGGTTGCCAGAGGAGAACCACGGATTTTCCAGCTCGATTTTGCTAGTGAAGTGAACAAAAAACTTGTTGGAGCTTTGTCAGTGTCAGGCAAGCGATTGATGCAATTCTTGATTTTATCTCTGTTGTAGTGATCATTTAAGACTAGACCAACGCCTAGGCTATTGGGAGAATGGAACCAATATGGTTCAATGTTTAGAGATGCCTATGCAAAATCAAGGAGTTCCCCGACAATTTTTCATGGCCTTAGAGGCAACAACTAGGTTAATAGGAAAATTTATACTTCTTTGATGCTGCAATTGATGATTTATCAAGGTAATTATCAACAATCATATGCCCCTAGGATATTTATTCATTATACTTTGCATAAAACATATGAAAGGGCCCTCACAAAGACGATTAACAAATTCGCATTTCATTAATGCAACTTCACTAGCTTCATGAGTGAAGTTTCTTCATACATTATACAAGTGACAAAATGAGAAATATACCGTGAAAAATACACTTACAAGTATAGAAAATATCTTCCAATCATCAATAGAAAAAAAAAAATCGGAACTCCGAGATAAAAGACAAGTTCTTCCAAACATCGAAATGCATCAAGATTTCAATTTGTACATCAATAAGGCTAGTGAAATTCTCAATAAGAGATAAAATTCCAAAACCAAGTGATAATCAAATGAAATGATCATCACATCAATATATATCCTCCCTAAGGGGTTTGATTTTCCTAATAAGGCCTAATAATGCCCCAACTAATAAAATAATGTGCAAAAATAACATTCCTTGGTGACAAACCCACTACGATCATCGATAACACCATAATACAAAAGTAAGCCTCCCAACAGAGCAAAATAATAGATACAATAAGTTGAAGGGCCATTGAGAAGGCCTAGTGGAGTCTAATGTGTGCCAATATGATTGAACAAGCTCCAAACATAGTGATAAAAGGAGTGGCCCCTTGATATCCAAGCAAATGACCTGTGATGCCCCCAAGTGGCTATAGGGGCACAAAACATCCTCATGGGTTTCCAAATGGATAGAACAAGCCAGCATTCCATCTGTAAGGGCTAGAAGAACAATGTAGGCCCTCCCACAGTCTCCCATGGCGAGACACATCCTCATCTATGTCGATTTCTGGTAGCATCGGATGTGCTTTAAGTCTCAAATTTTGTAGAGAGGGTTGGACACATGTATTCCAAAATACCCAGAAAGCGTTTTGGGAAATTCCACCCGGATGAAGTTTTATGAAAATAATTAATTATTTTTAATGGGAGCCTAAGTCTAAACTTAGGGAATTAAAATAATTAAAGTGTATTAATAGAACTGGGTGTGAATCTTCTAGAAAAAGACGAAGATCAAGTCAAGGTAATCTTAGCCCTTGATAATGTTTTAATCTAGGTCGTTGAATTCTCTGCCTCCCTCTGGCCTGCCCACATTGTCTCTTGGTTGCTCGCACTATTGGCCTATGCAGTTCGTACAACCTCTAGAACTACTCCAAACTGGGTCGTCTAGCCATCTCCTGCCATTGGAAAAATTCGCTCTTCCTTCTGGATTGTCTTTCCGGCCTCCAGCAACTAATCCAAACCCTTACAGACGATTCGCTCAATTGGACTGGCTAACTCACACCACCTAGACAGCTTTCTCTGCAGAATATTTTGACCTCCCTTCCGTTCACTCTCCGGCACTGGAAAATTCTCTAGAACTGTTTGTTGATGCTCCCTCAATAAATGATGCGCTCCATTGGCTCGAACTCTTGTTCCTTGCTAAATCTCTGCAACTGGGTAGCTCAATCTACCAAGGAACTCGCTCCCCTCTTGTGTCAACTGTCTTGCTTTATCCATCCCATCGATCTGCTCTTATAATCTCTCGTTGGAGCTTCAACGGCCATGATTAAATCCTCATCAACAGCTACGATCATCTTAGACTCGATCCATGTAAGTCTCTAGAGCATCCTAAATCTAGCTTAATCAATTCCCATTAATTAACTAGTTTTCCTAAGTTAGACTTGGGAAAATTTTAAATGATGGCTAATTAATTTAATTAAGGTGTTTCGCAAGCTTATCTCACGAAACCTTTTCTGGGTTTTGGAGATCTCGTGTTCCTTAGTCTCTTAGACACAAATCAAGACTAGAACACCTATCTAATGCTACCAAAAACTAACACACGCCACCATATTCCAATTTTTATACAACAAAAAGCATAGATTTTCATTCCTAATTACAAACATCTTTCAAATAAAAATGGGCAATTATCATATGAATAGAGGCAACACTTATTTGAAAGTTCAAGTTGGCAACCGATCTCGGACAAAGCCTTTTCCACCTAGCCATAGAGACTCAGTTGCACACTAGCTCTCTATGGTCGGCCATACCTAGCCACTCCATGATACCACAAGGGAAAATTGTATGGGTTGAGTGAAGGCAATTCTCCTTTACAAACATGATAACATCATATGATTCCTCTACCTACTGAGCATAGGATATCCATGACCTCCAGATGCCCCTCAACTGACTATCAAAGCAATTACGGAAACCCCTACACTAAGCCACAGTCCCTCATCAATTTCCTTGTCCCTTGCTTATCATGTTCATCCAGCAAACATCAAATAGTGACCCCCTCAACTTAGATAAGTTCCAAAGCTCACATGTAAGTATTTAGGATGCAAGATTCAATTTTAGTAATCCTAATACACACCAGCAATGTTTCAATTTGCAATTGGCACTTTTCCAGTCATATTTATGCACCCAAAACACACTCTATTCTCTTAGAATGCCCCAGCCAACATTCCACTCCGGGTTGGTGTCATTCTACTTGTTAACTCTCCTTGCCACCTAAACCTACCTACAAGTTAGTGAAAAAAGCATTTAACCCCACAAGATGTGATTGGTGGCAAGGAACTCAGAGAAGGGGTTGTCACACTAATCGCAACTCTCTCCGTTTAAACCATCTCCTAAGTTAGCTATGGGGGTGGTCCCTAAAGAAAAACTAAGTTAAATATGTGAGTTTTCTAGGAGAGTTGTTAGAGATAAATAAATTACTTTTTAAGATTTATAAGCAAAAGTGATATGAGCAATAACCATAAATACATAAGATAAGCATGAAACATATGAAAAACATGTGCCTTCAAAGTATTTCTCTTTGAAATGAAAATGTATTTGCTTAAATGAAGTAAAATGCTTTCAAATGGAAAGCAAAAGTAATTCTGAAAAGTGAAACAAGAAAATGTTAGCACAAGATATTGTAAATGTTTTCAAGATAAATAGATTTATGAAGCAAAGCATGAGAAGTTATATTGCTCAAAAGGAAACAATTAGCGTTCTACTTGCAAAATGTAGATAAAAAAAATATTTGTCACAACAAAGTATTCAATTTCAATAATAACAAGAAGAATAAACAATTTGCAAGTAAAATCATGAGATGTATTAGCATGAGATGTAATTACACCAGATTTGGATGCAATTAATCTTGGTTACTTTTAATCTAAAATTGGTGATTGTAAGAAAGAGGGGGCGAGGACACGGGGGTGTCATTAACGATACCCATCCCCTGAGTCTTACGAGCCAGCATGTGCCTTTGTTCCGACAAGGGGACAAGCTACCTTCATAACTGCAAGGTCACACGCTTTTACCTTACTTTGTACCAAATGGAAGAAATTTCCAAGAAAGCCCTTTTTCCCTATAATTCCTATCAACCAAGCTTATGCTTGGAGGTAAATTATAAATATGCAACTAAGTTAAAATTTCTACTACGATATGCAAGTAAGTTTGCAAGTGCTATGTAAAAGATAGAGATGTTTAATTAAATATGCTCCAAAACACAAGATTGCATAAGCTTCATAACATATGAGATTGTGAAGTGAAAGTATTTGCTTTGACTTATGATAAATTGATGACCAACTAAGTTTGATGCTTATGAGAAATTAATTTTTCATGTAAAATAAATTGCAATTCAATATTTGTATTCAAAATAGCTTTGCCAAAAACACTCTTAAATTTGAGAAAATGAAAGAAAACTTGCTTGACATGGAAGTAAATTATTGTCTTGAAAGATAAATTGCCCAAATACACAATGTTTCGAATAAGTTTCAAAATGAAAATATTGCACAAACATAAAGCATAGATGATTTAGACAATAGCCAAGCCAAGTATATCAAAGTTTGCTAAAACAAAATAATAAAGAAACTTGCATGAACTGAAAGTAAATTGCTTTGCAAAAATGTAATTTGAGACTTGTAGCAACAATTATTGTAAATGGTGCAAGTTTGAAGAACTTTAGCCAACTTCGAATTTTATGATGGAATGACAAATGTATATGGGTGGTAACCCATGTGGGGACAATTTCACACAAAAATCTCCACCAAATATTCACCCAAATCCTCCCAAATGTGCATTAATTCTACAAATTCAAATTTCCAAGTAAACAACTCTCATTTAATGCCAGAAATTCGATTTTATTTGAGCACATGTTCTTTCCTTGATTTTGGGAGTCCACATCACCTTGGAACTTCACTTTAACTCCTACATAATTTTCCACCTCATATAGAATGTGTGGATATTTATTTCTCTCCATTTATTTAATTTATGGCTTGATTAATTGCCAGATTTCCCACTAAACCTAGGAAAAATGGGTTTTGAAGGTTCAAAACACATTTTTAACCCCTCAATGTGTGTCATAGTATAAATTTGAGATGAGACGTGTAATTTTAATTACTCATACCCCATACAACTTCTCTAGGCAACACTTATTACAATTCAATTACAATTTTCGACTTGCAGGAAATCTAAAAAGTTAAAAAATTATACCTAGACCTAACCAAATTCCACGAAATTTTTTGTGTGATCTAGTATGGTAATATACATTGACTCTAGACACTAGGACTCACCCAAGGCCTCACCAGCAAGCCGTACTCCGGCTTTGGGGTAAAATTGGCGGAAAAAACTCAATTAATTATTAAGTTCTTATAGGGAGATGATAATTAACCGAGTGAAAAAAATTTCTCAGAGTAATACTCACTTGTTGGCAAGGTCCCAGGCTACCTAAGCCTGTTACAGACTCAATACTGACTCAAAACTCATCATTACTAGCATCACTTATTACAATTCCCCATAGGGCGTGGAATCTAGGTACAAGGGAAAATGACGAGAAGTAGAAGTAGAGTTTAAAAACTTTGGTGATATGATGATATCTAATGATATCTTATGGTACAAGTGTCATTTGGTTACTCCTTGGGCATGCAGTCTTCATATTATCATCATGTGCCACTCCAGTCGTCAACACTACCTAAGATTTTGCTACCCCAAACACTCATGCCCTCTCTACTCTTTATATGTGACCCAATTCCCCGTGGATGAGAGCTCCACATGATTTTTCCCCAGTCTCCCATATCGCTTTTGGGTCAACCCTTGAAACTTGAGTCAGGTACTTGCCCATGTTATTGATGTCTAAAAGCACCCCACAACCACCACCCAACACCTAGAATTGTGGCAAGTGGGTGCTTCAGCTACCCAATGTCTCATTCAATGAGTTCATAGGCAAGTGGGAAAAGTAAGATAGCAATTTCGAATTTAGATTTTGGCACAAAAATCTAGGTGAAGTTTTTCTAGCAATAGTAGGCAAAGCTAATTCCCACAACCCTCTCACCAATTCCCACTCGTGTTATCATAGTTTGTATTTGATGCTCGCATCCCCAATGAGTTGTCTAGCAATTTTAATAAACAAAGAAACATTTATATACACATCATTTTTAATTGTCCCATTTGGTTTATCATGAAGACATATAAATAGCAATACATGTGATATCTACACAATTAATTACAGCTATGTCGGGGGTCAAAATGAAGTTGTGGGGTTGTTACACCTTGCATATAGATAAGGGAGAAGATGCTCTTTTCATTCATCATATCAATCACATCAATGTATTAGAGATGTGAGGACCATAACAACTTGTCTCTTTCACTTGTATTCTTCTTTTTTGTATTTTGCTCTCCTTGTCATGAGCTCTAAGATTCTTTAGTTCATTTGATAAGAAGATTACAGTTAGTGCTTTCTCTAAGAAGCCAAGGGAAGCTTAGGTTCGGAACAGAACCCTAGAAAACAAAGGAGCACTTGTTCTTAATGCTTCTTCTGAAAGGAGACAAGGATTTTATGGCATTTAGAAGCCCTAGTACTACTTGGAGTGTTTGACATGGAGAAGATAGGAGGAAACTATGTTGTTTTCTCTCATGTACTTTTGTGATGCCAAGGTTCATTATTTATGGTGGATGCCCTACCTACCGTTTAGGAAGCATGACTTGCACCAACTTGTATTAAGTTGTTGGTTTGTACTAGTAAGTTCATCTTATGTATACTATACATAGAGCATGTTTTGTCATCAAACTTCATGTGCTTGCAGATCTGAATTTCAGCTTCTGTTCTCATGATGGTTGTAATTTCTAGTGCTGGTTTTGCATGCTGATTTTAAATAAAAGTGAGCAGATTTGTCAAGTGTTTTGCAAAACATATAGAAGATAAAAGGGCAGATTTATGGATGTAATAAATCTACTGTAACAAGTAATTTTCAGGTATGTTTTAGCATTGGGAAGTGTGCCCTAAGGTCTGGAAAATATTTCCTTTTAAGTATAAATTTTCAGAGTTTATTGCTATGAGTTATTTGTGTATTTAGTTGGAGCATAGTCACAAGTATCACCATTTAATCTTCCAGATCATGAGTTCTAGTTGGATCAACGAGCAGAGAATTTTTCGAACTCAGATGAGTCAAACCCAATATTGACTGAGTTTGACTTGATCAACATAATTTTGAGTCTTTACTCACAAATTTGACTCCCCCAAGTCCCAAGGATGCCTTTAAAACCCCTTTTCAATGTGATTTCTGTAAATTTTTGTAGCATCAGAAAGTGCTCTAAGTCTCAAATTTGGTGTAGAGACTTAGACACTAGTATTCCAAAGACCCCAAAAAGTGTTTGTGGAAGTTCCACTCAGATTTTGTTTTATTTGAAAATTAATTATTTTAATGGGGACCCTAAGTCTAAACTTAGGGAAATTAAATAATTAATGGGTATTAATAAAACAGAGTGTGAATCTTCTAGAGAACATGGATCAAATCAAATTATGATCTTAGCCGTTGATTGGAGATCTAATTTGGGCCGTTGATTTCTCAATGAGAAGACTATAAAGGAAGGATTGAGGGTCATTTGGAAAATACACCAGTGCAGATACTCAGTTGCCTGAGTAAATCGATTTTCTCAGTGGTCGAAGTTCGGCAAGAAAAAATCGACTCAGAGAGAGAGTTGCAAGTGGAGGAAAAGCAGAGAGGATTCAGCAGCAATCTGAGGTGCCGGAGCAAGTAACGAAGTGCCAGGAAAAGACAACACAGAGGCTGGGAGGGTGTAGCGCAAAGGGGTGACACAATTCAGTGCAGTCCCCATGTAGAGCCAACACAGTGATGACACATGGGGCTCAAGAGGGTCCTTCCGAGGTCATTTCTCATCCGTCTATTTTGTGAGGAATTTCTCTAGTGTTATCATAATTTCTCTTCGTCACTACTAACTGTAAATTGTACAAGAAGATTCTGTTGAATAATAGAAACCCTCATCTGCTGCACCGATTTTCCCACATTGGGTTTTTCTGAGGACAATTGTCCAAAATATTTGTGTCATTTATGTGCTAGTATTTTCCTTATTGTTCTGCTCAGTAATTATATGGTGAAGTATGCATTTGACTTTTCTTGAATATTTACTGAAGAGATTTCTGCAAACAACTTATTTCTGAATAATAAGTAGAAGAAATAACATCAGATAATGCAGTAGGATTTCAAGTTGAAATTTTCACATGGTATCAGAGCAAGGTTAGGCAAGGAAGCAGGAGGGTCTACGCCAAAGGGGATTCGTGGTGCTGCCTTGGCAAAAAATCGTACACCCGGGGGCTTACGCATTCCTTCTGCAGAAATTTTCCGGGAAAGGAAAAGCACAAAAAAGATGGAAGATCGAGTTTTGTCAGAGCCGACCTCTAGGCTGGAAAAGGAATGTGCGTGCTTATCAAGCACTACATCATCAGATGATTGGTATATTGATAACAAGGCTTCATCCCATATGAATGGAGAAAGAGATCATTTCTCCAGCTATCAACAAGAACGGATGGACTTCCAAATTACTATGGGAAACAAGACAAAGTGTACCCCTGTAGGAAAAGGGATTGAAGGATTTCAAACAGAAGCAGGAGATAGTCTCTGGGCCACAAATGTGTTGCATGTGCCAAGTATGGGAATGAATTTGCTTTCAATGTCTCAATTGCAGGACAAGGGATATGATGTATACTTTATCGGAAGAAAAGTATATGTAAAGCATCCAAGCTGGAAGAAAAAGGCTCAGATTGGGGCTCGAAGCAACAGGCTATACATGTTGCAGCTCGAGTCTCCAATGGCACTGGTAGGCAGCAATCTAAGTGGAGAATCAGATCTGAATGAGCTATGGCACAGACGAATGGGGCATCTACACCATGGAGCTCTGAGAATGCTCAGAGAAACTGTTACAAGAGTTCCAGTTCTTAGAACCAAACAAGTAAGCTAAAGCAACATATTCTAGAAGCAACAATAGGGCGAAAAGTGTATTGGGACTAATACACTCAGATATCTGCGGATCAATGTCCACTAGAGCTCTTCGTGGAAGTGAATATTTTGTCACTTTTATAGATAATCATTCCAAGAAGACTTGAATTTACTTCTTAAAGACCAAAGATGAGGTCTTTGATCGGTTCAGAGAATTCAAAGCTCTGGTAGAAAACCTAACTGGGAAGAAAATCAAAGTGTTGCACTCACATAACGGAGGTGAATATACTGATAAGGAATTCACAGACTTCTGTGTAAGGGAAGGCATCAGAGAGAATGGACAACTCCTTACAATTTGGGGCGGAATGGAGTTGCAGAACGGAAGAACAAGAATATTGTTGAGGCAGCAAAGGCAATGTTATATGACCAGGATCTGCCTAGATTTATGTGGGCAGAAGCATGCAGCATATCTGTATATATCCAAAACAAGACTCTTCACAGAGCATTGGGAAGGACAATGCCCGAGAGTGTATTCACAGGGGTGAAGCCAGAGGGTAATTCACCTCAAGATTTTTGGGAGCGTGGTATATTGTCATGTTCCAAGAGAGAAACAGAGCAAACTAGATCAGACTGTTGAGAAAGGGTATCTCGTAGGATATAGCGAGACATCCAAGGCATACATATTCTACATTCCAGGGAACAAGAAAGTGGTAGTAAGGAGGGATGTGAAATTCATGGAGGATCGAGCCTTCAAAAGATCCCGTGAAATGCCTACAGAAGAACAGTCTGAGGATATGCCTCTTGTCTAGCAACAGCTAGGAGAGGATCCAGCAAATGGACAGCCATCAGGATCTAGCACTGTGACTAGTACTAGTATTTCTTCAAGAGAAGAAAATCCAGATAGCTCGCAGCAGATGGGACAGCAGGAAGAGGAGATGATTGAGCCTCCTACCACCAGTGCCAAGATCAACAGAGAGGTACAACAGACGCTAATGGATGCAAAGGAGTTTGTTGGTGCTCCTAGAACCGGAAAACGGTAGTGTAGACAGCCAGACATGTACCAAGCATTGGTAGCTCGGGTTGAGGAACCAGCTAACTTTCAAGAGGTCGTACAGCATCAAGTTTGGGTGGATGCCATGGCAAAGGAATACAGCTCTATAATGATTAATGATGTATGGGAAGTAGTACCTAGACCTCGGGACAGATCAGTTGCAGGTTCGAGATGGATCTACAAGATTAAGTATGTGGCAGATGGCAGCGTAGAAAAGTACAAGGCCAGGTTCGTGGCTAAGGGGTATGCTCAGAAGGAAGGAATCGACTATGAAGAGACCTTCGCCCCGATGACCAGGTATACTTTTATCAGATCCGTAATATCCCTTGCAACGCAGATGGGATGGGAGATTCACCAGATGGACGTCAAGACTGCATTCTTGAATGGGGTGATAGAAGAAGAGGTATACATTGAACAACCAGAGGGCTTTGAGACACACGAGAAGAAAACTCATGTATGCAAGTTGAAGAAAGCCTTGTATGGGCTTAAGAAAGCACCTAGAGCTTGGTATTGTCGGATTGATAGTTACTTGCAGAAGATGGGATTTGTCAAGAGTGATGCAGATCCCAATCTCTACTATCTGACAGTAGAGAATGAGCCTTTGATTCTGGTATTATATGTAGATGACTCATTTCTGACAGGTTTATCTAGGCTCATCAAGGACTGCAAGAAGAACCTGCCATCAAAATTCGACATGAAGGAATTGGGGTTGATGCATTATTTCTTGGTGTTGGAAGTTTGGCAGCAGAAGGGTGAAATCTTCCTTGGACAAGGGAGATGTGCTACAAAAATTATGAACAAATTCAGGATGCAAGATTGTAGACCCATGGCTACTCCAATGATTACTAATTGGAAAAAGATTGATGTGTCTGGCGACAAAGAAGTAGACCCCCACCTTGTACAGACAGCTCATAGGGTCTCTTATATATCTCGTCAACACCAAACCAGACATCTGCTATGCGGTCAACACCCTCAGTCAGTTCATGGTGGAACCAAAGAGGGCACACTGGGCAGCAGCCAAGCACATTCTCAGATATATACGAGGAACAGTCGAGCATGGATTAAAGTACATCCGAGGCAATGACATCAGACTAAGTGGATTCACTGACGCAGATTGGACAGGAAGTTCAGTAGATTGGAAAAGTACTACAAGGTATTGTTTCAGTATTGGATCAGGAATGGCCTCCTGGTGCAGCAAGAAACATAAGTTCATAGCACTGAGCTCAATTGAAGCCGAATATATGGCAGCAAGCACGGCATCGAGTGAAGAAATATGACTTAGAAAGCTACTTGTGAATCTATTCAAGAGAAAGATGAAAGCAACCAATATTCTGTGTGATAATCATGATCGGTTGAAGCACATTGACATCAGGTGTCACTTTATCAGAGATAGTGTCAAGCGTGGAGCAGTACAGTTGTAGTACACTCCTACAAGAGAACAGGTGGCAAAAATTCTAACCAAGGCCCTACGAAGAACAAAGTTTGTTTATTTCAAGGAGAAGATGCGGATGGTTGAGAATTCGTTTCAGTAGAAGCAGATAATCCAGCACTTGAGAGGGAGTTGTAGTATAGATGCAGCAGTGGCAGTGGTAGTGAAAGTGTCATGGGCAGCAGTACAGTGGCAACAACAGCGTAGTGTTGGTGGACAGCATCAGCAGTGTAGAGGATGCCTCAAGGTCAGAGCAGTATGCAGCAGACATTATTGCTAAGGGAACTTTCCTCTCTAAGAGGGAGTGTTGATTTTTGTAGCATCAGAAAGTGCTCTAAGTCTCAAATTTGGTGTAGAGGCTTAGATAATAGTATTCCAAAGAACCCAGCAAGCGTTAGTGGAAATTCCACTCGCATTTTGTTTTATTTGAAAAAATAATTATTTTAATGGGGACCCTAAGTTTAAACTTAGGGGAATTAAATAATTAATGGGTACTAATAAAATAGAGTGTGAATCTTCTAGAGAACATAGATCAAGTCAAATTATGATCTCAGCCATTGATTAGAGATCTAATATGGGTTGTTGATTTCTCAATGAAAAGACTATAAAGCCAGGCTTGAGGGTCATTTGGAAAATACACCAGTGCAGATACTCAGTTGCCCGAGTAAATCGATTTTCTCAATGGTCGAAGTTCGACAAGAGAAAGTCGACTCAGAGGGAGAGATGCAAGTGGAGAAGAAGCAGAGAGGGTTCAACAGCAATCCGGGGTGCAGGAGCGGGTGACACAATGCGAGGAAGAGACAGCGCAGAGGTTGGGAGGGAGCAGCGTTGCGCAGTCCCCACGCAGAGCCAGCGCAGTGGTGACGCAAGGGGCTAAGGAGGATCCTTCCGAGGTCATTTCTCATCGTTCTATTTTGTGAGGAATTTCTCCAGTGTTATCATAATTTCTCTTCGTCACTACTGACTGTAAATTGTACAAGAAGATTTTGTTGAATAAAAGAAATCCTCATCTGTTGCACCGGTTTTCCCACAATGGGTTTTTCCAGGGATAATTTTCCAAAATATCTGTCATTTATATGCTAGTATTTTCCTTATTGTTCTGTTCAGTAATTATATGGTGAAGTCTGCATTTGAATTTATTTCAATATTTACTTGAGAGATTTCTGCAAATAACTTATTTCTGTATAATAAGTAGAAGAAATAACATGAGATAATGCAGTAGGATTTCAAGTTGAAATTTTCACAATTTCAATCATTTTTTACCATGTTTCAGTGAAATTTGTCTCTGTCGTTTGACTGCAAGTGAGTCAGGACAAATAAAACTCCAGGAGGATAAAATAACCCATGTGTATATCGTTTTTCTTTTCACTTGCCGACTTTTTCCTGAGTTCTTCTCAATTTGCTCCTGATATCATTCAACCCCTTTGCTCTTTTGCCTCGCCAATTTGGAAAAAGTGTAATATATACTGCTGTAATTTATATTTCAGATTCAGCCCTAAAGCCGAAATTTCACAGAAAATAGATCAGGTAAACCTCAAAGTCAAGGTAGAGTTCCTAATTTTGTATTAAAAACCATTTCTATGATATCCAACAAGGAATGCAACCTATAAGGAAGTGCCAAATATTCTTTTGAATGCCATATTCAACTAGAAGGTTAAGCCAATTTTCAATCAGTTTCCAGCACCTCGCAACAATGTGTCTCATGGTCAATGAATGATACCTCCTTGTATTGGTAAAATAATAAATATATACAACCAAACTCTTTACGAGCTCTAACCAAAGAATCCAACTTACCAAACAAAAAATATTTAATAAACCCATTAACTGTTGACCAACCCCAAACAGAATTACCTGAACATATAAGACCTATACATGATATAGGAATTGGCAACTGAAAAAGGAGAGAGTTCCAAATAATCAAGCATACTGCTTCTGATTTACATGAACTGTGTTCCAATACAAATAAGGCCGATACATGATATGCAGCTGTAAGTTGAAAAAAAAAAGTTCAAAATAATCAAGCAGACTACTTATTGAATGGCAACTACATTTTTCTGATTTAAAATAGGTACAATGTTTGCAGGAAGAACTTCAAGACAAAAGAGACACTAAAATCCAGAAAACGATAGTGATTTGGCAATTCTTAAAAATAACTTCCTATTTAACAAAAGAAATATTAAATCAAACATGGAAGCGAAATTAGGCACCTTTGATTGTAGAGATGTGATGTCTTGTCCTCAGCTTGTTCAGACCTTATAATGTATCCTCCATTCGCAAGCCTAAATTACAAAGAAACATCAGAATCATACAAATTACTGAAATCAACATCTACTATAAAGCACGACTTAAGATCTCACAAAATCAAGCCACCCTCAAATGGCTGCTTGGACCACTATATGTCAAGACCTCTCCATATAAAGAGTTGGATAAATGCGTGTTACTCCAACAAATGTCCGAGGGACTGGACCTCCACCTTCTTTGATGCAGTTAAAAGCCAATGGGATAGGAAGTCCTCGACCTAGACACAGAGGCATATAGAAACATGAATCTAAGAACTTAGGCATATAGAAAATAGTAGAAAAACTCTTAACATTAAAGGCATGAATTCAATCAAGAATCTAGATGATTAACTCGGAAATGATCTTACAAAAGCTCAAGCGCTCTGCCCAGTGCGCCCTATATGTCCCATTTATGTGCAACACCAATGAGACTGTTCGAAATGCCTGTAATCAAAAACATAACAGTAGATATATCACATAATCCAGCTATTTTTCACTCATGGTGGAATTACAATTTGTTCTTCTAAAAGATTTCGGCATAGAAAGGCTGCCTCTTACCTCCAGTGGAGAGAGTGGCCCAACCCAACCATGCAAGTTTGCACCACAAATCTAAAAAGGAGAGAAAACTAATAAGAAAAGACCCATGATGAAGGTGGAGAACGAAGAAATACAGGCAAGTTAAAATCCAGAGAAATATTCAATCTTCTTAATCTGAAAGGCTGAAGCAATATACCCTAAGTTTCTGCCCAACAAATAGTTTACCAGCAAGGAGTTGTTTTGAAAGGGCTTCATCCAAAATGGCATTGAGGCAATACCTAGCATGGAAGAGAATAAATATTTAATGTTTCTGCCGTTCTTGAGTAGTCTTGATATACAGGTTGGCACTGCCAACCTACTAGGAAAACAGCAATCTGCAGAGACCACTTACCATCCGTCTGTGACTTCTAGCTTCACTGGACACCTGCTAGAGGATTTTTGCATGTCGTTGGAAATGAAATGCTCTGCCTCTTTGGATTCCTCCATCCCTTTAAATGGACTGATATCATTGAATTCTTCAGTGGGGCATACACGAATGGCTGAAACACACAGAATCATCATATGCCCTGGGGCTGCATCCCCTTCAAGAATTTTCCTAAGAGGAGAACGATGGCCAAGGTTGACTTCGCGTTCATATCTGTAGCACATCAACTATGACATGTCACAAGCATACTGAAATAAAACATAAGTTAGAAAGACTTTACTCATGGTTAATAACTGAACAACATTCTACCTGTACTTTAATTCCTCAACAACATTTTGCACAGTTAAATATTTGCCCCCAGCTTGCCGAGCATAGCTTCTTTCAATGCAAGCCAGCTTCCAAACTATCCATTTGTAATGGTTTTCCACCCAACTATCAAAAACATTCAACATCAGAAAACAACAAAAAAATCCAACTCAACATATGATATCTATATGCATAGTTGCAAACTTTATTCCCAAAATAGTGTTCTCAGTTACCTTTTCAAAACAAATCCATCATCAATATTCTAAAAGTATCCTTATAAGATAAAATAATTGTTTTCTCCAGTTTCAAGCTAGTTGCTGCAAATCGATGAGCCTAATTTTTCGCCAAATAAGTACTGAAATATCTTGTTTCTGACATAGAGTAGCTCTTGTATGTTTGCTTCAGGCTTGTTTTGATTTTGTGAAATACATAAAAATATATCAGGATTCAGCTCACAATTTGAATGATTGTTATAATTTACAACCAGAAAAGCAAAGGTTAAGGTAGGAGAATGGAGACCTAAGTGGATAAAAAGCTTCACACTGTTGATTTGGGGTAGCATCGGATGTTCTCTATGTCTCAAATTTTGTCAAGAGGCTTAGACACATGTATTCCAGATAACCTAGTAATCGTTTGGTGAAATTCCACCCAAATTGTATTCTATTAAAATAATTAATTATTTTTAAAGGGACCCTAAGTCTAAACTTAGAAAAATAAAATAATTGAAGTGAATTAATAGAATATGGGTGTGAATGTTCTAGAAAAGGTGGATCAAGTCAAAAGTTAATCTTAGCCATTGATTAGAGATCTAATTTGGGCCATTGAAGTTTCAACGAGAAGACTATAAGAATGGCTTGAAGGGTCATTTGGAAAAGCAGTGCTTAGAGAGAAAATTTGATCGTGAGATATTTTGTAGAGAGGGGCAGTGTTTCCAGTTGGAAGGATACCTGAGCCGGAGAGTGCATAGCAGCAGAGACAGAGAGAGCCATAGTAGCAGCGCAGAGCCAGTGACGCAGTGCTTACGCAGTCACTGCGCAGAGGCTGAAGGGAAGTCATTTTCTTGCTAAGGAAACAGCGTTGGGTAAATGCTAGATCCCGGAGAGAGTTTCCCGAGGCAAGAAAGCTTCAGTTTCCAGCCAACAGAGAGACCAACGCAGAGACAGAGGGCAGGCAATGTTGTGACGCAGAGACTACGCTGAGGCAGCGCAGGGCAGTCCAGTTTTGGTGTCGATCAGTGTCGGGTTCCCATGGAGGAGTGAGGTTGTATCACAAGATTTCTTCTGTCAATTTCTTTGTATGATTTGACGGATGTGTCAATCATAGATTTGTACTTAGAAATATTTACTGCATAATATACAAACCCTCAGCTACTGCATCGGTTTTCCCGCATTGGGTTTTTCCGGGGACATTGGTCCAAAAATATCCGTGTCAAATGCATGTGTGATCTATTCTTGTCCAGTTTTGTTTCAGCACTTGTATTTCTTCCGCAGTTTATTTGTGTAGGTTGGAATGTGATGTATTCAGTGTTTGTCGTAGTAAACTGCAAATACATTGTTAAGTTAAAATTAACAATTAGGTGAATATCTTCTAGTTGCTACAATAGAATTCCAAAGGTTAACAGGATTTTCACATGGTATCATAGCTTGTTTAAGCTGAGTGCAGGAGGAACAGAAGTGACAGTTCAGTAGTTAGCAGCACCAGAGTCTAAGCAGCGCAGAGCAGAGATGGCAACAGTGCAGGAAGGCCCAGTGCAAAAGCCAATAGTAGCGCAGCAACTTCAGAAGGACAGCACAGAGGCTAGCATCAGTCAGATCTTCATCACCGAGATGCATTATACTTGTCCAATTTTGGATATTTTTCAGTTGCAGAAAGAAATTGTGATGCAGTGCAGTAGCAGTTGGCAATGGCAAAGTCAACAACAACGCAAATGCAAAATTCAGAGGGAGTTGCAGTACGAATGCAGTGTTGACACTAGCAGCGTCAGCAGCAGTATAGATGCAGCGTTTGCGCATAGTTTATGGGCAGCAGTGTCAAACATTAGCAGCGCAGATGTAGATGCTTCAGAGTCAGAGCAGTGTGCAGCAGGGCATATTGTTATAGCACATTACTCGCTAAGAGGGAGTAACTGGTTTTCCCGCATTGGATTTTTCCAGGCACATTGATCCAAAAATAATTGTGTCAAATGTGTGTGTGATCTATTCTTGTTCAATTTTGTTTCCACACTTGTATTTCTTCCGCGGTTTATTTGTGTAGGTTGCAGTGTGATGTATTCAATGTTTAACAGAATTTTCACACATTAGATAGGACAAGACAATTCTATTAATGCCAAACCAATCTGCCAAATCCCCCCATCAATCCATGCCCATAAGTATCCATGATAAGTATGTAGAAATTTATAGTTTCCCACCCCGGTTTTCAGTTTTCACCTTATTACTCCAAAATAATTAAATGCCCTTTCCCATATCCATACATTTAATAAACTAGAAAATAAATTTGCTGAAAACACAAATTCTGGAAATTTTTCAGAATGCTGAAAATGCAGAAATAAAATAACAGCAGTAACAAACAGTCATTCAACACATCATAACTCAGTAATTTTTGGTCAAGGTGACCCTGGAAAAACCCCCTACAACTCTTGGGGAAAACCAGTTCGAAAGCTCCTTCTTATTTCTCGAAAAATGCTTTTTACAGTGATAGAAATATTCAGCAAAATAAATAATCAGCAAACAGACTTTTACAACTTATCTCTTTTTCCGTGCTTAACCACCGCCTCGAAAAACGTGCAAACAGCAAAATAGGGAACAGCAATAAATGTTGTACAGATTTCTCGATTTTCGTGCCAAATAACAGCCTTAAATGCTGCTGTACGGCTGCCTAGAAAAGCGTGCAAGCTGTCCAAAAATCTGCTGTACTATTTCTGCCTTGAAATGCGTGCCAAAGGTACAGCCACTTGCTGTACGGCCTCCCTCAAATCTGCTCCTCGAAATCTGTGCAAATCTGCAGTGCAAATCTGTTGTACGGCTGCTGTACGGCCTGCTGTACGGCCTAGCTGTACGGCCCTTCTTCCTCAAAAATCGTGCCAAAAATCTGCCTTGCTGTGTGCTAAAGCTGTTGAACTGTCTTGCTGAAAATGTCTTGCTGAAATGCTGCTTTGGAATGTGTGCCAAGCTGCTGCCTCTTTCTCCTCACTGCCCAGAAATCTCCCTTGCTCTCTTTCTCTCCTTCTCCCAATCTGCTCATGAAAGAATGAATGACCTTTTCCTCCTTTTCCTCCTTTAACCTAACCCTAAGTGACTTTTGGGAAATCCCTAAATCCAATGGCTGAGATAGATTGAGATCTAGGGCTGAGATTAAATGCTCATTTAAATCTCACTTTTCATTTTTTAATTCACCCCACTTTAATAAAGACCCATTTAGTCTTTTATTTCCAAAGTCACTTTTTCCTTTCCAATTTTATATTGACTTTATTTAAAGGCACTTTAACTTTAGTAACTTTATCACTTAAAGTCACTTTAAAATTAGATTTGACTTTATAACTTTATAAAGTCACTTTAGTAACTTTATCACTTAAGTCACTTTTAAATTAGATTTAACTTTATAAAAAATTATAAAGTTACTTTAGGAGAAAAATTAAATTCTTTTGGACACTTTTCCCTAGGCTAAAGATCAAAGCCTTAGGGAACCACCTGTCCTCCGGTACCAAATTTCAACACTCCCTCTTACCGAGGAAGGTGTTCCTCACCACACCCATCTTGTCTCTGAAGTAGACATGCTTGCCCCGTGGTAAGGCTTTGGTAAGAATATCTGCAACCTGCTCATCCGTGGGAATATACTCAAGCTTCACAGCTCCCTTCTGAACATAGTCTCTGATGAAATGATATTTGATCCCGATATGCTTTGACCTGTCATGAAATACTGGATTCTCCGTGAGTTTAATGCAACTCTGATTATCACAGTAAATCACTGAAGGTCTCAACGGCTGACCAAATAAGCCAAACAACATCTTGCGAAGCCGGATGGCCTCACAACTAGCTAGACTGGCCGCCATATACTCTGCTTCCGCTGAACTCAATGCTACTGACTGCTGCTTTCGGCTGAACCATGACACCACTGCCAAACCCAACCCAAAGCAGCACCCTGAAGTGCTCTTCCTATCAGAAGCACAACCTGCCCAATCAGAATCAGTGTAACCTGCCAATCTCACTCCATCCCCCTGCCTGTAGTCCAGACCATAATCCACTATCCCCTGCAAGTACCGCAAAATGTGTTTTGCAGCCACCCAATGAACCTTCCTAGGCTCACACATAAACTGACTCATCGTGTTGACTGCAAAACAAATATCTGGTCTAGTGTTGACCAAATACATCAAGGAACCAATCAGCTGTCCGTACAATGTGGGATCCACCAACTCGGAATCCGAAGCATGAAGCTTCTTCCAGTTGGTGATCATCGGTGTCGACATGGGTCTACAATCCTCCATGTGGAATCTGCCAAGGATGTCCACAATATACTTCCCCTGCCCCAGGAAGAAATGCCCCTCCTCCTGCCACACCTCCAAACCCAAAAAGTAATGCTTCAAGCCGATGTCCTTCATCTCAAACTCCGCCGCAAGATCTCTCTTGCAGTGCTCTATGAGTCTCTCTGCACCCGTAATGACCAAGTCATCCACATACAGCACTAGAATGAGAGGCTCCTCACCTATCACAATATAGTAAAGGTTCGGATCTGCCTCACTCTTTGTGAAACCCATCCCCTGCAAGTATGTATCTATCCTGGAGTACCAAGCTCTGGGAGCTTGCTTCAGACCATAAAGGGCCTTCTTCAGTCTGCACACATGGGACTCCTTCCCATGCACCTCAAAGCCCTGTGGCTGCTCAATGTACACCTCCTCCTGTATGAAGCCATTAAGAAATGCGGTCTTCACATCCATCTGGTGGATCTTCCAACCCATCTCTGCTGCTATCGATATAATGGAGCGGATCGAAGTATATCGAGCCACGGGAGCGAAGGTCTCCTCATAATCAACTCCCTCTGCCTGGGAGAACCCTCTAGCCACAAACCTCGCTTTGAATTTCTCAATGCTGCCATCTGCAGCATGCTTTACCTTGTAAAGCCATCTGGAAGTAACCACGGATTTGCCCTCAGGCCTCAACACCACCTCCCAAACATCATTCTTCATGATAGAAGAATACTCCTCCTGCATGGCCTCTCTCCAGACCTGCTGGCTAGCTGCCTCCTCATAGCTAGAAGGCTCAGAGTCAAGGATGCTGGTAGCCATTGCCATATAGCTACAAAACCTCTCGGGTGGTCTGCTCTCTCTGACCGGCCTCTTAGGCTCAGCAACAGATGTGGCATCTCTCAAGGTGTCCTGAAGCCACTTGGGCTTCCTCTTCCCTGAGCACACTTCTCCCGCTGGGGAATAAAACTCCTCCTCCTCAACATCAGGAGCCTGAACTCCTGACTGTCTGTCTGCTGTCCTCCTGCTGCTTTTTTGAACTGTAGATCTTGAGGTACCATGTGAGCGTCCCATCGGTGGACTCCCCCGAGTGGCGCTGCGTGGGCCCTTTCTGCGTGCGCCCATGGCTCCACCCCTCGACTACGCGAGCCTCCCCAGCGACGGACCTGACATCGTCATAGATGTACCCTCGGATCCTCCTGATCCACGTTTGTTGGATCCTACTGGTAGAGATTCTTGAGCTGCTTTGGGGTGCAAAATTTGCAGTCCCGAGATATATAACTCTGGTGACCTCCTAAAGGCCCTGTCCTCCTCGAACTTCATCCACTTTGACAACAACTCTCCTCTGTGCGGGAATATAAATCCGAAAGGCCTTCGAGGTCTCACTGTAGCCCACAAAGACACCCTTCTCTGCGGTGGGCTCTAGCTTGGTCCTCTTCTCCTTGGGTATGTAGAAGTATGCAATACACCCAAAGATATGAAGATGACCAACATCAGGCTTCTTCCCAGAAAAAGCCTCCTCTAGAGTCACATGCCCCAAGGCACGATGCGGACTCTGATGCCTGCGTCAGAAACATCGTGTTCTTGGAGCCTACGCCCACAAAAACAATGGCAACCCGATCATCTGCCATAGCACAGCAGGCCCTCCGATGGATCTGTTCTTCCTCTCCGCAGCCCCGTTCTGCTGGGGGTTGTAAGGAACAGTGAGCTCCCTCCTAATGCCTGCCTCCGCACAATAGTCAACAAACTCTCCAAGGGTGTACTCTCCTCCATTTTCCGACCTCAGGGACTTGATCTTCCGACCTGTCTGTGTCTCCACAAGAGCTCTAAACTCCTGAAACCGCTTGAAGACCTCACTCTTGGTCTTCAAGAAATAAATCCAGGTCCTCCTGGAGTGATCATCAATGAATAACACATAGTACTCATATCCGCTCAAGGAAACATGAGACATCCGACCACTCACATCGGAATGAATCAAATCAAGTATCCCAGTCGCTCTGCTGTCACTGCTGGGAAAAGGGGATTTGGCAAACTTGCCCATCGCACATCCTCTGCAAGTATCAAAGTGATCAGTACTGAAATCTGGCACACCTGTAGTGATCTCCCGTAAAGTCCTCAAGGCTCCATGATACATGTGCCCCATTCTGCGGTGCCAAATCTCACACAGCTCAGAACTGCTAGCTCTGCTGTCAGTGCTACTGCTCAATGCCAAAAGGGACTGAAATGCAAACTTGTACACCTTTGCATGGCGTACACCTATCACTCTAGCTGAATCAGCTGGAGTGCCCCTGGGGTACATCAACACCTGTCCTCCCCTGAACAGTATCTCATATCCTCTATCCTCCAAAGCTGAGACGGATATGAGGTTCTTCCTCATCCCTGGCACATAAAGAACATCTGACACCTTCAAGGGAGGTTTGGACTCCCTCTGAAATGTCAATGTTCCCACACCGACTGCTCTAACAACTCTGTCATCACCGAGTACTACCTCTGCATCAGTGCCACTCTCTGAAAGCTCTGAGAAGTACTCACGGACTCCTGTCATGTGACGTGAAGCCCCACTGTCCACATACCAGATACCCGAAGATGCTCCGCTAATCGAAGGAAATGCATGCTCCCTCTGAACCTCTATGGCAGATAATCCTGCACTAGAAGACTCACACGCAATGAACCCAAACTCCCGGTCAAAGCGATCTGCAAAGTCCTCAACCTCTGCTGAAGCTGCCATGCTCTGGTTCTTCCCCTTCTTCTTCTTCTTCTCTGGACACACCACTGCATAGTGTCCCATCTTCTGACAATTCCAACACTTCACTTTGGAATAGTCCTTCTGTGAGTTATCCTGTTTACCTTTACCTTTGCCTTTGCCCCCACCATTGCTTGTGGAAGCCTGCTTCTTCCCTTTGCCTTTCTTGCGTCCTGCCAACAGTGCTACATCCTCATCCTGCTCAACTGGCTTGGCTGCCCCAAGCTGACCTTTTCTGATCTCTGTCTGAATGCAATCATCCCAAAACCTCTTCCATGTGGGAAGGGTCTCACGTGCACAAACCCCATCGGCAAAGTTCATCCATGAACTGGGGAGGCCATTCACTGCAATCCGCACCAACTCAGTGGGAGGAATGGCCTCTCCAATCGCTGCCAACTCATCTCTCACATTAGTGTAATCTTAGTGAGATATCCAGCTGCACTATCATTGCCCATCTTAATGGTCTTCATCTTCTCCTTCAGGACCATTTTCCGGTTCTCATTGGTACTCTGGTAGAGGTTGGTCAATGCTGACCACATCTCATGGGCATTTCTCTTTCCTCTCACATGAGGAATGCAATGGTCCTTGATTCCGTCTAGAATCAATCTCTTACCCTTGTTGTTCTTTCTGTTATATGCTGCCAACTGAACAGGATCAGTAGGCACATTAACAGGCTGCTGTGTGGTATGAACCATGATATCCCAGACTTCCGCCTCCTCAAAGATACTTTGCATTCTCTCCTTCCAAACACTGTAATTTGTATGCCCATCCAGCCTATCCTCCACCCTCAATCCCAAAGACATCCTGCTGTCCTAAAACTGAAAAATAACACTGCTGTAGTAAAGGTAAAAATCTGTTGTTTGTGAAAAATCAGCTTGCTGGAATTTTCTGAGTGAAAAATCAGCAAGCTGTAATTTTCTTCCTTGCTGTCCCAAACTGCTCTTTCAGCACTCAAGCTCCGATACCATGTAGAAAATTCTATTTCCCGCCCCGGTTTTCAGTTTTCACCTTATTACTCAAAATAATTAAATGCCCTTTCCCATATCCATACATTTAATAACTGGAAAATAAATTTTGCTGAAAACACAAATTCTGGAAATTTTTTCAGAATGCTGTAAATGCAGAAATAAAATAACAGCAGTAACAAACGGTCATTCAACACATCATAACTCAGTATTTTTGGTCAAGGTGACCCTGGAAAAACCCCCTACAACTCTTGGGGAAAACCAGTTCGAAAGCTCCTTATTTCTGGAAAAATGCTTTTTACAGTGATAGAAATATTCAGCAAAATAAATAATCAGCAAACAGACTTTTACAACTTATCTCTTTTTCCGTGCTTAACCACCGCCTCGGAAAACGTGCAAACAGCAAAATAGGAACAGCAATAAATGCTGTACAGATTTCTTGATTTTCGTGCCAAATAACAGCCTTAAATGCTGCTGTACGGCTGCCTAGAAAAGCGTGCAAGTTGTCCAAAAATCTGCTGTACGATTTCTGCCTTGAAATGTGTGCCAAAGGTACAGCCACTTGCTGTACGGCCTCCCTCAAATCTGCTCTTCGAAATCTGCAGTGCAAATCTGCTGTACGGCTGCTGTACGGCCTAGCTCTACGGCCCTTCTTCCTCAAAAATCGTGCCAAAAATCTGCCTTGCTGTGTGCTAAAGCTGCTGAACTGTCTTGCTGAAAATGTCTTGCTGAAATGCTACCTTGGAATGTGTGCCAAGCTGCTGCCTCCTTCTCCTCACTGCCCAGAAATCTCCCTTGCTCTCTTTCTCTCCTTCTCCCAATCTGCTCATGAAAGAATGAATGACCTTTTCCTCCTTTTCCTCCTTTAACCTAACCCTAAGTGACTTTTGGGGAATCCCTAAATCCAATGGTTGAGATAGATTGAGATCTAGGGCTGAGATTAAATGCTCATTTAAATCTCACTTTCTATATTTTAATTCACCCCACTTTAATAAAGACCCACTTAGTCTTTTATTTCCAAAGTCACTTTTTCCTTTCTAATTTTATATTGACTTTATTTAAAGTCACTTTAACTTTAGTAACTTTATCACTTAAAGTCACTTTAAAATTAGATTTGACTTTATAACTTTATAAAGTCACTTTGGTAACTTTATCACTTAAGTCACTTTTAAATTAGATTTAACTTTATAAAAAATTATAAAGTTACTTTAGGAGAAAAATTAAATTCTTTTGGACACTTTTCCCTAGGCCAAAGATCAAAGCCTTAGGGAACCACCTGTCCTTCGGTACCAAATTTCAACAAAGTAAACACAATACTCAATTACCAAACGACAATACATACCTTTAGATTCGAGAGGCCCACCTTCAAACATACGATCAATACAAGTGGGTGAGGGACCACATGGTTAGCTTAGGTGGCAGAGAAATGGCACAATGGGCTATCGGCTAAGGTCCATCATGGAGAAAAATTTCTCCTGGGCATATCACCCACGAAGTGGTGGGTAAAAATTACCAAGTTACCAGAAAACATGGCATCTAATCTCTTGAATCCTATATTGTTGATTTATTTAACCATGTGGTGTGCTTAGGATTTCCCCCCTCTTGGACAAGACACAATATTCATCCAATCCACAAGTCAAGGAGTAGTTATGATTTGAACAACAAGTGAACTATCATGGTGGGTTATACATTCTCTAAGCTTTATAACACAATTTTACACGAGTGCCTCTTTGAAGAGTTGGAGAGTCGTCATCTTAGGGCTTGAAGCTTTGCAGTTGCTTTGTAGACTTTTGAAAAGCATTTGAACAATTCTAAGGGAGGCATTGTTGCAAAGGCTCTGCAATGTTATCATATCCAAGACCCTCCTAGGAGCTATTATGAGATGGTACAATTCAGTTCTAGGATGGCTCAAGATGGCAAATGACCTTTTCAATTTCATCTAGAGTACCATCAAGGTAAAACAAGGATGCCCCCTGTTGAGAATTAGGTAGGGCTAGGTTTAATTCATAATCTCTACTTGATAATTACTTGTGAGCTTACTTCTTTTACTTATGTCTTCTCTTCTTAGCTTATTATGTCGTTCATCAAGTTAATTAGCAAAACACAATAGACTCTTCGAGCCAGGGCCAAAACCTCTTGCTCTTGGAGAGGAAAACCCACAAGAAATTCTTCTTATAGACTTTCAGTTGACAAGTACCATGACCATGACACAAAACCTTGACCCTTGGGTTAGAATACTATATTTTATAGGATGACTTGATTGTAGCTATAATTTTGTACATAATGTGTTGTAAATAACTTTCCATTCTGCAAATTTATTTCCAAAAAGAAAAAGAAAGAAAATAAACAAAAGAGGATAAAAAATAGATATGTGAAAAAATAAAAACTCAAAAAACATGAGAAAAAAGAAAAAGAGTAAAATACCCCATGAAAAAGAAAGTTTATAGGAGTGAGCAAGCCTAAATGCCACTCAAGAAATAAATAAATAAAAAAAGAGTCAGTCTATACTTGTAAATTTTTTAAAATAAATGTGTTGCTAGATAAAATGCCACATTGTAATAGGAAAAGTAGAATAGCTAGTTTAATCACACTGTTTAAACATGATTCGGCTAAAAATAATAAAGTTAGTTTAGGTTAGTGAATAAATCAATCACACAGTTTAATCGTGATTGAACTAGGTTAGTTAAAAGGAAGATAAAGTTAATCACATTGTTTAATCGTGGTTTATTGACAAGTTAAGGAAAAAAAATCAAAAATGCCTTGTAATTTTAAAAACAACATTAGCGGTTAGACAAGTAATTTTAGAATGTGATTAAGTTTGTATTAAATTAGTTTAATCGCAGCAGTTAATTGCGATTATCGCAATGTAATAAAGTTTGGATGTAATGGTTTTATATTCTGCAATAAACATTAGATGTTTTTTTACGGCCACAATCTTCCCCCGCCCGGATCAACGACGGGGAATTGGTTTCGAGCCCCCACGAGCTCCTTCATGATTTATCCGCGAGGGGGGTCTGAAATGGAGGGGCCTACCAACTAAAGTGGCGCCACCATATTAGTTTGCAACCCCCCCCCCCCATTTCCACTCAACTCACCCTCCCCCCCGAAAAGTCGTCCCTCCGTTGACTGCACACTTCCATCACTCCCGCACAAATGACCATCTGCCGCGACAACTCCACCGACCCCACCATCGCTTCTCACGCGATCCATCCTCCTCCACTCACCATCTGCCACCTCATATCTACGGACCCCACTCCCCCGCTTCCCTTCCATTAGACTGTTTCCTGATACCCATTCCACTTCCAATAAGAAGCTGCCATCTGTCACTCTCTTGTCCGCATCAACTAACTGTTGTACCAATTAATGTTTCTCGCTCCTACGACAACAGACCCGCTCCTGGTTAAAAGGTAAAACGCAACAGTAATTCATAAAAAACCTCTATCAATCTCTGTAAAGCTGCTTAATTCTCTTTTCCGTTGTTTTAACAACCAAGCATAATTTACAGTGCTCCACACTATCCCAGCATCCAGTCAATTGTCATCAACTATGATCAGACCACCATCAGCAACCCCACTTCAGTATTCGACTGTTAGCTACCCCTTCCAGGTAATCCTAGCGTCCTCATCCATATGTTTTCGATAATGGCACCAAAAGGAAAGACCCTTAAAAATAAAACCAAGAAAATTGAAGAAAATCCTATGCTACCCCCTGCCATTGACCTTGATCACCTTCCTCTAGTCGACCTGCAATACAAAGTTGTCGAAATTATCTGTGATTTCGACGAGTTCAAGCTTCACAGTTTGTTGAAGCAAAAGTATTTGGACCTCTGTGACGAATTGAGTCGTGGGAATCCTTCTTGCCCCAATTCATGTTCCCACAGACCCATTATTTTCCCGAAGTAATATCCTGGTGCCAAATCAAGTATGTACCTAGCCAAAGAGAAATTGTTAGCCAGAAAGGTGAATTTCTGTTCACCATAATTGTTTTATCCATCTCACAGATGTTGCAAATTCAAAACCCTGACTCCCTAAAGCCACTATCAGTAGATTCCCTCACAGAACTCTATAAAATTTAACCTTTCCACAGAGAGCCAAGATCTTCGAAGTTTTCCCCCCCGATGATGCTCAATTGCCTAAGACAAACCCCCCATACTCATCCTCTATGTTTCCTAAGTTAACCAAGCAAGTAATTGCAATCATTTCATGCATACTTGGCTACCACTCTCATCGATGGGTTGATGAGGCCATTGTTGGATTCTTGTCAATTTTTACAATAGATGAGAAACCTGCTAATTTTCAATTACAGTGAGTTCCTTGCAGAGGCAATGCATGACCAGTTTCTAAAGTTTCCTACAGAAGGAGCTTTCAAATACACCATTGTTTTAATTTATTTGTTTATTTATCATCAAGCAGACAGGTTTCCATTTTATTTGCAGAAGTTGGATGAGCAGGGTAATTCACAATCAGTCATCCATTGGACCTCCTTGGTGAGGAAAACCTCCACTGAGTTTACCTTTGTAGACTATGTGGATTAATTCTTTACACAGTTATTTGTCTGTTGAACAGCGATGTGGAACGTAGAATAGGATAAGAGATTCAGAGAGTTTTGCATCTCAGTGACCAGGTGAAGACAGGTGATTGGTATTTATACCAGAACAATACTGAGATCAGAGTTTATGGGTGTGAATTGCTACCTTACAAGCTTTCAAAATTTATTCCCATGAGATTGTTCTCATTAGAATACATAAGACAAATGATACATATGGATGACTTACACTTCGTTGTAGCTAAAAAGAAGGCACAGTTCAAAATCAAAGCACAGATTGGTAAAGAAGCAAATTTGCTCCTAAATCAAATGAATTTCAAATTGAGTTTGGCCTAATTTCACTGTTGAGAGTGGAGCAAAAGACCACTCCTTATACCCACACTCATAGGCCAGAGATAGAACAGTTTATGAACTAGAGTCATTGTAAGGAGAACACACTGCAGGAAATCGAAGAACAAATCATATCCACTACCACCTCTCAGACCCCTACACCTCAAGAAAAAAAGAAAAGGATAAGGGAAGAGGAGTCTTCTCCAATGACATAAATTGGAGCCAAGGAGTTCCTGATATATAAGAAGAAACAGAAGACTAACTTTGCACTAGTTTTTCAGCAAGGAAATAAAGCGCATGAAACTATAGTTATGACAAGCCCTCATCTTTCTACAAGAGAAGATGATCTCTTCACAAGATCTCCCTCTTCTTCAACCTCCAAAGATCCTCCAAATACAGTGCAGACAACAAAATTGGCTCAGGATGCAACTAAGCCGAACATTTTTTCCAAATACAAGGCAATTAAACAGAGGAGTGAAATGCTAAAATTAAACACATACACCCAATTCTAGAAGCAGACGGCTACCTCAGAGAACAAGCTTCTCTCAGCCTTTGATACAAAGAAAGGGAAAATGCAGATTGCATTTCTTGAAGCACAGGTTCCAGTTGCAAAGACACCAACAGATTACAAAGAATCTACATTTTCCTTTGATACACAGCGGAGTCATCCAATTGACCAAATGGATATCCACAAACAAACCAGTGAATTGATGTACACAACTTTAACTAACGTTTTCATGCCAGCCTCCAAATTGCAGGTATCAATCAACAACGTACAAACACAGTTAAAGTTGGAAAGAATTTCATCCTTAGCCAAGGATACCAAGATCAAGTCACTGGAAGACTTGGTGATCAAGCTAGGATACAATCCCAGTGATGTAAAGGGTTTGTATTATTAAGCAGCAGTATTCTAAGTACAACTAGAGTGCCAAATATGGCTCACCCAACAGAGAAAATCCTTGACATACAGGTAAAATAGTGAGTTTTACCTCACACTGCAAGCCCCGACTCATCCGAATCTAAACTGGCGAAACCCCAGCTTCCTCTGCATAGTAGATGCGTAGGCCTTCGTGGGAACAGCTAAGGACTGTGTCGCCTCTTCTCTGCGTTGATCTGCCTCTCAAAAAATCATGTTTCAGTCGTCCCGGCTCAAAAACCCCGATCTCCAACAAATCTCAGACTATCTCTCAGAAGCTCTGCGTTGCCCCTGCGTGAGCCCTGCGTGGGCCTACGTCACCTCTCTTGGTGGCTATGTTGCTTCCTCTGTTGTCTTTGCTGCCCTTGCTTTGCTATGTACTCTTGGTCCTCCGACCAACAACTGCTTCTACCCCTCATTGCTACGGAGTCACTCAAATCTTATCTTCATTCGATCACTGCTCCATCAAAAGAATTCAATCTCCAGATTCACTCACTGTGTGTTCTCCAACTGACCCTCAAGCCTTCCTATATACTTTTCCTGTTGAGAAATCAACGGACGTGATCTAATCCTTAATCAACAGCTAAGATTAAAATGTAGGAATTTATAGGGTAAGTTCCTTAGATCAAACACCAAAGGTCACCGCTCACAAACAGATCACAAATCAGTACACCAATATTTGACGTGGTTAAAACCCTCGAAGAGGCAAACAGTGCACGGCTTGAGCCAACACAGCCACTTCAGGCAATTTATTAATATAAAAAAAAGAAAATTTACATAATCTTCTCTCATAAATAGTTACCAAACAAATGACCCTCCATGCCCTTTAAAGAGAGATCATGGACCAATCGAGTGTTAAGCCACGGATCAAGTGTCAGTAATATCGAGGAGAGAATGAACCGTCCGATCACTACATATCATGACCATCAGATTATAACTTACAAATGTACATAGTAAAGAAACACATTTTACCTAACACTATGCTAGACGAGGTTATGCTTAACTGTTTCCTATGTGTCGAAATATCCTAACATCCCCCCTTAAGAACAACTTGAGACAGGATTGAAGGATTTACAAAGGTGACACAATAGGAGAAGGAAGGAGGCATTAGAGCCTATCCCCCCTTAATTATAAATTTCTTGAACTCCAAGCATAGATCGAAGTTTGGTAAAATTCGCAGAGTCTTTGTAAAGATATCAGCAACTTGATCATTGGTTGAACAATACTGCACTTCAAGAACACGATCATGAATGATCTTTTTGATGAAGTGTATGTGTAGCTCAATGTGTTTCATGCACTGATGCTGAACTGGATCTTTGCATAGCTAAATGGCACTCTGATTATCACACCAAAGTGTAGTTGGATGCTGCTGATGAAGACCAAATTTGGTCCGAATCTGATGAAGCCACAGGGATTCCTTGTTGTCTTCAACTGCACCACGATACTCTGCTTCTACTAAAGAAAGAGAGATGGCACTTTGTTTCTTACAAGACCATGTAATGGCTCCTGAACCAAGAGTGAATAGATAGCCTGCAGTAGACTTTCTATCATCAGGGTCACCAACTAATCAAAATCAGTGAAACCAATAAACAATGGGGATGCTCCTGCACTGTAATGAATCCCGAACTGAATTGTACCTCGAATATATCGAAGTATTCTTTTAGCTGCTTTCTAGTGACTTTCATGAGGTTTGTGCATAAACCGAGCAACAAGACCAACAGCAAAGGAAAGGTCAGGACAAGTATGGGTTAAATACAGAATTTTACCAACAAGTTGACAGTATTAGGTAGCATCAACTTCAAGGGAAGTACAAGTGACTGAAAGCTTGACTTCAGACTGAAAGGGAGAAGGGGTTGGCTTACAGTCTTCCATGTGAAAGTGGCATAGAAGATCATAAGCATACTTGAACTGATAAAGGGTAATACCTTCTTTGGATTGCAAGACTTGAAGACCAAGGAAATAATGCAAGTGTCATAAGTCTGTCATTTCAAACTTTTTTTTGAGGCTAGACTTCACATGGTTTATATGGTTGGGATCACTACCAGTAAGGATAAGACCATCAACATAAAGAATAACGATGATTAAGGACTTACCCACTTTCTTGGTGTAGACAGTGTTGTCAGAATGACAACTAGAAAAGCCATTATCTAAGAGAAAGCTATCCATTTTGGCATACCAAGCCCGATGGGCTTGTTTGAGACCATAAAGAGACTTCATAAGGCAACAAACAAGGCTAGAGTCATTTTGGATAAAGCCGAGGGGTTGTTCCATGTAGATTTCTTCATGCAAATCCCCATGTAAGAAGGTCAATTTAACATCCATCTGATGGACTTCCCATTTAAAGGAGGCAGTAAGGGAAAGAACAGGGCAGATAGAATTCATTTTGGCAACAGGGGAGAAGGTTTCAGTATAGTCAATGCCTTCAACTTGTGAAAATCCTTTAGCAACAAGACAAGCTTTATGTTTATCCACTTTTCCATCTGATCCAAACTTTGTTCTGTAAACCCATTTGCATCTAACAAGTTTTCTTCCCTTTGGAAGAGGAACAAGATCCCAAATATCGTTTTCCAATATGGAACGATATTCTTCATTCATAGTTGCATCCCAATCTGGATGACCTCAAGCTTCTTCAAAGGTGTCTGGATCAAGATTTTCTGGAACTTTAGCCAATAAGGAAGAGGCTTTGTCGAATTGAGAATGTGTACGATGTTGACCTGCAAGAGAACCTGTTGCATCCCGAGTAGAGCGGACCCATTTTGGAAGTTGTGGAGCTTAAGGAAGATCTTGAGGGGTGGAGGAGGATTGTCATCATCGTTGTCATCATCCGAACTAGAAGGAATGCTGTCAAAAATAGAAGAGATAGAGAAAGGTGGCACATATGCCGAATCAGGCTCGCAAGCCAAAGGTGGCACACCCGCCGAACTAGGCTCGCAGGTCGATATATTTTCATCAAATTTTACATCTCTTCTAATGATTACATTTTTTGATTTTGGTTGAAGAAGTCTATATCCTTTGACATCCTTAGAATATCCAACAAAAATGCATTTTTCACTCTTAGGTTCTAAGGCTTTATGTTTCGCATCTAGAATATGGACCCAAGCTTCACTTCCAAAAACATGAAAGTGATTTACATCTAGTTTGATTGAGCTCCATGCTTCTTCTGGAGTTATATTCCTTAAAACCTTAGTAGGAGTCCGATTTACTATGTAATTTGCACAGTTAATTGCTTCTGCCCAAAAATTAAGACTAAGTCCTTTAGATTGAAGCATACAATTAGCCTTTTCTTTTACAGTGCGATTCTTCCTTTCAGCTACACCATTTTGTTGTGAAGTATACGGAACTGTATGTTGCAATTGAATGCCATGCTCAGTGCAAAAGTGGATAAATTTGTTGTTAACATATTCTCCTCCATTGTCAGATCTTAACTTAAGAATGTGATGTCCAAATTGTTTCTCAACAAAGGCTTTAAAGGCCAAAAACATGTTAAAAACTTCATTCTTGAGTTTTAAGAAGTATACCCAAGTGCGTCTGGAAAAATCATCAATGAAAGTTAAGAAGTACTTGTAGCCAGAGAAAGAAACAACTGGAAGTGGACCACATAAATCACTATGCACAAGCTGCAAAGGGGATGAAGCGTGCCAAGAGGCACGTTTGTCAAAACTATCTCGATGATGTTTTTTGAGTACACATCTGGAACAAACACCATCTCGACAAGATACCATAGGAAGACCTGTCACCATATTTTCTTTATATAGAGTCTGAAGAGAGCGATAGTTTAAGTGACCAAATCGCTCATGCCAAAGTTTGCTCACTTCATCATTATGAGCAACAAAAACGTAAGGAAGAGATGATGACCCAAAGCTGTCAAACTTATACAACCTTGTAGAATCATCAGCAATGCCAGTAGCTAAAATATGTCTAGAATCTCTTAGGTCCTTAATTACAACATCATGAGGTGAGAATCCTACTCTTTTACCTTCACCTGAATGAGTTATCTGATAAACAGATGGAAGGTTGCAGGACAAGGTAGGAACACATAATACATCATTAAACTGACCATTGTCTAGATGAATGGTTCCAGACCCTGCAACACTGAGAGATCTACAAACACCAACATAAATGTTTTTGGTGTTACAATCATTTAAAGAAGAAAACATGGCTTTATTTTTGGTCATGTGGTAAGAGGCTCCAGAATCAATGAGCCACTCATGGGAATGAGAAGAAGAAGATACATTCAATGCATATCCAAATCTTGATGCTTGACAACCACAAGCAGAAAGTGCCATTCCCGAAGATTAAGTTGAAGAGTTCTCCAAATTGATGTTGTGCTTCTTCATTGCTACTTCCAAAGCTTCCATCTTCTTAAAACATTTTGACTCTACGTTGTCATCGCGATTACAAAAGTTGCAATGTCTATCTATCTTCTACACTTTGTTTTTATTTGCCTTGTCATTTTGTTGAGTTGCTTTTTCAGTTTGCGGTTGAAATTGCTTAAGACCCTTGTTTGGTTTAGGACCATTCCTTTTAGGATGTTGCTTCTTAGGATTTTTTGGATATGGTTGTTGTTGGGCTGCTAAGACTTTCTTAGAAGAGTTTCCAGTATTAATAAGACCAAGGTGTAAGAGTTTTTCTTGTTCTCTTATCAAAGAATCGCAAAAGGCATCAAAAGAGGGGGACTTGTAGGTTGTCCCTTGAGAAATGAGGGCTTCTCTAGTGGAATGGAAGGTGGAAACAAATATAGAGTATGCAGGGCCTAGCTTAGAAAAAATGGAATATATTAGGCTACCATCTTCCTTTTTGACCTTACAACATTATAAAAGAAGTCTAAGGGTATTGAATTTGGACAAAAAGTCTTCAATAGAGGAGAAATTATTGGGGTCCAAAGTAAGCAACTCATTTTCAAGTTAGTGGGCTCTGATTTCATTTTTAATGCCAAAAACAGTATTTAGCTTTTTCGGGAGTCAATTTATTGGATATGAAATCTAAGATCTTACGCAATGGACATTCCTATCAACCCTCGTGCTTGATCTTGTTTATTTTCCCATTTAGCCAATTTATCTCTATCGGTAGTGTTGACCACTGGAGTGGCACCTGATGATTATATAAAGACTCCATGCCCAGGGATGAACCAAAAGACACTTGTACCATCAGATATCATCAGTTCAACAGAGTTTTTAAACTCTACTTCTACTTGTTAACATTTTCTCTTGTACCCAGATTCCACGCCCTACGGGAAATTTTAATAAGTGATGCTAGTAATGATGAATTTGAGTCAGTATTGAGTCTATAACAACCCTAGGTAACTTGGGACCTTGCCAACAAGTGAGTATTACTCTGGGAGGTTTTTTTCACTTGGTTAATTATCATCTCTTTACCAAGAGTTAATAATTAATTGAGTTTTTACCTCCAAATTTACACCAAATACGGAGTACGGCTCGATGGTGAGGCCCTAGGTGAGTCCTAGTGTCTAGAGTCAATGTATATTACCATACTAGATCACACAAAAAAATTCGTAGAATTTGGCTAGGTCTAGGTAGTGATTTTTTAATTTAGATTTCCCGCAAATCAAAAATTGCAATAAAAATTTTAATTGAATTGTAATAAGTGATGCCTAGAGAAGTTGTATGGGGTATGAGTAATCAAAAGTACACCTCTCACCCTCAACTTTCTACTATGACACACTTTGAGGGGTTAAAAATGTGTTTTGAACCCTCAAAACCCTGTTTTCATAAGTTTAGTGGGAAATCTGGCAATTAATTAAGCCAGAAATTAAATAACTAGAGAAAAATAAATATCCACACATACTAAATGAAGTGGAAAATTATGGAGGAGTTAAAGTGGAGTCCCAAGGTGATGTGGACTCCCAAAATCAAGAAAAGAACATGTGCTCAAATAAAATCGAATTTTTGGCATTAAATGAGAGTTGTTTACTTAGAAATTCGAATTTGTGAAGTTAATACACATTTGAGAGGATTTGGGTGATTATTTGGTGGAGATTTTTGTGGGAAATTGTCCCCACATGAGTTACCACCCATATACACTTGTCATTCCATCATAAAATTCGAAGTTGGCATATGAGGGAAGAAGAAAATAATGTCCACTTGCCAGAATCCAATTTTTACACTTGGCAATGGAGCTACACTTATCAAATTCGAATTTGCCTTGTGATCTCCTCCCTCTCACCACTTGGCATTTGGTTCCTCATTGGGATTTGCTCCCAACTTTCTATATAATGGAGCCATGGGCTCTCATATTTGATCCTTTGCAACGAGCTATTGTGCTTGGAGAAGCGTTGCTTCTATGTACTTGTGTTCTTCATATAAATAAAAAGACTTTGGGGTTCATTCATGATTGTTATTCCATTGGAGCATTGCTTGGATCATTGATAGTATATCTCTACTTGTGCCTTTGATTTATATTTCATTTTTCTCATATGCTTTTGTTGAATTGTAGATGTATAACCATCTTACATTTACAATTGGTTATTTGATATGCTCTAAGCTAGAAAACTCTATCTATTTTTATACAAATTCCAGAGTTCTCTTGCCATTGTTTATTCATTTAATCCATATGAGCTCATGTTTGTTGGAAGTTTTGTAGAGGATCATTGTTGAATCAACTAGCAAGCGTGAGGGGGAGTCTTCAAGAGACTAACCCACTCTTGGCATTGTTTTCAAGGAGCTCTCATCGTTTTTTGAATTTCATTGAACTAATTTTTTTGAAAGTACTTGTTCTTGCAGGGTTCTTCTTCACATAGTCTATGCATGAATCAAAATATTAAAAAAATCATTTACATCTTTTAATTGTACTTTCATTTCATTATGTAGCTATTCAAGAGCTTCTCATAAGCTAGACAAGTGATGGGGATATTTTCCCATCACTTGATTTAGCCTTTGGATATTATTTTGTAGCATATTCACATACTTACATGCTCTCTTTTCACACTAACTTTGGTTTTATTTTTGCAGCCCTAACATTCTTGTTTGTAGGTTCTCTCTAGCTTCAAGTTGCATTCCAAGGAGGCCTTGGGCATTAGGAGAGCTTGTGGAAGAAGGCTAGGTCATACACCACTTTGCAGCTTGTATTCTCCAATTGTAGAACTCCTTAATATCTTTTGATGAGGCTCCCATACTTGAAGGGATTCCTTCTTGTTTCAATATTTGATATTGTATTCTCTCATCGATTCCTTGGGCAGCCCTCCAAGAGGCTCTAACCTCATTGTAACACCATAATAATAAAAATTTATGTTTTTGTTGTGGGAGCATGGGTTTTACCCATTGGCATCCCTATCTCTCCATTTCAAGGAGAGAATTTGTAGATGGATTGACTTGTTAGTTTTGACATTTCTATTTTCTTTCACATCCCATACGCATGCTCTAATTAGGAAGTAACACAAATCGCATTTATTGTTCCTCAAGTTTGCTTCAAAAATTTTAAGTTTGCATTTCTCATCATAGTTGCTACAAAATTTCAAGTTACATTTCCATTTTTGCAAAGCAATTTACTTTCATTTTGTGCAAGCTTCTTCATTATTTTGTTTTAGCAAACTTTGATATACTTGGCTTGGCGATTGTCTAAATCATCTATGCTTTATGGTTGTGCAAAATTTCCATTTTGAAACATATTCGAAGTATTGTGTATTTGGGCAATTTATCTTTCAAGACAATCATTTACTTCCATGTCAAGCAAGTTTTCTTTCATTTTCTCAAATTTAAGGGCATACGCAGAGAATAGGTTATAGATCCAAGACTATAAACAGAAATTTACAGAGAGATTAATAAATATAACTACAAAAAATATGCTTTATACCTCTAGATCTAAAATGACATAACTTGGGCAACTGGAAACATTTTCGCATGAAACGAAAAGGGTTTCTCACTGTAACAGAGGCTCCGGACACAATAGAGCAGTTCTCCCGACCCGAAAGTGGTCAAAAACAGTAGATCTGGGAAACGGCAATCACATGCAGTCAAACTTGCCCCGGATTTGGATTAACAACGGATGCGTCCCTCAAAACACCTCTGATACCATGTAGGAATTTATGGGGTAAGTTCCTTAGATCAAACACCAAAGGTCACCGCTCACAAATAGATCACAGATCAGTCCACGAATATTTGATGTGGTTAAAACCCTCGAAAAGGGAAACAGTCCACGACCTGAGCCAACACGGCCACTTCAGGCAATTTATTAATATAAAGAAAGAAAATTTACATAAGCTTCTCTCATAAACGTATACCATACAAATGACATTCAATGCTGTTTAAATAGAGATCATGGACCAATCGGGTGTTAAGCCACGGATCAAGTGTCGGTAATACCGAGGAGAGAGTGAGCCGTCGGATTATAAGTTACAAATGTACATAGTAAAGAAACACACTTTGCCTAACTCACACTAGACCAAGTTATACTTAACTATTTCCTATGTGTCAGAAAATCCTAACATCCCCCCTTAAGAACAACTTGGGATAGGATTGAAGGATTTACAAAGGTGACACAATAGGAGACTATTTCCTATGTGTCGGAATATCCTAACATAAAACAAACTTGATCCTCGTCACTTAGAAGCTTGTCACCCACATTTAAATTAATTCACTTCAATTATTTTAATTCCCTAAGTTTTAAAAATGGCGCCATTAACAATAATTAATTATTTGAATAACTTTCACTCCGGATGGAATTTCTCCAAACGATTTCTGGGTCTTGGAGATCTCATGTGTTCTAGCCCCTCCACAAAATTTCAGAGCTAGAGCACATCCGCTGCTACCCAAAAATCAACATTTTCCTCTCTAAGAGGGAGAGGTTTTGGCCCTAGATTGAAGAGCCTAAAACTTGAGCCTCTTGTGTTTTGATAAATCACTTGATGAAAGAAATAATAAGTTAATAAAGAGAATATCTAAGTAAGAGAAATGAGTTCACAAGAAATTATCAAGTAGAGAATTGAATTAAACTATGCAACCCAGATTCCAAAAAATTCCAAAAAAATAAAATAGCAACCCAAATTTTGAAATTTTTACACGTTTTTTCAGTATGAACCCTAAAATTTCCACACTAAAATGTTGATTTCTAGTAGCATCAGATGTGCTCTTTGTCTCAAATTTTGCAGGGAGGCTTAGACACGTGCATTCCAAAATACCCAGAAAGCGTTTTTGGAAATTCCACCCGAATGGGATTTTATTGAAATTATTAATTATTTTTAATGGGAGCCTAAGTCTAAACTTAGGGAATTAAAATAATTGAAGTATATTAATAGTACTAGATGTGAATCTTCTAGAAAAAGACGGAGATCGAGTCAATATGATTTAAGTCGTTGATTATGTTTTAATCTGGGTTGTTGGTTATCCAACGAGAAGATTATAAGCACTTCGATCGGCATTTGGAAAACACAAAGAGTGAGTCTAGAGATCGAATTTCTCAAGTGAACAGCACAAAACAGTCGGAGAGTTTGATCGAGTTGATTCGATTGCAATGAGGAGCAGTGATAGTTCTAGTTGGATGATCTCTTCCTCAACCAGGAATACTTTGCAGAGAAGGCAGAGGGCAGTACGCAGAAGACGAAACGTAGCAGCTACGCTGAGCAGCACAATGCCACGCAGAGGCAGCGCTGCAGCCTTGAGGAGATCCAAGATTTTGCTGGGGATCAGTCAGATCCAGTGCCAAAGTGTCGGGGTGAGACCGAAAGGGCCACAGATCAACATCCAGCTAGCAGAAGGAGGTGACACAGTCCCCAACCAGAGTGACGCAAATTAGCGCAGAGGCAGCGTGGGGATGTCTAGTTCAATGTTGGGTCAGATCCAAATCTCGATGTCAGCGTGAGGTAATCCTCACTAGTTCTCTGTCAGTCAGATTCTCTGTGGATAGCCAGATTTGGGCATCCAGTTACATTCAGAAACTTCTGCTTAATAATATCAAACCCTCATTTGTTGCACCAGTTTTCCTGCATTGGGTTTTTCTGGGGACTTAGTCCAAAATTAACGGTGTCATGTGTGTTTAGATTTCTTCTTGCTCAGATCTTGTTTCCGCGTTTATTTTTCTGCAGTTTGCATATGTAGTGAAGGTTGCAGTGTGTTTGCTTCAGTAATTACTTGTAGAACACAGTAAATAACTTGCATGATTAATCAAGTAGAAGAAGTAATATCAGTTTACTGCAATAGAGATTCCAAATTTAGGAATTTTCACATAAAAATGATCCCAAAAAGAATTAAGGCAGAAATGGTAAGATGGCTCATTTGAAGAAGCCTCTTCAAGGGAGTAACCACCTTTTACAATAAATCAAATTCACAAAGATAATATGATCCTTCAAACGACTCTTCTTGATGTATATATTAGGATATATATGGTCCATTGTTGCCACCATTGCCAGGATGTTGCTGGTAATCCAGGGCACTGTGTAGGTCCTTGATTCAATTCACACATAATCAGGGAAACTAAATCTATGCCACCTACTATCCACTGAGTACCATCCTTGGAATGGGCAGAAGCACCTAAAAGTTTCTTAAGGATGTAGGAGACAAAGAGGGAGGAAGAGAAATAATAATAAAGCCAACATAATTATAATTAATGTATTACTAATTGTTGGACACCTAATCCTCTAAGGGTTGGTGTAGAAGGCGAACAGTCAAAGGGAGTCCAAGAGACCTTGGAATATGGAATCCAAGGGTCACTCCAATGTAATATAAATATGTATCATAGTGAATAATAGACGCAATCTAATGCTTATCTTTCATCTTGTGTGCGTTCCATTTGTGTCTGACATGGTATCAAAGCTCATGGTTTCTTAAATAATCCTGAGTGTTTTGGTTCACCTACCGCTTCTTCACACAGTCCAACATTCCATAGAATTCTATTTTGTCAATTTCCTGAGTTTTGTCGATTCTCTGCCTAATCGATTTCTTGATGTTTCATGCTATCTACTCCAATGTATAGACTGACCTAAAAAGAATAATTCCATTTGACAGAACTGTGCAACTATAGACCTAACGTTTTCTTTGCCATTGTTAGTGGAACCCAGTGGTCCTCCTTGAAGAGCGTTGACCTGAATGTTTGTCTGGTAAACAAATTTTATCGATGTGCCATCTACAGATAACATTTCTCTCTTTCCTGGCTGTTGCACCATGCACCTCTGACCAATAACACCCTCTCAGCATTCATACATCGCTTGGTATCATAGTCCTGTTAGACTGTCACACGAGGTTCGTCTCCTCCATATCCTACAGACCCTTACCTCCTCCTGGGGGGCATTCCAAGAATCCAATGCACGTGGGAAACCACGTTGTTCACCCTTGAATCCATGATCTAGTTATTTACCTCATACATCAACAACCCACTCAAACTTTGTTCGAGTCGGTTGAGACGAAAGACAAATTAAAAGAAATTACGGTCAAGAACCAATTTGCTAAGGCTCCTCGTCATCCTCGAGCAGCAATGGAAGATTCAGGTCCAGCGGAAAAGGATTCTTAGCAACAACAGCAGGAGGAGGAAGAGCCTATGTTCCACTGTCTAAAACCGAAGAGGGCCACGACTCCACCATGCTATTGTTTGGCTACTGCTCTGATTATTGTGCAGAGACGATGAGGAGGACGACGAGGAGCATGCAAAATTCGTTTTTGCCTTCAGACCTCTGAGAGAGATAACGACAACATCATAAGATCAAGCGGCTTCCTCGACCGTGTCAAACGTGTCAAGCCAAAGACGAACCTTTTTTCCATAGATCCACAGGTCCCTGAAGCTTGTAAAGGACTCCTAACATCGTAAAGAAGTATTCCAAGGTCTTTGCTTGCAGACAAAAGCAGATGTTCTTGATATGGGCACCACTCCACTACATTCACACCAGTAAGTGGTCGGATTCAATAATAAGCATACAGGAGTTTGAATGGCGAAGATCCAAGATATAAATCCTATAGTCAGCTCTAAAATCAGCTAGAATATCCAAATCTCTAAAGAAAATCCCTCTCATAGGCCCATGGTGATGTCTAGAAAAATTCTTGTCTACTTTAATGCCAGAGACTTGCAAACCGACGAATCCTTGGAAGCAATGGAAATTCTACCATTGAGTTCCTGCAACCCAAATTAACCAGAAACTTTGACGAAGTTGGCAAGTTTAAAGATAATGATATGTGTTGATTGGTAGTAGCTCACCAAGGATTGCGATAGGGACAACACCATCATCTTCCATTGTTTCAAAAAAAAAAAAAAAAGTAAGAACAGTGCAACCATAACCAAGTGTTCTGTGTTGAACAATCTGGGACCTCGTATACCCTAGGTGAGTATGTGAAAAGATTGCCAATCGATATTTCAAGTCATGTGGATGTTGAGCAAGTATGAATTAATAATGTGTGAAGTCCAAGTGTAGTTTTGCGTAAGCCAGGCAAGCGTGTAGCGCAAGGAGCAAGTCGATCTATAAGTTCTACCATTGGAATTATATGTTCTACCATTTGAATAGAGAATTAAGCTGCCAGAGTTGTGGGAAGTTGACTTGGTTTGAACAGTGGAGCCAGATTTATAGTGCCAAGATGATGTCTTTTATGATGATTTGTTAATTTATGCCTATGTTCTATGCCATTTAAGATTAGGGCATAAGACTGAAGAAGATAGAACATGCTTAATAGATCGATAAAAGACAAGCCAAAACAGAGATAATAAATGGTGGCGTTACGGCGATCAGCAGGATGCTTCTACCAGCAAAGTCTTCAATAGGTCATTCAGCCAAGCGTGTCACACATAACCCAAAACAACCCAAACAAAGAACAGTCCATATATATCACAGCTCCAACGCTATCCAGAGAGAGAGAATTCCTCTACACCAAAGTGTGTCAAATGAACTCTAAGTCTCTCTAATATATAGGAATCTTTGGGGGTGTGTGACACGTCCTTTAAGACATTTAAGTCTATATTTTATTCCAGGCCGACCTAGCACATAAGTGGAATAAATTCAAAGTACATGTTCTGCTCATCTGATCGAGATGATCTTTGGATCAATCTTACACCTCTCCGAAAGAGGAATCCAATAAAAATATTGGGATCGTCATCTGAGCAGCACAACCCGGAGTTTGGACCTAGTTGTCCAATTTTAACACTCCCTCTCAACTAGGAAGAACTCCGTCCACTAGTGCAATCCAAACATCGTGAGTCATCCCGCCGTAACTTGCTTGGTGGCCTCTTTATTTCAGAACAGAAGTGGGTCAGTCACAAGGACATCATTCCTGGCTGAAAGATTCAGCCCAGAGGTCAAAACCTCTGTCAGACTCACAAAGAGTCTCTAACCAACCCAAAGTTGGTTCATCTGACCCGAAGTCAGCAGGAGGTCCGAAACCTCACTATACTTGATCCCAGATCAAGTGGTTGGACCTTGCCATCCTAGATAGAGAGTACGGCAATCTCTGATGCGTCCATCAGTCTTGCTACTAGTCTCTAGCTTTTCCCGTCTCAATAGCCAAATGAGAGGTACTTCCCATGAGCCCTGAACTCAATGGGTAGGATGCATACGGGGCACAGATAATGAGAGGTGAACCAACTCAAAATCACAACGCTGGGACCCAAACACACCAACTAGGTTTGGCAAGCCTAGCCTTGTGGTTGCTTACAGCTCCGAGAAGCTATCCCCAAAGCCCCCTAGAGCTGCCAGAGCTCATCGTCCAACAGGACCCACATCATAGGGTTGTTCCACGATACCAAGACTCTCACGGAAGGTTAAGAACTTGACCTTCCCCAGGGGCTTTGTGAGAATATCCGCGACCTGCTCATCAGTTCCTATATGATCGAGCCTTATGGCGCCTTGATGTACCATATCCCGCATAAAGTGGTACCTGATATCAATATGCTTGGATCGATCATAGAACATTGGATTCTTGGACAAGCAAATCCCACTCTGGTTATAACTTATCACAGAGTATCACGGTGGTATCTAGCACATGTCCGAACAGCGCACTAAAGAGCTTTCGCAACCAAACTGCTTCACAACAGGCCATACTCGCTGCAATGTATTCGGCCTCTGCGGTGCTCAAAGCCACCGACTTCTGCTTCCTGCTCATCCATGAGATCGACGCAGAACCAAGATTGAAGCAGCATCCTGATGTGCTCTTACGATCCACCACACTGCTAGCCCAATCGACATCAGTATATCTAAGGAGTGTCACGCTCCCGACAGTGTATCTCAGCCCATGGTTTATCGTGCCCCGAAGATATCTCAGGAGATTCCTGGCACCAATGCAGTTAAAGTTATGATCACCCATGTGTTGACTCAAAGTGTTCACTGCACAACATACGTCCGAACAGGTGTTCACTAAGAACATCAGGGTCCCTATGAGTTGACGATACTCAGTAGGACAGGCCCAGCAACGCTGCTACTCAACTTCTTAAAGTTGAGTTCCATGGACTTACATTCCATCATACCAGAAACTTCATAATGTAAAGGAAAATCTCGCCAGGTCTCTGCTAGACCTTCAGGCCTAGACATTTGTCCTAGGTCCTTCATCTCGAACTCAGCAGCGAGCTCCCTCTTGCACTGATGAATGAGAGGGTCAGCACCTGTCAGGAAGAGGTCATCCACATACAGCACCAGAGTGAGAGGCTTCTCTCTATTAACCTTGCAGTGAAGGTTCAGATCAGCGATACTACGAGTGAAGCCCAGCTTCATCAGGCTATCTATCCTCTCGTACCAAGCTCAGCGTGCTTGTTTCAGCCCATAGAGGGCTTTCTTCAACCTGCAGACATGGGTGTCTCGATCCTGGACTTCCAACCCCAGAGGTTGCTCCACATATATCTCTTCCTTTATCGCACCATGCAGAAATGCGGTCTTCACATCATCTGATGAAGACTCCATCCTTGCGTAGCAACAAGGGCTATAATAGATTGAATGGTGGTGTATCGGGCCACAGGTGCAAATATGTCATCATAATCTATGCCTTCCTTTTGAGAGAAGCCACGGGCAACGAATCTTGCCTTGAACTTTTCAGCACTTCCATCAGATCCATGCTTGATCTTGTAGAGCCATTTCGAGGTGACAACTTCTTTGTCCTATGGTCTTGGAACCACATCCCAGACATCATTCTCCATAATGGACTCATACTCTTCGTGCATAGCATCCTTCCAGACTTGATGCTTTACGACTTCCTCAAAGGATCCAAGCTTCAATAGTACTCATGGCTGCTAGATACCCTGGTATTTATGTGGCTTCTTGGTTTTCCTTCGGAATTTCCCCCTCTGAAGCCATATGTCCCTTAGCCATGAGGATCTTCTTTCGTTGAACAAAGGTATCCGCTCAGGAGCATATACAGATATATTCTCCCTCTTAATGCCAGCTTCTCTTTTGAGAGAAGAAAAAAAACATCTATTTTTAAATGAGGGCATCTCAGACACCAGATTGGAAGGGAGTTTTATTCTCCCATAGTCAAAACCATCCAGGACAACAGTCTTTTGCTAAAGACTTCCAGCAACGTGTCTGAAAGCCGCAAAAACACATTTTACCATTACGCTCCAATGTGGGACTACTATTGTCATATGCTTACTGCTATATAGGTGTATATCTATGTCTCTGTCCAACAGGGAGAATATATCAACAAGCCTCAGCTTGTGTTAGAAGTCCTGTTAGTCTGTTGGAGCTTCCTCAACCAGCCCTCTTTACTATGACTCACAGAACTAGAAATCCAAACATGATTCCTTCTTTCATAATTCTGCACTTGAGAGCTTCATCTACTACATCTGACATCTCATCCAGCATTGCTTTTATTTACAGATCTGCCCAAGACTTCAGATCTCAGTTCTGCGATTTTTCTCCTAGATTTCACAAATCTAGGAACCGATCATACAGTAGCCTTCTTCATGTCAGTCCATGCAGATCCAGCACAGTCATAATGGTACTCCTACTCATCAATGTTCCAGCCCCAATCATCCAACAAGATAAAACTGGACAAGGCACTTTTTAAGGTTACTACCAATAGATTAAGTCCAGGTATATGCTGGTTCACAACCACTGTCACTAGACAACAGTATCATAATACTGTTCAATGAGGCACTGCACTGCCCCTCAAGTCATCAATATATGTTACATGTGTTCCTTTGTTCATCAAAGTGACCGAGTTTTTGTATATAGCTGTAAATTTCTGTTAGGGCATTAGCGGGCTGCACCATCCACTATCCAGTCATTGGACAGCCTTCAACATCCATATTTGATAAAAGCACATACGGTGCACCATCGGCTGGGTTCAACTCAAAAAGGCGGTTTGCCACCAATTCTCCTAGGTCTATATTAGCATGAATTTTGCAGACACCAAGTAAAGAACCCCAGATGGTAGCATCAGGCTTTATTGGCATATTTTCAATAAAATCTTGTGCCTCATACAAGTACCCAGCTCGGCCTAGAAGGTCGACCATGCAGGCATAGTGTGCCATTGAAGGTGTTATGTGATAATATTGAGACATGAGGTCAAAGTATTTCCATCCATCATCAACTAAGCCAACATGACTGCATGCAGACAGAATTCCAATAAAGGTTACAAAATCAGGGCTTGTCCCAGAGTTCTGCATTTGTTCAAAGAGCTGGAGGGCTTCATCGGCATAACCATGCATAGCATATGCTAAGATCATCACTGTCCATGAGACCACATTATGTCTAGGAATGTCTCTAAATGATCTACATGCATTCAAAATGCCACCTACAGGCCTGCGACTTAGACATGAAGGCTTTCTTTCCCAGAAAACAATCTTCCAATACAAACTATCGTAGCCTCAGCTACCTTTAGACAGAACATAAAAAATGAGCATTAAAACGACGTATAGCAGATCAAACTTACTTTTAGGCAGACGTTAACTGCTGTTGGTAGCCTTTAATCTGCATTTTAATGTTGTCTTGTGGAACACCTTAACACTGATGTACACGACCCTTATCCGCACTTCTTTCAGATTTCTTCACGTGATTATTTCACAGAGCCATCGACACATCTTTTCTTTATGCTTAGGGCAACTCTATAAGAAGTATCACAAATCTTCTTGTGCAATACAGATCCGATGTTACTTGCTCCCATTGAACAGTAGTCCTGCCGATGCCGTAAATCTGGATGACAGCAGTGTCGTCTGCCAATTGCGGATTGTCATATTCCAATCTTCAATCAACTGACATTGGCGAGTCGTGACGGCAGCTTTGACGTTATGGAGAAATTGGAATGTCATCGGTGAAAGACAAATCTGCGAAATCTTGGACTCGACATTGCGTGGAATGGTTTGCGAGACTACTGGAATGTTCATGTCTAGCGGAGGCTCTGATTACCGTATAGGGTCCCACAGCGCGAAATACAGGGATTCATGCTGAGACCGACACGACGGGAAGATAACGCGGCCATTGAGAATTTTGCCGGCACCGCCACACCGCTTTTTCTTGATGGACGTTGACGCCGCTATTTTCATCTGACTTATAATCGGGTTTGTTAGGCATGGAAGGACATCTCTTATCTGATTAAATTGTCGACCAGGGAGCTCAAAAATTAACAAGCATGATCGTATCTGCAACAATCGGAGATTTGAAAGTCGGCCTCTCATTGGATACGAGCAACAGTTCTCATGTGAGAAAAAAAAGAAAACGCTATCTCGAGCCTTCCCATGCTGCTGCGTCCGGATTTGGCCAAAGATTCGTTGTCCTAAATCATCATTTGTTTTAGGGTCAGCTTCATTACTGCATATCTGGGTTGGTTAGGGCACGAACCACAGTCCCTAACACTCTTTAATTTTGGCACAGGAATGCTCCTTAGAGCTGCGTTCATATTTGAATAGTCCTCGGCCCTCCTTAATCTATGCAGCAGGCTTTAGTGAAGCCTCACAGGCCTGCGACATTCATGATTAAAGACAAACTATCCATCAAATAGTTGCGGCTTCCTAACGAACCAATTTTGGCTTTGCCTTCACCCAGGCTCCGATACCATGTTAATTTATGCCTATGTTCTATGCCATTTCAGATTAGGGCATAAGACTGAAGAAGATAGAACATGCTTAATAGATCGATAAAAGACAAGCCAAAACAGAGATAATAAATGGTGGCGTTACGGCGATTAGCAGGATGCTTCTACCAGCAAAGTCTTCAATAGGTCATTCAGCCAAGCGTGTCACACATAACCCAAAACAACCCAAACAAAGAACAGTCCATATATATCACAGCTCCAACGCTATCCAAAGAGAGAGAATTCCTCTACACCAAAGTGTGTCAAATGAACTCTAAGTCTCTCCAATATATAGGAATCTTTGGGGGTGTGTGACACGTCCTTTAAGACATTTAAGTCTATATTTTATTCCAGGCCGACCTAGCACATAAGTGGAATAAATTCAAAGTACATGTTCTGCTCATCCAATCGAGATGATCTTTGGATCAATCTTACACCTCTCCGAAAGAGGAATCCAATAAAAATATTGGGATCGTCATCTAAGCAGCACAACCCGGAGTTTGGACCTAGTTGTCCAATTTTAACACCCATTATCTCATTGCTCATGACTTAGATGGACACGTGCATGCTTAACCGACCTACAAGCAAGGTCATTTCAATACAAGAGCATAAGCAAGCGATTTATGAGCGTTGAGGGCTTGATGCACTCTAGACCAACAGATATAAAAAGTTGGTATTGTGGCATTCAACGCCATTTCTTTGTTAGTGTCAATACTCACAGGGTTTAGAACCCTCCTGGAATTTTAAGGTGCAGAATCAGCTCAAATGGCCTTTTATTATGTAAGATGAAAAGTCTTTCCACCGTTGGCAGTGAAGAAAATAAGTCACCTTGAAAGTCATAATCAATTATTTGAAGGATCTGCAAGTCACCGAAAGTTGTTGAACAGAAGAACTTTGAAGAATATAGAGTTCCTTTCGAGCCTCAAAGCAAAGCAAGTGCCTCTTACAGTCATTGATGAATTGTGAATGCATTACAGTCATTGTTGCTTACTAGTTGGAGCATTAAGTATGTGCATTGAAGTCCTAGTATGTACAATAAATAGAGTGATTTCACACTAGTTTTTTGGTGCACATATACAAAGAATATTGCAGTGACATTGAACTGTGAGTGAGTGTTGCATCTTCATCATTGGTTCATAGTTGTGATCAGAAAATGGCCAAATTTTATGAAGTATAAGAGTTCCTGAAAAACTTTCATACAATCTGCTGTTGATAACACAATCCAAATACGCAAAAACTCTCTCTTAGAAATTCAAACTTCTCTGCAAAATACACAAGAACAGATTGAGTTTTCGCAGCTTGAATCTCAGCTTCAACAAGAAGAATTACAGCAGTGGAGTCATCAGTCTGAACCCGTTTCTATTCATTACATTGAGACAGACTCTCATCAATAGCAAGAATATAAAGTTGAGGTTGATTCAGATTTAGTGCCTAGTTCAAGAGCAGATTTGCATGCAGACACTTCCCAAGCCATTCATCAAAACTTGGGAAGAGCTTGTCCATATCAAACACAAAACTAGTCTCGGATATGACAAGCATGTTTCCTTTCATATTCCGGACTACTCCAAGCCCATCAAATTTCATAGTGTTGGATTTCTTCATGATAGCTCACCTTCACCTGTTCCAGATTTTGCTCCTCTTCCACAGCAGCCACAACAAAATGTTAAATGCCAAAATTGTGACCGAGTTGGCCATATGAAAGAACATTGTTTCGATCTTCATCCATGTAAGCATTGTCATAAAACCACTCATTCTTCACACAGATGCTTCAAAAACAAGCCTCCTGCAAGAACAAAGATTCATCATGGATGGATCACTTCTTGGAAATGGCCATCAACAACCCAGAAGATATTTCAGTCATATGTCATAATTTCTTCTAGAATATTAAAACGTCTTGCAGTTGAGTTTTCGTCATCATCTCACCTTGTATCTGACAGGGGGGGAAATGATGGTCACATACAAGTTTCAAAGCAATATCAAGCGAGCCTGAGCCACAACCTGTCGTACCAAATTCAAAGTTGTAGCCAAAGACAGATATGCCCATGATCATGCCTTTGGTTGGTGGTCAGCGTTAAACCATCTATGCGGGGTTGAGACCTCCCTTTTCAAGTTGAGCTTGTCCCTCTTCAAAGAATTGGGGACACTTCCTTTAGCAGAAGACTTCAGCTTCTTGCCAGTCTTGGAAGAGTTCCAGGAATTACATTAAGCATTCCAAAGTTGGTGGTCATCGTCAAACCACCGCAGGTTGAGGTTCTCCCTTTCTATGCAGGTTGCAGACCTCCTTTTCCAGGTTGAAGGTCTCCCTCTTCAAAGCATTAGGGGCACTTCCTCTAGCAGAAGACTTCATCTTCTTGCCAGATTTGGAAGAGTTCCAGGAACTGCACTAAGCGTTTCAGTGTTGGTGGTCATCCTTAAACCACCACCTTATGCCAACATTTCAGAGAGCTCCTCCAGCCTAGTGCTGCCATATTTTTGCACATTTGTATTACAAGTTACAACTCTCTTCTTGGACTCATACATACCCTTTCGGATTGGGGGGGAACGTTGGACACCTAATCCTCTAAGGGTTGGTGTAGAAGACGAACAGTCAAAGGGAGTCCAAGAGACCTTGGAATATGGAATCCAAAAGTCACTCCAATGTAATATAAATATGTATCATTGTGAATAATAGACGCAATGACAATCTAATGTTTGTCTTTCATCTTATGTGCATTCCATTTATGTGTCTGACACTAATGAATGAGGGTTATGATGAGTGGCATAACATTTTATTAGTTATTATGCTAAACCTTGTTCACTGGCATATGATAGTCGATGGCATGCCCTTAGCACCTCTTTTCCTCTAAAATAGCTATGTAAATGTTGCAAACAGTATTTCATTAAGGAAATCTATTTACAAAACGAAACTGAAATAAGAAAGAGCAAAGCTTGTTGTTCTTAAGAACTTTTGTTACAATTTTTCTAGAAATGTCCAGCACCTATCACCAACACACCTCTGTTCATAATTCAGTGAAAATAACATTGTAGTCGAATTCAAAGTTTGCGTTTTTATTGACTATAAATATAAGTTACAAAAAGCAACATGCAAGGTTTTTTTTTCCTTTGCTCTGTTATCAGCTTACTAGTTTGTTTAGATTTAAGTAATGAAGTCTGCAATTTTAATGAATTCTGTCTTCGTTAGAATTTTACCGCAGCCCAGTGGATTAGCTCGAGTGATTGAGTACTGTGAATTACAAGCAGGAGGTCACAGGGTCAAGTCCCTGGGCTGGCTGCCTCTGTGGATATTATTGGGCCTCACTTGATGTCCCTCCTGGGTTAGGTTGCCAAAACTAAAACAGGCCTCTTTATCTTGGGTACCATCCTCAAAATGAAGGGAAGTGCCCCGAGATTTTCCCCAGAATGTGTACTCCATCAAAAAAATGACCTTTCTCCCAAGCTTTTCATGTGGAATATAACATTTGTCATTTTGCATTACATAGTTTCGTGTTAACCAAGATCAGCAAATTCACTTCTTTCCTCCATAATTTTACAAATATACTGATGAATTTGCTTATTTGGCTCATACACAACACTCCCTAATTGAAGTTAAAGAGAACTTGTATAGCATGTAGTATAGACCTGTTCTAGACCATGCAATGTTTGCCTTTCCTTCTGAATATATACATAAGAAAAACTCAAGCTGACATCAAGACCAGTCTCATGGATGATGCATAATAGCCGTTGAACATTAATGACAGTACATAATATCACATACTCAATTGTAGCATGTTGTGGATCAGCCCCAGATTCAAGCAGCATTTTCCAAAAATCCTGGAAGCTAAGACTCTCATCACCTGAACCAGATTTCATTTGGAACTTGTAATGCCGTGCAGCATCTGCAGTCATGGTCTGAATCTCATTGGACAAATACCACAGCTGTTCACATACAAACAATACAAATTGCACTTGTTCAAAACAATAAACTAAAAAAATGTAACAATAAACTAAAAAATGTAAGTATAAAGAATATGTTAAGTGAAAGATGCAAAAAAATCAGGTTTTTGCTTTTTGTACCGCTTGTTGATGATGTGGAGGACCCCCGAAATATTCCTGTAGAGTTTTTCTTTTCTTGTGAGAAGGATAGGAAAAATGAAACTTTACTTTGCATGGAGCTTCCTGAGGGAAGGATTGCTCTATATATCAAAATAAGATTTTCATGTGAATCAATCTTGTTTAGGAAAAATCTGGAAATGAAAAGCCTAGGCATTGAGAACTCTGCAAAGTAATCTGTAAATATTTTTTTCTTGTCAAGAATGTGAATTACCAGGTAATCTGGGTTCCACAATAGCACATGTAACACTTTTGTCATATGGAGACGAGAACCTGAAATTAATTAAAAACCAAGGCTTTATCATCTATTAAAAATGTGAAGTAAAGATTGCACTAATTCATCGTTTCAAAAAAATGACATGAAAAAAGACATACTCAGAACGCCGTGGCTGTTTGAATGGGGATACGTATCTCGAAAAACCAGATCCCTTCTTGCTGCCCAATATGGACTTCTGCACAGGAAATGCTTTGACAGGCCCCTGACAATGTGTACCAATATCAAAAGCACGACTTGTGTTTGAAATTTCAGCCAAAGGACTCATGGAAACCTTTCGTTTGCCCAATTTTCTTGTACCATTGTCCTTTGAAGATAATAATGAGTCTTTCAAATGGGTTACACTTCCCATTTCAGATGGTTTAAGGTAAGGAAGATTTTCTTTGTTTAATGCAACTTCTTTGCAATCTTTTACAGTTGGAGGAAAACAGCTTGTGGAGGAGACACTCAAACATTGCAAATCCATTGTAGCACTAGATATACCCCTCCCATCACTTAGAAGCTTGCTAGCTCTTTCCATAGCAGCATTTGAAATGCAGACAGGTTTCCCTCCTCCAGTTTGGAACAGTAGAGAAGGTGGTTCTGAAGAGCTAACTGTGTTCATTTTAAGATCACTTAATGAATGCATCCCTGTTGCACCGTCGTTTGCTTTGTTTCCAAGAAGATTCATGGCCCGTTTCATCGCTTCTGTGGATACACTGACAGATCGACCTGCTGCAGTTTGAAACCTGAACTGATGCATTCCATTGGGTTCACTACCTGCCAAACCAACAATACACATATTACTGTGACTAAGAGTGACTGTCAACATTTTAATTGGAAAAAGTTCAATTCGTCAAATCTGTAATTAGAAAGCATACCAGTATTATTTTCAGAAAGAGTTGTTGTGGAAGATTGAATATTTTCACCTTCCAGTAGTGCCTTAGCTTTCGAGATACCCGCAATAGATATACTTACAGGTTTTCCAGAGCCCGTCTGGAAAAGAGATTGATGAGAATCAGTTTCAGGAATGGAAAACTTGCTCTCTTCCACAATTTGACCTGCACCGAAATGTGATGTCATCTGGAAATCATCTGACAATATGGAAAATGAATTAAGAAAAGAATTGTATGTTTGAGACTCTGGTTACAATGTTAAAACACTAAGGTTCAACTTTGAAAAAGATGTAGTGCTACTGCTATCCAACAAGCAATTTTTTTTAAAAGCCATGGTGCTATCCAACAACAATCTGTTCACTATTATCTTGTGTTTTCTAGCCATATTGTACAGAACAATATTTACCTACTGAGGGCATCTCGCAAGGACTCATTGCTGAATTTTGTAGCTATGGTCAGTCTTCATAATTTATATTTTAGCCCTTGAAATATATAATGTAATTGTAAAACATGTTCTTCATGTCATTTTCATTGATTAGCCCTTGAAATAATTATTATAAGACATGTTCTTCATGTCGATATTAAGAGAAAAAATTTTGAATTTTGAATTTTGAATTTTTGGCTCCAAATTTGTCAAGTCGGCCGTCCCTCAAGTCAAGTCGACCCCAGTGAAGAGACATACCCACTTGGACAAACAGGAAACTATACAAAGAGCATTCAACCTCCTCCACAAGGCATCATTCTGTGAAAATTTCACTACTGAAACTTTATTGCAGCAACTGGAATTAATTATTCTAACTGTAAATTAATTAACAATTTATTGCTACGGCAACAATGAGTTAATCACACTGCAATCTTCACAAACAATAAATACTGTGGAAGTCTGGAAGCTAAACTAGAATCTGAGGAAAAAATGGTACACACATAAATTTGACAGCTATTTTTGGACAAATGTCCCCGAAAAAACCCAACTTGGGAAAACTAGTGCAGTAGTTGAGTGTTTTAACTTTTAATTATTTAGTAGTGAAATAATTCGAGTACAATCTATGGGCATTGGATGCCCAGCCGGCTATCCAATCAGCGAGTATCCGACAAAAGTAATTAGAGAGAAAATTATCTCACTCCACAAGCAATCTCGGCACTGGCTCCTCCAAAAAATTTGGGCGTCCAAACCCTTGTGCAGGCCCTCTGCACGGTCTTTGCGCTGCCTTTCGTACGTGTGGTTCAGTTCAGCCTCTGATCAAGCCATCCCGCTTGTCTCTACTGCAGGAAGTGACTCTCTGGGCCTCTAGAATACTTGCCCGACCTCTGAAAGCTAAATCGACTTCATCTCCAGCTAAATCAAACTGATCTACTGAAGCTTTTGTGCAGCCCTTGCACAACTTCTGCATGGAATACTTCTGTCACTTGTTGTTGCCTCTCTGGAACAGGAAAACTTCCTCTGGATGATTGTCCCTGCACCTCTTTGTCTCTGCTTCCCTTTTTTGGCTCGAACTCTTCCAGCAATTGTTGCTGCTCTCTGGAAAATCAAACTGCCCAAAGAAATCGATCTGAAGTGTTTCTTCTCCATCTACCCATCGACCTCCTCTTATAATCTCCAGTTGGGACTCCAACAGCCAAGATTAAAACATAAATGATGGCTGAGATCATTTCTGGATTGATCCATGTGAGTTTCTAGATGATTCACATATTTCTCCAATAATATTGATTAATTAACCACTTTTCCCAAGTTTAGACTTAAGAATTATTTAAAAATACGCTAATAATCTAATTGAGACACTTCTATGTGGAATTTCCAGAAACGATTTCTGGGTTATGGCTAACTCTCGTATTTTAGCCTTTCCACAAAGTTTTGAGACTAGAACACCTCTGATGCTACAAAAACTAACACTCCCTCTTAGCGAGAAAGGTGTTCTAGTGATGCACTACTGCTGCAACACCTTGTCTCTACATCACCCTCTATCACGTTGTTGATTTCTAGCCACTATGACTGCCTGCCACTTCCCACCAACCACTGTGCAACTTTGATGCTGCAATTGTGTTGTTGTTGACACTACTCTATTGCTGCCAACTTTGCCTCTGCACTACAACTCCCTCCCATAAGTTGTTGCTACAACTGCGACTACTACAACTGAGAAGCATCAGAAATACTGAATCAACTATGTTCAGTATGATGCATCTGTCTCCCGAGTCCATACTGCTACTAGCTACTGCACTGTCCACTGAAACATCTGCGTTGCTGCAAACTCTGCACTTAGTCACCTGCTTTGTTGTCAACACTGCATTGCGCTCCTCAGAATCTAGTTGCCACTAGTCTACAACTGTCACTAGGAATCTGACTGCATCAACTGACATTGATCCATCCTGCTACTGAATATTTGGGCCCTTGTACCAAGTTATTGATCCATGAGTACACCTCAAGGATCCTGCCCAATCTCTGCAATTTTGGACTACAGCTCCATGTTGCCCCACCTCACTCCTGGAGGTATGGCTGCCATCATAGAGGAGTCTTCCTCCAACCTGGAGGACAACTTGTCTATCCCGGCTGACACTTTCGCCTGGTCCTACTTCTCCTGCTTGTCCTTCATCCTGAGAGGACACTGCGTCTTGTAGTGACCAAGCACACCACATCTGAAGCACTTGACCTTTGACAGGTCCTTCTTCTTCTTCTTTTGCTCCCCTCACCCTTGACTGGGACCCTTAGATGCTAGGGACACATTCTTCTCTTCCTTCTCACCCTTTGTGCCCTTGTTGTTGCTTCCGTTGATGGTGCTCTATTGAGATTTTGGGGTAGCATCGGATGTGCTCTAGCTCCGAAACTTGGTGGAGGGGCTGGAACACATGAGAACTCCAAGACCCAGAAAGCATTTGGAGAAATTCCATCTGGTGTAAAACTTATTCAAGTAATTAATTTTTTTAATGAGGACCCTAAGTCTAACTTAGGGAAATTAAAAAATTAAAGTGAATTAATTTACACATGTGAGGAGAACATTCTAAGTGATGTGGATCAAGCACTCTTTTAATCTTAGCCATTGATTAGAGATTAGATCATGGTCGTTGATGTGTCAACGTGAAAAGTATAAAGGAAGGGCTTGGGTTCAGTTGGAGGACACACACAGAGTCTAAGAGATTGAATTCTTCTGACAAATCAGTGCTCGGACGAAGATCAGATCTGAGTGACTCAGAGTAGCAATGAGGGGCAGATGCAGTGATTGGTCGGGAGGGCCAAGAGTACAACACAGAGCAAGGGCAGCAGAGACGCAGTGGAGGCAGCGCAGCCATCAGAGGGTGTGACGTAGTCCCTCGGTAGGTTGACGCAAGCCCACGCAGGGGAAACGCAGTGTCTCTAAGGGAAGTCCAAAATTATGTTGGAGACTAGGGTTTCTGAGCCAGCAGGGCTAAAACCAAACTCTGCAGAAGCAGATCCCCGCAGAGCTAGGGTGACGCAGTCCCTCAGCTAGGGCCACGCAGCTCCACGCAGTGGCAGCGCAAAGGTTGCGCAGAGCCAGCTGGGGTTTCACCAGTTGCTCATTCGGATCAGCCAAGACTTGCGAGAGTGAGGTATATCTCGCAATTTTTCTCTGTAGCCGAGGTTTTCTCTGTTGGGTGAGCTGAGTTATGGCATCCTAGATGTACTAAGAAATTGTTGCTTAATAATAATAAACCCTCATATCTGTTGAACCAAAATTTAAGGACGTAGGGAAACCCTAGAGCCTCTGTTATGGCTTTCCTTACCGCTGTCGTCGTCGAGTCCCTCCCAGGTTCTGCAGAGACGGTTGATCAGCAAACACTCTTCCTGCCATCGCCAGCGATCGCTACGACAATCTCTCCCGCGAGCAACCTTCATCCGAAAACGGATCTATGGGTGCACTTCAGGAGCCATGCGAGGGGCGTTTTGAACGCAGATCTAGCGGCTCGGACCTCTCCACGCCGACAGAACCCCAGCCATCTACAGAATGGAGCCGAGACGGTCCCCTACACCTCGAGATTTCAAAACCGCGCTTGGATCTGGTGCGCTTCCATGGATCGAAAATATCCAAGCAACCCTCACGCACGGGACTGTGGCCAGCAAGCATAAAAGGTGGCTGCAAGCAGAGATCGAACAAGGCCCATTCATCCAGGCTATGCAACGCATCTTGGCAACCTGGATCTCCTCGATCAGCTCTCTCCTGCCTTCCAAATCCAAATCAAGCTCCTCACAGGCAAATTTGATGCTATGGATCAGCTCAATGGATATAGTCCAGACACTCCTGCTCGCCCTGGAGCATCGATTGAGAATACCCACAGCTCTTCAAAGACTCATTCATGGAGGTAAATAGCTCAATGCCTCCCTTCCCCTTTCTTTTTATAACATTGAGAGAGATTGTTAAAATTGGACAACTAGGTCCAAACTCCATGTTGTGATGCTCAGATGAAGATACCAATATTTTTATTGGGTTCCTCTTTCGGAGAGGTGTAAGATCGATGTTATGTATAATTATGAATAATTATTTAAATATAGTTATCTTAGGTTTATTAAGTGAAAGGGCATGATCAACGATCATGCCTCTTCACCAAGGGACACCGTATGGCTGTATTTAAAGCCTTGGTGATTCCCCATTGTAAAAATCTCATCTTTTATCAATAATAATATATACTTATTCAAGTTTACCACAGTTTTTACACTCCATTGGTATCGGAGCACTCGCTCTTCAAGATTTGTGTGATCATTACTGTTGCTTCTGTAGTCGATCTCTATCGCTCAACTACTGCCTTTAACTCTCTGTTGAGCACCTTACAAACCTTCACCCCTCATCCGAACGCTTAGCCTCACGGCCCTCACCTCTCCCCCTTCCCTCGGCCCCTCAGACAGCATTTCCCTTACCCACTCCCAACCCCCCTCTCTCCCACTCTGCGTTCCCTCCTCCATTCCCTCACAACCCACAACCCCCTCACACCCTCTGCTGCACTCCTCTCACAACCGGCCTCACCTCACCCTACGCTATTCCCCACCCCTTTTTACCCTATGTTATTCCCCACAGCCCCCTCGCACCCTCTGCTGCACTCCTCTCACAACCGACCTCACCTCACCCTACGCTATTCCCCACCTCACCCTACGGTCATCCCTAAACACCCGACTTTCACACTCGGCACCCACCCCTCACTCGCTCTGCAATCCACTCCTCACAAGCCTTGGCCATCCGCCCGCTCCCGCTCACCCCATCTCTCCCCCCCGTTGTTATTCCCCAGCCCTTCCCGCAGTCTTCCAGCTGCTCCACGCGCCCACCCTCTCCCCGCCGTCTCCCCTACTCCGTCACCCCCACTCCCCGACATATCTTCCCCCACTCCTGCCCCTGCCTCCCCCGACACCCTTTCTGCCCCGCCGTCCCCGTCCACCTCTCTGTCCCCCGTAGCCACTCAATAGTGTTGCGGTCAAACAAAAATTAGGTCAAAAAAAAAACAACGATGGTCAACAAGGTTGGTCACGAAACGGTGCGTTGATTCTAATTCCACAGGTGACGTTTTACAGAATTACAGTTCGATTTTTTTTTAAAGTTAAAAATATCATAGTTTTAAAAAATATATATATATATATATATATATATATATATATATCTAATAACTATATAATATACAATTTATTATTATATAATTATTATTATTTAAAATATATATATATATATATATAATAATTATTATTATTTAAATAAATAAATAAAAAATAAAATAAAAAACTGGCAAAAATATATTCACCACCGCATACGCGTTCAATGACGTCATCAATGTCGACGGCCGAATTCCAAAAAAAATTGTTGGATCTTGAGAAACAGATCAATAATAATTCTGAAGACTTCGGCAAAAGATTAGTCGATCTCGAAGGGTCAGTTGCAGGAAACTCCAACGATATCAAAAAACTTCAAGATACGACGAATTGAATAGAAAGACAAATGTGACTAAATCATCACGAGGCCACAGAAAATCATAGCCAAGTATTGCAAAAGATGGCAAAACCCTGCGAGAAGATAAGCCAAACACAACGACCCATATTCCCTAATATGGAACAAAATCAACAGAACAATTCCGCAGATTCAGGGAACTCAGAAGAGCATCATGAAAAGACCGATTCCCCACATCATCACAAAGATAGTAATGCCGATTCTCAAAATAAGCAGCTCTGAAATGCATTTGCTAATCAATACCCCTTTCTCGTCCCACCGTTAGCATATCATCGAAGAGCAAAAATCGAGCTACCCAAGTTTGACGGTAATGAAAAAAATAGCGCTGCATGGCTTAATAAAGCCGAAGAATATTTTGAAATTTATGACATTAATAGTGATGACGAAAAAATTAAGCACGCTTCCATGAAAATGGAAGGAGAAGCATATAATTGGTATATGTGGTGGAAAAAGACGATGCTTGCTATTAGTTGGACGAAATTTAAGGATGCATTCTTTAAAAGATTTCAAGGTATAAAAGAAGAAAAGTTTTTTTCAACATTCTTCAAATTACGCCAAAAAGGAGATGTGGATGAGTACACTCGAGAATGGGAGACCTTAGCGACACGAGTACCTGGATTGTCAGAATCTCGTTTAATCCAGTCTTTCATCTCAGGACTTAAAATCCATATACAAGAAGAGCTTGAACTTCACAACATTACATCAGTAGAACTAGCAAGGCAAAAAGCAAAAGCTGCTGAAAAGAAATTTGAAAGGTTATCGTGGTCAAAATCAAAAAGAGTATATTCGAGACAAAGATTTCCTCAATCTGAAAATATAGATAACAAAAAATATGTCTGATGCCGGGGTACCCCTGCCAACCCCACATTTTCACCTTCAATGCATATAACAAGGCATCCCAATTTTGAGGCCCAAATAATCTCAACTGGAAATTTAAATAAATAAATGTGGAAGCTTTAATATCTCAAATATGAGATTTGAGATATTAAATTAACACTCTCTTATGGCTATAACCCACATGCCAACACACCTATCAGTCTTTTCAATTCAAATCGGCCCACATCATGTTCCATGTTCTAAAGGTGCAACAATATCAATATACCTTCTGGCTCACAGCATAACATCCAATTATGCGACGGTTCGACTTCAACCTAAACTCAATATGGTGGCCCACTCACTTTTCATCATATAATAGTACCAAAGCATATTATTATAATAGCCCACAACTTACCGATTTTCTTTCCCTGTATGACTTCGGCCACTATATATATATATATATATATATATACATTTGTCATGTTAACCATTTAACCTTGATTTAAAACCCAATTCTTCACATAATAATATTCGACCATAACAACATAGCTCACTATTGAATTGGCCTCACACATATACAAACCATCGCATCAAATGCATCTGGGCCCCAATATCTAACGTACCTTTCCATCCAACGATGGACATTCATCGCGCTCGAGCTCCAGCCATCCAACAGACATCGCATCATGAAGATGCACGAGCTTTGTCCCAAAAATATTTTGCGAAATAGGCAGGATTCTAAAACGGCCTTGCCACGCGTCCTTCAAGGACCTCTGTCGCATTATTTTTTGACATTCCACTTGCCGCTTAAAAACTTTGCGAGACCACTTGTTTAATTCTCAAACCCGCTTTTACTGTTCAACCTTCTATTCACGGTTCCAACAGTTCTTCACACACTCGTTCAATAGTCTATTTCAGCTCTCGGTTCCGTTAACCAAGTCTCACTCCTCTTCACCGTTTCATCGATTTTGAATCATGTTCCCGCTGTGCCTCGCTCCATTTCTTCTTCACGCTGACTCTCGCAGATTCAATATAGGATTTCACATCCCGACTGCGTCCTCCATAAAAGAACCAGAACTCATCGATCCTGGTTAACTCTTCTCACAGGACTGACGTATTCAATACTCAGTCTCCAACAAAATTCTGGATTTTGGTTTAAATATAAAAATCGATTATGTGAATCGAATACCCAATTCCCTACACAGATGTTGATATATGTGTAAATGTGTATCCAGATCAACAAAGGACAAATATAATTCAGAAATCTCAAAAAGAACCGAAGTCCTTCTCCAGGCAGCAAACCCCTAAATTCAATTCACTGCCAATGCCTTACACAGAGGCATCAAATTCAATAACTCAACGTGATTCCTGTTCGATTTCACTCAACCTAAGAATCCAATTAATTCTTTTTAAAACTCCTTATGAAATCAATTCAACTCAAAATGCATTCAACTTGATATATATATTGAGGCATGCAATTAAATGTTTTACTGGAATCGATCCTTTCAGTGATCGATTCCCCCAACTTTACAAGACAAATTTAGAACCTACACACAGTCTCATACCCGAGTCAAATTGACTCTGAAATTCTCTGCATAAATAAAACTCAATTAATTACAAAGACTTACTTCCTCTGTGGCCTGATCTTCAAATCAAATGACCTTCTACTCTCACTAGTCTGCCCAACTCTACAGCTCTATGCAGGTCTCTCTATTAATGCCTTGGAGGCTTACATTTATACAAGAAAATAATGAATCGATTCAGCTCCTCTAACAGCTCAACAAAACTCCTAAATTTCAAGATTTCCTAAATTTAGACTAAGTCCCTAAATTTACTGAACTGACTCTTCACATTCCTAGCTAATTGACTTCCTTTCATGTTCTCCAATGATTTGGGAACATTTACAATTTCTCACTAAATTTATTTAAAAATCACTCAAATATTAACAATTACATAAGAAAGCAAAAACATGAGACCCCCCTATGTCTAATTACATACAAAGTATTTTCTTGAGCCTAATGCCACTGCATCACTGTCCCACCTCATCTTCATGAAGAAGAAAAGTCTAATGTGGGAACAACGTTGCACGAAGCGGGGACGAAGCGGGGACGTTTTTTGGAAGCGGGGACGCGGAAGCGTCATTTTCCAAAAATTTAGGAAGCGAAGCGTTTCGGAAGCGTTTAGTATATATATATATATATATATATATATTTATTTATTTTTTTGCATTTATATTCAAAACAACAATCCCAAATACCATATTAGTTGTAGAAGACATGAAAACATGCATATTCTTACATAAATCAAGATAGATATGACATCGATGATTCCATTGTACATCAATAATTAATTATTCGAGCATCATAAATCTAGAATCTAGATTCTAGATCCTAGCAATTGCAAACATACATCAAATAATTAAGCATGAATCATGATAAAACATTTAAGCATGTTGCATACTATAAAACATAACACATTTAAGCATACTATAAAACATAAATGATAAACATAAAAGTTAAAAGTTAAAACATTTAAGCATGACAAAAATTTAAAACATTTAAGGCAAAGCCGCATACTATAAATTTTAAAACATAAAACATTTAAAAATTAAGCATACTATAAAACATAAATGATAAACATAAAGCATTTAACCATATTATAAAACATAAAGCATATTATAAGTGTTAAAGTGAGCAACTGTCAACATTAGTCATGTCCAAAATTCAAATAATAATGTTTACAAAATAGGCCACTTGGCCACCACCAACACAAAAAAGTTCAAATTCACAACAAGCCTACAAGTCTAATGATAATCTATGACAAAAGCAGTAAAGTAATCTATGATAATCTATGAAAATATCTACTCATCTCTCCTCCTTCCACCACGAACAGTACATGATGGTGCGCCTCCACGTGGTGGCAATGAAGAAGATGGTAGCTGTGGAAGCCGTGGCAATGGCACTACAGTTGCTGAAGACGAAGCCCCTGCTGTTGGTGTTGAACCATGGGACCTAGGAACCAAGGCACCAGTGGGGGGTGGCATATCAACTCGATCATCATCATCATGGATAAGAGCATCCTCTAATTGCTCTAATCGCAACACTCCATCCTCCAAATTGCTCTCCTCTGGATGCTTGTCCCAAACAATAAGGTCTTTGTTGCTCTTTGCATCATCACAGTAATGGGACAACAATCTCAAGTTGTAATGAACATAAACCAAGCTCTCTGCCCGGTTTAACTCAACCTGTTCCTTTTAACACTGTGGATGAAAGAATAAGAGCTCCAACACCTCTCTGCAGAAGAAGTGTTTACCACCTGTGATAGCACCCGCAATGCCAAATTCTGTAGAAGTGGAGTAGCACCGCCATGCATGTTCCACCACTCAATAGAAGAAAAACTCTCTCGATCTCTAATAGCATGCATGCCCCCAAATGGACCAGTGGAAAGTGTATAGCTGCTCAACTGTTTCCATACCATGTGTGCCTCATCCTCATCGGGGACTAATTTATCCAGTGCAAGCATATATTTTTGTAGGACCTCTGGATCTAGGTGTGGTTTTCTCCTGCTCACCCCCCCCGGGTGCTGTTGTAGAAAGCCATGATGGACTATAATATTTAGGTGTCAATACATATGCTAATGCATGCAATGGAATATTTAGAATATCCCATCGCTTTACCACCTCTGCACGAATATGTTTGTACAAGGTGGTATCTCTAGGCTCAACAATGTCTTTAATCTGCCCCAACATGTTATCCATTTGCTCATACACCTCCCCAATTATTGGCTTATCTGAATCGCCAAACTTGATCATGTAATAAATTGGTTTGGTGAATTGCAAAACATATTTAACCTATGACCAAAATAACATGTCAAGAATAGTGTCCTTTGTTGCATTAGCACCATCTCTATCAGTGTTAATCTCCTCCCATGATTCAGCGGTGACCATATTAGTTAGAGCTTGTCTCACCTTCACTAGCCGCCTAAAGGTGAGGTAATAACTTGCAAATATGGTTTTTGCAAGTTTAAGCAACTGCAAATTGGAGTAAGTGCCATAGAAGTAGTTTACCCTTGTATGCCCTGTGATAAATTTAATGAGCTTCTTCCCTCTCTTGTAAAGCTCATTAATCCACCCACATTCTTTATGCTTCACAATATCATGCATTAAAAGGTTCAATGTGTGCACCAAGCACCTAGACCAAAATATGTGTGGATAAGTACGCTCAATAATTTTACCTGCTCCCTTACAATTTGCTGCATTATCTGTGATCACTTGAACCACTTTGCTAGGACCAACATCTCTGATTGATTGCAATAGGAGATCTGCAATGTTTTGGGAAGTTGCACTGACAGAGGAGGAATCATGACATGCAATAAACACTACACCAGTAGCAGAAACACCAAGAACATTTATCAAATGTTGGTTTCTGATATTTGTCCACCCATCTGATACAATGGATACCCCACTATCTACCCACTCATTTGTAAAACGTGTCA